>OY998240.1:56888284-57239493 GCA_963922005.1 Cornus suecica | reverse complement strand
TAGCAAAACCCTAGCTAAGTAATGTAGTTCTTTCATTGTTTCTAATTGTAAAGAGGGGAAACTGTTGACAATAATGTGATGATTGTAATAGTTAAGAGACTGTACTCATTTACAATATAAAATTCTATGTTTGTTCTAAATTTTTGTCTTAGATGGAATGAATATATTATTTTGCATAACTATGATTATTCAATATGAGGAGGAACTCGGTTGCTTAATTCTGGTTTTCTACACAATGTTGGTAATGAAACTTGAAACCCTAAGTTGACATAGGCCGTGGCTTGGCGATTTAATATAGACATACTTTATTTTATTTTCATGCATTAGGAGTAGATTAGATTAACATAAATTGCATGTACTAGTTAGGTCAGTCATGAGATGAGTTGTCGCGATCCGATTGATAGTACTCGTTTTTGGGATCGTATTTAGTTATTTGCAGTATGACCTGATTCACAGTTATGGATCACCCTCGTACAATTGATAAAGTAAGGAACTATATTATGTGGTTAGTGGTTGAGTGATAAAAACCCTAGTTTTCTCTCTCATCTGAATCACAACCAATTTAATTTTCTTTCTAGATAATATTATTTAAAATAGATAATTTTGTCTTTGACCACTCAAAAAAAAACATTTTTCATAAATATAATTCAGTGTTTTCGAATTTCTAAATTAAACAATCAAAGTCTCTATGGGATCGATATCACTTACTCAAACCGTTAGCTATTCTACAATTGATATGTGCGTTTGCGTAGGGTAAAACCTAGAGTTGTTAACGTATTGTTTTTAACCACATATTTTTATACACCTGACATCACATCACATTCTGAATATTAATCTATGAATCCTTTAGTGTAGTGATGTGTAATGGATTTTCGATATTAATGTGGTTATTTGGTGTTCAGCCGAAAATGACGTTTTTCTAGTTTTTCAAACAAACCCTTTGGTTTTGAATGAAAACCCCATTTTCGCCTACCCCCGTAACCCCTACTAAAACTTTGTGTTTTGAAATGATTTTAAGATTTTAATGTCGGTGGTTTACTTAAAACAGAGACCGGGGGCAAGACAGATATCTTCTATGGAAATTTAAGGAAGAGATTTTGATAAAAATAATTGTTTCTCTCTCGTTTTTAGTTCTAGGAATATTATTATCATCCTAAAAGTTCCCTAATAGTTTTGAGGCTATCCTTTATGTTCCATAAGAGTTCAAGGTGGTTTATAGTAATTTTTACAACTTTTCAAACCCTTGCATTCGACTAGGCACTTAGGCAGTCGACTGAGCCTTCAAAATTCCATTTCAGCCCATT
The DNA here is from genome assembly GCA_963922005.1 of Cornus suecica. NCBI lineage: Eukaryota > Viridiplantae > Streptophyta > Magnoliopsida > Cornales > Cornaceae > Cornus > Cornus suecica. The sequence continues at coordinate 57,238,189 of OY998240.1, read as the reverse complement.
TATCCTTTGGCTTCGACCTTATGCAATCAACTTCCACTTCAAGGTAGTCAACTGAAGGCCTTATGGCAGTCGACTGACTGTTTCTTGCAATCGATTGCAGCTCACGCACATTTCGACCACTGTTCACTATTTTGGTCATATCTCGAGCTACGGGTGTTTGATAGAGGTGTTATTTAGCTTTATAGAAATATGAATTAAAGCTCTTGATGTTAGGCTTTTTAATCACTTCATTTGAGTCATTATTGAGGGTGTAATGGTCATTTGAATGTGACGGTATGTTTTGAACCTTTATATGTCATGATGCCGATTTTAAAAATGTTGTAGTTTCCACCTCACACCTTCGAATTTGGTTCCGTTTGTTCCTACAGCTTGTGTTACGTCCAACCTTTGTAATTATACTTTTAAATTACTAATGTACCCCTAAAATGATCATTTTACCCTTGGGCGAACATGGGGTGTTTAAATGGTTTGTTTAAGCTGTCGTTTGATTCTTGTCACTCCAATTTCGTTCCCGAGTGATCTTATTGGTATTTTATAGGCATGAAATGTCAATTATTACCTTTTTATGGGTGTTTGATGACTTTAGGTCATTTGTTTTCATTTCTTTTCACTTCCGCATTTACCCCCTTAGCTCTTAGGCTCAGGTTTCGGAGTCCTACGAAATTTGGGGCGTGACAACTTGGTATTAGAGCGTGTTGTTTCTCTATGGGACGATGGGCTAGGGCCATTATAAATTTTCACTTCGTGGTCTTTCGTTTACGACTTGTTATTTACTAGTGGTAGTTTTTGTTTTGTCGACAAGTGCGTATATCGGCATGGCGTTATTATTTCATTTGGCGTACCTTTGGTTAGTCGTGCTTTAATCCTTTCCTTCTTGCCTTTTAAAGTTGGATTAACTTACTTATGTTCCGGAATTGTTATTTCATTTGTTACTTTCGTCTTTGGTTCTCCCTTGTTTCATATTTGGGATTAGCTATTTCTTTTCTTGATGATGCATGGTTTGTCTATGTGTTAGTGGGATGTAGTGTGTACTTGACTCGAGTGTGTCGTGATTGTAATGTCACGATTGCTTGATGATCGTTAACATGCGATTTCATGCCCTTTTGCATGACGAGTTTCAACATCAATTTGGGCATGGATTGATCATCAACCTTCCATGTGCGAATTGATTTCTTTTGAGGTTGTGTGTCTATGGGTGCGCCTTTGGGCGAGTACTTTCATTTCTTTGGTGATGATAATGACTCTTATTTTGCTTCCTATTATGATAGGGGTTGTATAACCATGTGTACTCTCCACGTGAGAGTGTATGCCTAGGATGGATGAACAATCTTGTTGTCCGGGCATTAGTTGATTTGGTACCATTTTATGTTTGAGGATGAGTTTCTCTTTTCCCTTGTGTCTTAATAGGTCTCTTATGGAAATTTAGTGACTGTGACGCGTTATGTTGTGATATCATGTCATTGGTGATTGAGTGGTGTATCTCCTAAGATTTGATTTTAATTCCCTTTTTGCTTGATTCATTAAAGGTTTGGTGACTAGGTGTTCTTGTGTAGGCATTGGGAGGTTAACTTGCCTTATTGGGACCGTTGCTAGTTGATGTATCTCTTGTGGTATTCAATATGTGTTACCCAAGTATTATTCTCTTGTAGTTCGAGGTTACTTTAGTTACGGTTATGATGTAATCGTGTCCCTCTACTATTATCGATACACTTGAGGTATAATAGTAGTGATTCATTGATTGTGAATTATTGGTTTGTGTAACTCTAGGAGATATGCTTATGAGCTTTGAAGTTCTAATCTATGATGAAAGAGTTGTGAATCATTGTGTGTGACTTACTGATGAAAATTATGATCTTGTGTTTCTCTAGCTTGTGAGTAGTGGAGTTATGCATAATCTTGATCTATTTATTGGAAGTACTAATGGTATTCGAGGAAACCGTTGCTAATCAATGGGTGATAGTTGAATTTTGAGAGTTAACGTATGTTTAAAATCATTTATTAGTGATGATTTTGATTGGAGATCTTTATGTGGATTTTTGGTAGTGTTGTAGCTAATAATTTCAATGTAAGCTTTTAATTTCGGGAATATGATTTGGTGATTCACTTGAGGCATGATTATTAGCTAGAATAAGAGAGTATTGATTATCGAAATATAATTTGAGGAATAGATTAGGAATGTCGTTATCTGTCACAAAGAGATAGGGAACTTGATAACTAGTGATTGGTGTCATGTGGATTATATTGTGGATAAAACATGAGTTTAGGCATTTCGTTGATCTAGAAAGCATGAAAATTAGAGATGTTTAGATTACCGTTGATTGAGGTATGAAGTATTGTAATTGTATTACAATGAATGTTAGTTAGTACATGATTACAGTTTCTATTTGAAAAGAAATATAATTTGTAACCTTGAGGTTCATTAGTGGTTGATCATTAGAGTTCATGCAGTCGGATGGAGAGTAGGTTCTTCTGTTAACACTTCATGTGTGGGGTGTTGAGTGACCGTGTGGACATTGACAGTAATGAGTTATTGTGGTAGATTGCCTTGGTTTTTCATTTCATCGACTGTGTCTGTGTCTTTACATGAGTAGGAAATTGTCGCGTTTCTTCTTTTCTCTCATTGTGTACTTAGAGTATGGTCATTCTCACTTCGTAGTTGCGTAGGTTGTTTACGTTTACATGTTTTCGGTGGTGTAAATCGTTATGAGAGTTGAGGTTGTCCCGTACTTAATGTTTGGTTATTTTTCTACTTATGGTACAAGAGAAGTATATGTCATTTTCATTGAGGATTAAGGACTTCATCGATGTACGTTTTAGCTACCTCGTTTCTATATTAAGGGATTCTTAGGTACATGTGACTTATGTTTCCATTTAAGGTGTGACTTATGGTAGGATTAGTTGTACCATTCCATTTTTAAGTTGGGGGCTTAACTCTGAAACAGTCAGGTTTCCCTGTACAATGAAGTTTATTGGCATTAGAGAATGAGTTGTGTGATATGATGTACTATGGTATGTGGTATCATCTAAGTGGTTTAGAACCTTAGATGAAATTTTGCATGCGGTATGTAAATTAATGAATTGCATTGAAGTACTATTGTCATCGAACTGTTAATTAAAGGATTAGATTGGGATGTCTTCTTGGGAGACTTTTATATCTTATAAATTGGCGATTTGAGTAATCGAGGTATGATCGTAGCTTCTCCACAAGACTGTGGGTCATGATGAAGGTTTAATGTGATTGGAATTTGGAGGTTAAATGTATACCCTTAGCATTATGATGTACTCGGTTAATTGAATCAATTGAGAATTTGAAGTTCAAAATGATTGATTCAGGAAGGCAATGATATAATGATTGTAAAATTGAATTGTGGAGAAATTGTTCGATGTCATTATATATGTGTTTTTGACTAAGATCGTGATATGGATCTAGTACCTTAGTAGTTGCATTTGTGAACTAAGTGATATGGTTATAGGCCAAGAATAACCATTATTACTCGAGGATTAGGTGCGTTGATTTATGGCAATATATTTTACTTGGTAGTGGATAATTCTAGTTCCCTTGAGGTTGAAGATGATCTTCTTTACCGGGATTAGTATAGTGCACGGACTTGAGGGATGATCATTATGATCATATGAGACTTGATATTGATTATTAGACTTTTAGTCTTACCTTGAGTTTTGGACCTTGGCTTAGTCCCTTTGTGTTTTTGGGGGATTATGGTGTAGTAGCCTACCGAGTGTGATACAACAGGAGGTCACCAGGGTTCACAGTGCTTATCCCATGTGTTCATCTTTCTCATGTGTGGACTGGATCCATTTCCTGTTTTGAGTTGGATGGGTGTTGTCGTTGCCAAGGACGTGTCCTACGGGGAGCGAACCGTGAGGATCCTAGGTGCTCAAGAGCGGGTTTTGTGAGGCAAAACCATTTCATTAGTTGACGCCTCATTGCACCATCACGATGTCACGGAGGTGATTTAGATGCATTTGATTTCGAGGACAAAATCTCCTAAGGTGTGGAGGTTGTAACGTCCGGTATTTTTATGTGCTAATTAAAATTTTTATTAATGATTAAATATATACGTGATTATGTGTTTATTGTGATTATGTGCTTAAAATGTTTAGGTGTTTAGCATGACTTACATGTTTTATGTGAGATTAAAATTCTAAGTTGCATGTTGTATTTTCATTTTGAGAATAATGAAAATTTGTGAAAATGATTTCGGGAAATAAATGACTGAAGGGTAAATTAATATTTTCATATTAAGAGCTCTTAGTGTAAATTCTATAGATTTAGCTAAATGTTGGGATATGAGTGGCATGGTGGTAAATAGAAAGGATGAAAAGGGGTAAAAAGGGTAATTGAGTCATGATGACACTCTTGTAATTAACCCCAAGTTGAGAATAATTTGGTCATTTCACACTTTTATGTGTTGTCTCAATTCCAACCATTGATCATCTTCTCCCATCTCTAATCTCAACCCTTGGCTCATAGGATCATAGGGCCTTGTTTAGATGGCACACAAATGCAAGAATGCATTTTTCTTGGTCTTTCACTTTGTAATACTTCATGTTAATCCTTGGATCATTTATTTATTTTCCTTGCTTTATTCTCAACCCTTGGATGGTAAGAATTGTGAGTCGAGAATCTCTACAAATTCATAAGTCTTTCCTTCCAATAATTTTCTATTTCTTTACAAACCTATTTTCTCTCTACACTTCTCCTTCCCTCTTGTTCTTCATCACCTTCTCATTTGATTTCATCTCCTTTCATTTGGAGTCTGAAGAAGTGTTCAACATGGGAATTTCTAGGGTTTCTTTCCTCTTCCATTTTCTCTAAGTATTGGGGTAAGTCTCTAACTCTTTTGAGTTTTTAACTTCAAACCCTAGAATCTATATTCTTGAAGTTCTGTGTTCAACTTTTGATTTTTGGTTTCCTTATCTCTTGAATCTTGTTAAGGACCGTAAATTGAAGTTTTTCACCGGGTGGTTCGGTTATTGAAAGCTTGGAGTTTATCTTGTGATTTTGGGCTTATATTGTGGTAGAGCTATTAGTAAGTTGAACTTCTCATTCTTAAGTCAATTCTTTTATGAAACCCAAGTTTAATAATCATTAGGTTTGGTTTAATTCTTATGGTTGGAGCCACTTTGATAATTTCAGTTTATTGTGACACCATGGTGATATTGTTGTTCATTGAATGGTGTGTTTCTAGTTGAAAGTTATCCTTGTGATCACTTAATTTGGTAGCTTGGCTTGGACATCTTTTAACATACTTGAGTTAGCTTTGCTTGGATTGAGGTAGGGGGAAAATGAATTATTTTAGTTTTTGTACGACGGTGTGTGCGTCTATGTGTATACATGTCATGTATATATATATATATGTGTGTGTGTGTGTGTGAGTTGAGTCTTGACAACTTAAACGAGAAACTAGGCCCTTGAAAGCATGATTGTGTGATATAAATGCTTGTTGTGGTTTATTGCTTATAAATGTGATATTATGAGCAAATGGATAAGTTGAGCATAATATATTGCATAACGAGATAAAGCATGTATTATGATGGACCATGGTTATATTGAGTACAATATATTGAAAATGAGATATCCATGTATTGTGATGGAGCGTGATTGCTCTTGAAATCTTTGATGTATATTAAATACATCGTGTAGTGTCAAAAACATGGTATTGGTCTACGTCCGTTTGTGTAATTATGCGTGAGTAAACTTGTTTCGGATCGTCATAACAACTGGCCAGGGCGTGTTTCTTGCTCCGACGGAACTAATCTTCCGAGAAACGTAGACGATAGGAGGAAGACTTGTACGTCCAAATTCTATTCCACGACCGCGTCGTGTTTGATGTCTTCCTCGTTAAAAGTGAAAGTGTCCACAAAATTACATTACAAAGACATGTATTTATGAGAGATATTGAGCTCACTTTCATTATTATAAATTTCTTCGTCAATATTCTCACCAAATTTCTCCAAGGGAACTTATTTTGTAAAATTCATAGAGAAATGAAAAATGTCTTTGAATATCAATGTGTTAGCATATGTCTTGTGTATTTTTCAGATACTTATTTTAGGATATTCATCTCTTATTCATCACTATGATTTTTACTTTATGCACATTACATTCCATGATTAGTTATTGCATATGTGTTTATTGTATTTCAAATGGTTGAGATGGAGGTGGTGTTGACTCATTCTTAAATGCTCATATATGATTTTTAAGTGAATCTACATACATGATATGTGATTTTAATTGATCTAGTGATTGAGTGTTCCTTGTTTGTATATAGTATGTTGAATACTTAAGATTTGAGCTTTCATTCAAACACACACACTTGAACATTAATTCACTCTTCGTTTGAGTCATTCACTTGATACATGTACTTCATATATGAAAATCTATTTTGATCATATATCCTAATTCTCTATGAAAAGTAAGCAAATGATTTAGTCATCACTGATTATATGTGCTAGCATGTCCTTATTGCCATCATAAGTGAAAAGCTATGTTTGTAATTTACTCTCATCTTAAGCATATTATAACAATAGACAATATGAGATTGTGTTACCTTAAATGATATATTATACGATCATAATTCATCGATTCTCTCATTGTACTTAATTGTATCTATTCTTTTTCATGATGTAAAAGGGGGAGAAAGATTAGTTGATGTGTATATGTTGTATGCACATTCTTAGGGGGGAGCTTTGCTCCTTGATATGATCACATGTTACATGTTTAAGTGTAAACATCATTTAAAGCATGGTGATAGGGGAAGAAATCCCAAACTTTATGCATATGCCTTATTGTAATATTCATTGATTGCATATTGATAGGGGGAGCATTTATCAAATGCTCTCAATTGTTTATTGGCACACATCAATGTTTGTCATCATAAAAAAGGGGGAGATTGTTGACACAAGGTCTTCCACCATGGGTAAACATGACATTTTGATGATAACAAACCATTGAATGTAATCCATTTATTGTCTCTTTGAGTTATGGTTAATAGGTTTTTGATTCAAGATAAACTCAAGAGAGCTAGTGGATCCATGAGAAGATCAAGCAAATGTGATTAGAGTTCAAAAGACATTGGAGACAAGGATGAAGACATCAACCCAAAGCTTAAAGAAATTGAATATTAAAGAAATGGGTAAAATACTCTTGGGTGAGTACTAGATTAAATGTAAAGTTATTTTTGAAATAACTTATTTAAAAGTTCAACTCTTGACCATATAGCATATAGGATAATGCATATCATTCATGAGTCCTTGCATCATTAGCATTAGACTATGAACATCTTTTAGTCTTTGCTAAAGTTGAGTTAGTTCAAGATTTCATAATCTATGGAAGAACTCAACAAAGATGTTTTCCTAGAACCACTAAATTAACTCATATCACTTGAAATGGATTCTAGATGCATATTAAAGCTTTGAACAAAATTGTTAAACCATGAAAACTTTTGTCTAATATTGAGAATTTGTTTAAATTGGAAAAATATTTTCTGATCTCAATATTGACTTTAGGCATGTCAATGACCTTATTAAGTCTCTAAGACATCCTAGGAGTATGTCTAAGCCATTTCGGAAAAATCCCAAAAGATTTCACGAAAAACCGACAAGTGGGTTAGAAGTTCGAAATGAAGGGTCACATTCAAACGAGCATATCAGACTCAAATATGGGTTAAATGTTGCAATTCAAAATCCTATCATCAATAGCTTGAAGTCATCTTTCCAAAAAGGTAAAGAACGCCTTCATCTGACTGCCTGTTATGACTAAAAAGTAAACTACGTCAAAATTGGGCTGAATAGCCTAGTCGACTACCAGTTGACCCAGTCGACTAGGCCAAAAAGTCTAGTCGAATGGCTGAGTCAGAGAGTTTAAAATAAATCTTGGAATGAATTTTTGAAGACACAGCCAACTGCCCCAAAACACCCAGTCGACTGCCTCATCCGGAATTTGAATTCTAACGGCTAGTTTCAGATCCAAAGTGTTCCAAAACTTCCCAAAACACCCCCAAACGGCTATATTGTGTTCCTATGTTATATATATGTCTTATATGAGCCAAAAATGGTTAAGAGAAAAGAGGGATAGGAGTATGAAAGAAATCTACCAATTGTGCATCAGTCATATTTTCTCTTGTGATTCATTCTTCCACACATTGAGTTGAGCTTTTCAATTAAGTATTTCATCTATGACTCTAAGTATGTGAGGAAGTGAGATTTGAATTTCGATATCCATCTATAGAGAGATATGTTGTAAACACTAAAAATTGAATTCCTATTCTTTGTGAGTGAAAGACCAAGAAGTTGTTTTGGCTTGGGATGGGCTTGTTGAAGATTGTATGGGTTTTCTATTCACTCGGAAAGAAAAAAGCATGTATGGGTTTGCTCATTCACCCGGAAAGAAGGAGATGTGAGGGATTGTTTTTTACCCCGTAAGAAAAGCACGATAGTGGAATCCTTGGGAGGTTATCTCAAGGCATGGACGTAGACCAAAGATTTGGTTAAACCATGTAAAAATCTCGGTGTCTATATTGTGCATTTTCTCTAACCCTTATCTCTTTACTTTAAAATCAATTTCCATTTATAATCTTGAGCTTTATATATCAATGCTATGGAATTGCTTGTGTGTTTGTTTATCAATGAAGAGGTTGGGAAAATGCATAGTTTAAATGAATTGAATTATGAACATGATTGAATTATAGCTTAGACTACCATCTCATTTAGATATAATCCATGTGCACGCCAAGTGTTTGATAAAATTCATATTCAACACACCTTAGCATAAAATGTTCATATGCACCCCAAGTGTTTGACACAATGCATATTGAACATGTCATTCTTCTTAAGAGTTTATATGCACAAAATGTTTAATTACTTTTCATAAACTCTTCAAAGTATTCTTTATGACAAATAGCACTTTGCATCATTTCTATACATATGTGATAAAAGTGCTCATACATATTTAGTTGAAATGAAGACTTGAATGTTTGAACTAGTTATCATTCTTGAATCCATTATGTATATATTTGGTAATGCAATTCATTGTTCATGATTCAAAGTATGAAATGAGATAGTCACTTGAGGATCATCTATCTAACCAAGTGTTTGATTAGAGCTCTACAAAGATTAATTTTGTTAAAACAAAGTCAAACCGAAAAAGACTCAAAGTTTATAATTGACCCTATTCAACCCCCCCCCCCCCCCCCAGGTGTCAATATGTGGGCAACACCTTTGTATTCATCTTCCTTATTTGATAATCCAGTTGCTAATTTTGGCTGTAGTGTTCGTATATATTTAGGAGCACTTACTAATTACTTATTGATTACATAAACTTTGTAGATGGACATAGAAAGAGATTAAAATAAGAGTTGGGATAACAATGAGATATATGAAGAACAAGATTGTGAAGAATGTATTATTGAATATTTAAATAGTTGGGAATAGGGACAAAAAATTGAAGTGGTTCAACTTATTTGTTACACTGTTCACATACTTTATATGATGGGAGTGACATTCCATTCACACAACGTGAAGAGAGCAATAAATGACATCGATGGAAAAAACTTTAGTGTACGTGAACGGTTAATGAAAAAAATTGCTTCCAGCGAAATTTGTCGAGATATATTATGTATGGGACTTTTTGCATTTGCAAAGTTGTGTAACATACGTCGCTCCAATGGCCGTCTCAAAGATAATAGAAATATTTTGGTTAATGAGAAAATAGCCAAGTTTCTTTATATTTTAGCACATAACGTGAACAATCATGCTATTCAATTCTTTTTCGTTCGATCTGGTGAGACGATCAATCTTCACTTTCATGATGTGTTAAAAACAATAATCAGTTTAGAAGAATTACTCCTACAACAACCAAATGGTTCTGAAGTCCTTACACAAATATTCAATAGTACAAGATTCTATCCATATTTTAAGGTAAAAAAAAAAACTTATATCATTACTATAATCCTTTAGGTATTTTAATTATATTAAATAATAATAACCAATAGTTTTTTTAATAAACTTTTAGGATTGTGTGGGAGCCATAGATGACTCATATTCGTGTAAAAGTGTCTAAAAAAGATGCACCAAGATATCGAGGAAGGAAAGACTATCCAACACAAAAAGTCTTAGCGGCATGCTTATTCGATATGAAATTTACCTATGTTTTGCCAGGATGGGAAGGAACAACATCTGATTCAAAACTCATAAAAAAAGTTCTTTCAGAAAGAGAAGATAACTAATAATCCCCGAAGGTAACTTATAATGTATCAAATAAGTTCATTATTTAATAACTTAAAATATTTACTAAATGTACTTTAATTTCTTTTAGGTAAATATTATCTAGTGGATGGAGGTTACATGTTAAAGAGTGGACTGATAACCCCATATAGAAGTGTTCGCTACCACTTAAAACAATACTCATTGCATGCACCAGAAAATGCTGAGGAATTATTTAATCTTCGACATTCTTCCCTGCGCAATGTAATTGAAGAGTATTTAGTGTGATGAAAAAACGATTTCCTATTATTTCAACAGGTGCAGAGGCTCACTACTTCGTTGATATAGTCACAGAGATTGTGTTAGCATGTTTTATCTTACATAATTATCTAATGGGTGTGGAACCTGATGAAAGATTGATTGAAGAAGTTGATCGAGAGCTCATGAACTTTAGTGAACATATTGGCGAGGAGAGATACACACTTACTAATGATGACGATTCTATGCAAGGATCTATTATAAGAAATGGCATAGCAGCTAAGATGTGGGAGGATTACGAACTATAATGTTTTCCTTGTTTATGTTTAACTGAATTATTATCAAGTTCTATTTCTAGTGACTATTTTTGTTGTGTTAAATTTTATTTTACATTGAAATATAAAATAAAATTTATATTTTATATTTCAATGTAAAATAAAATGCATTTCTCTTCCTTATCAAATGTTCGCAACACAAAAGTGCATTTTTTGATGTTCCATCAGAGAGGTCTCTAGAATTGCTATATAAAATGATGTATGGAAGAAATAACTCCTGAAGAGCCACTCGTTATTTATTATTCATTTCTTTGTTTTCCCATATGGAGCTTTTGATTGTTTGTTTGATAGGAGAGTTGATTTAATTTTTTAGGTAAATAAAATAATTGATCAAACTTTTAGGATGCATTGATTTGTATCCAAGTACGGATACATTGTCACACCCCTAAATTCCAAAGACTCCCGAACCGAGACATCCGAGGAATCCGGGGCATGATCCATACAAAGACGGACCAATTAAAAACCTACATAACCATAAAACAATGGAATATTATTAATAATAATAATTCTATACAAAACCAAGCGGAAGCTAAACCAAATGATACACAAGGCACATCGAGGTGCCAAAAGAATACATCTCTATAAAGATGCGACGATACCAAATACAAGGAAAGAATATGCCAACAAACTGGCTCCCAAGAAATACAACAACAGTCTCAATACAGGGAACAAGAAAATGAAACTAAAATGGAACAACTCTACGTAGTACCGTCCCAAATCCCGCAACAACATCGGTGACACAAGTCATCCTGCACTCCAAGTTGTCCGTAGCCGAAACATTACCTGCAAACTGGTGTAGACCACCAAGGCAAACCAACGCCGAGGTGAGCTCATTAAACCCCGTAGGAGAAAAGGAATCGTAACCCTCACATCGTCCGACCGTCCAAGTCGAGTGAAAACCAACCTGTGTACATGCATCTACCCTAGGTCGGTCAAGCGTCCTACATGGCAATCATGCCAATAAGAGACCCCGAGAACACATCCCCCTAATCCCCTACCATGCATCAACAAATAGGGCAACTAGCACGTAATGAAGTCATTGCACAACAACATATAATAACGCACACCTATATATATATACGTGCGTATATATATATATAGAAAATATACAACCAATACAAGCCCCTTAGTACAGACCACCTCATAGATCACTACAACTCGTACCCGCCAGTCCCACACTGACAATCAGTACAACATCTATCACCAAAACACGTGATCAACACTTTTATTCATAACACTCATACTTCTTAGATCACGAGCATACCGAGCTCCAAAACCTCAAATCAGTATTAACCATAATACCAATCACCTCACATGTCACCACCCGATATTCATAAACCTAAAATAGGGGTAAAATTGTCACTTCCACCTAAGGAAAGTCACAAATGTGTCCGAACATCAAAAGGAAGTGAAAGGGATTGAATAACCCATCACACCGACCACTCAAAGGTCACATGTTTGCCAAAGGGTAAAATGGTCATTTCAAGAAAAAAAAAATGTATTTTCAAAATTTAGCCCTTCTATTTGGACATATTTTAAACCATAGAAACAAACAGAACCAAATTTAATGCCTTAACGCGAGAGATATGAAGTTTTGAAAATGACATCGGACAACGCCGACCCAAAGAGAAAGTTAAAGTACCCCTCTTTCATCAAGGGTAAAATAGTCATTTCAAGTGAAAATAAATGATTTTAAATTTTAAATCAAATATTTAGACATAAGCCAGGCCCTAGAAACAAACAGAACCTAAAGCAAAGCGACGAGGTGAGAGATATGCATTTTTTAAAACGGTATCGGACAACGCCGACAAAAATGGAAAGTTGAAGTACCCTACTTTCACCAAGGTTAAAACAGTCATTTAAAGTGCAAATAAATTATTTTAAATTTTACCTCAAAAATTTTGACATAGGACAAGCCATATAAACAAACGGGACCTTAATCCGAGTTACGAGGTGAGACAAATTAATTTTTGAAAATCGACCGTTGAACGACTCTGCAACTGACCTGGCGCCCAAATGCGTACCAAATGGGCACTGTGATGCCCTTGGGCGTCATGACATCCCTAGGCTACACACAAATACCCCTCTAAAGGTGAAAATGTACCATTTTTCATACGGACTCCGTTCTTTGCGTCGTCAATCCTGAAAATCACAAATATTTGAAAAGTGAGTTTTTCATTTACGGATTTCAAAAATAGTCACCAAACCTCGAGAAACGTGTAAAACATAAACTTTGAATAAAAGTGATTCTTTAGAATCTCATAAAAATTTTCCGTCTTGCCCCCGGTCTCCGTTTTGTACACCGCCGACTTTCAAAGGTCTAAAACTTAAAGTTTTAGTCGGGGTCACAGGGGTGAGTGAGAATGGGATTTTCACTTAAAACCCGAATGGACTTAAATACAAATCTTATGAAAAATCCATTTTCGGGAAACCAAACTGAAACACCAACGGAATGATCAAAGTGAATTTAGAGACGCTAAAATGGAACAAGGAATTGAAGAACCGAGGTAAAAAGGCAACTCGAAGGGAAGGCAAGTGACCATATGCAAAGGCACTAACTCTAACACAACCATACCTAGTTCGACATCCAAATCTCTAAACTCCACAACGACTTATTCAACAATGTCCACAACTTCAATGACATTCCTATCATTAAGATCACTAAAGGGAACCTAGTAGCCGTTGCCACGGAACCAACTAGTTTCAATCAAAACCTCTCCCGATCCTTTCAAACCTCAATTTCACATTCGAAACCACATCTCTTTGGTTTCTAACAAGATCATATGACTATCAATATACAATCGACTCGGTTTACTCATAACCTCGTCTATCATAACCAAAACATCAAAGTCACCATTGATGCCACGTTGCTACACCAACGCTAACTTAGACCACAAAACCATCACCCGCTTTCTCAAGGCTTCAACTCATCTCAACTCAATAGTCACAACCGACTTTACTTATCATCAGAAAGTCCTTAAACAAACTCATATCACCCCCCTAAGGTATATAAGCATATAACAACAAGTATAAGCATTTCTCTCACTTTATACTTTAAACAAGGCATGCAAAGCATATTTTCACATCCTTCCATTTCACTTGAACATTTTAACAACATATGAATTGTATATATCAAAATTCACATTAAACATGCTCATCAACCACATAGGATAATTTCATAATCCATATGTAAACATAAATCACATAATAGCAACTCAAATACAATGTGACTCACACACCTCATGGTACACACGCGACCACACCACCCTACTCTAAGGGTCAGCAGGATCATTCTCTAACCATTCACTTTTTGAGGATACACTCTCATGAATGAAGGTAGATTTATCATACCGTTATTCCCAAGTGCTTTTGACACTTACACTTTTAACAAGGAAGACGTCAAACACGACACGGTCGTGCAATAGGATTTGAACAAGTCATCCCCCTATTATCTCAGTTTCTCAGAAGATTAGTTCCGTAGGAGCGAGAAGCGCCCCGTGGCCAATTGTTACGAAGATCCAAAACAAGTCTACCCACGCAAAATACATAAACGAACATAGACCACACCAATTGAATTCTTTCTACAAAAGGTGAACCCATATGCAATATGTCTCAATGGGCCATGCAACAACATAAATATGTATTTCATCATATTTATAAACAACATTCCCAAAATGTCAACATGAATGTTTTTCATCATTTAACATGCTTTTAAATCTCCTTTAAAGCAATAATCAATAAGAATGCCTTCTCATGCAACATTCATGCTCCAAATCATTAAGTTTTTCCTTTTGTTTCACAAGGATAACATTTTCATTCATTTAACATGCTTAATTCTCAATCAAAGCATTTAAATCTCAAGGACACATTCTCATGCACAAGTAATGTTCCAATTCATCAAGTTATCATTTAATTCACAAGGAAAATAATTTTATTCTTTTAAACATGCTCTTAGTTCAACTCAAGCAAGTTTATCACAAATCACATCTCAACCTAACATCAATTCCCATCATAGCAAATATCATTCACAAAAGAGAACCAAGATAGTCACTCCTAGTTGAGATATCTAGTTACACCAATCACATAGTATAACCTAGAAGGTGCTACCCAAAAGAGCTAGCCTAATCTCATTCCAAGGCTACCTTCCTAACACCCACATACACATATGTAGGACTACACTTACACATATACACCACAATACCCACTTACATATCCACATATATATAGGCATACAAGCATACTTTACTATGGGAATTCTCAAGAATAGTCACTCAATTAACTAGCATGCATCATATTCCGATCAATATTATCATCATGAACTTCACACACAAGGGTTAACTTACATACACATACTTAACCCTAACTTCGCAATTTCAAGGATATACTTAGCAATTTTTATCTAAGTTTAGGAATCCTAGAATCAAACTCACTATCACGGAATCATAAAATAGCTAGTTAAGAAGTTTTTCCCTACCCCTTGAAGAGCAAAGCAAAACCACAAAGCAAGGCCTATGAAACCCTAGCTCGTCCCCAACACCGAAATCAAAGGAGCAATCCGGTGAAAAGCTTCACCATAGCCTCCTAACAATGAATCAAGCTCCAACATAAGAGGAGAGCAAGAGTAATTAAGTGGTTTTAACAAGAAACCCTAACTAAGGGTTGAAAGGAAAACACACAAGGAAGGAAGAACACTTACCCATCCTTGGCTCAAACCAAATAGAAGGACACCATGAACATCTTCCATGTTGATGACCACACCAAAATCCCAACTTAGGGTGATCAAATCCACCTCTAAGTGAAGAAGAACCAAGAGGGGGGAAAAGGAGAGAAAATGGAGAGAAAATAATAAAGTCTTGCAATGGAAAACCAAGTGATGTGTAGAGATCCTCCACTCACGCCTCTCACCATCCAAGGGTCCAAAACAAATATGGGGAAAAACAAATGGATCCAAGGGCTAGGAATAAGTCTTGCCCTGAAAGACTTATTACACCACTCACAAAACTCATTAACTTGTTAAACAAGGCCTTATCATCCAAGGGTTGAGAATAAGGCAATGGAAATGAATTAACCATCCAAGGGTTGACAAGAATTCTTGCCAAGTGAAAGACCAACAATAATGCATTCTTGCATTTAAGTGCCAACCAAACAAAGCCCTATGATCCAAGGGTTTAAAACAAAGATGGGAAAAAGAGATCAATGGCAAGGAATGAGACACCACTTGAAAAGGGGAAATGAAAAAATTAATCCCAACACAGGGTTAATTACGAGAGTGTTATCATGCCTCTTAATTACCCTTCTACCCCTTGTTATCCTCTCTAATTACCAACATGTCATCCATCCTGCAACACTTAGCCAAATTTCTACACTTTTCACTAAGAACTCTAAATAGGAAAATAATCATTTACCCTTCGGTCATTTCTCTCCCGAAATCATTTCTAATAATTTTCATTAATTAGAAAATCAAAATATATTAAACAATTCATGTAAGTGCTACATCAAACGTCTACAATAAACTAGGGTAACACTTTCGGGAATGCAACATCATTGCCAAAGCTCCAACGAAAAAACGTTAAACGAACCCATGTAGTCGCCAACGAATAATAAACCACGAAGCTGGAAACGAAAGTTCATGAAGTCATCCAGCTAAGTCCGAAACTCAAACGAGAAAAATTTACACGTACCGAGACTACACAAGACGTCATGAATGAGTGAAGTCACAAAACGTTAACACATGGAAAAGAATTCCAGAAAAGAGAAAGGAAAACGCGGGGCGTTACATACATGGTTTCATTTTGTTTGTGGCATAATTTGGTTTAATAAAAAAAAAAATTGTCATGTGGTTAATTTTATTTCAAATATTCTAGAAGACCGGGAACTATTCATTTATTGTATTTTTGTTAACGTTTATTTGGAATGAATGATGTCAATAAAATAAACCCAATAATATATTGATATATATAAGGTTTGCCAATTTTATTCTATCAATACATATAATTTTTATCTATGTAAAATAACAATAAATATATTATTATAGTTGAAATAAAAAAATATTATTAGGTTAGTTAAAAAAGTTAGCTTGGATTATAAGTAAGTGGTTTTGTAAACTTCAATTTTAATGGTTATATATAATAGGGGTATAGTGGTAAAAGACCTATAAAATCTCTATTTCCCTTCCTTCCAACCAAACAGGAAAAAGTGTCACTATATCTATCCATTCTCTCATCCCTTCCATCCAGTCAAACACAAAATGAGGGAGACATTTTCCCTTCCCTAGGGATCCTTATCCCTCCCTCCCCCTCCCCCTCCCCCTCCCCTCCCCTCCCTTCCCTTTTTCCATCCCTCCAACCAAACGAAGCATTAGTTGGGTTGAGAGGGTTATTGAACCACAGAGATCAAAGTCATATTTTAAATAATCATAACTTAGTAAATTGAATTATATTAAAAATAGTTTGATTGGTTTGTTGTTTATAATCTACTAAACGTAAAAGAAAATAGATAAATAATGTTTTTGGTGAATTTAAGATAAACAAGTTTAGGGTTTTGTTCCAAATCCACCATTAGCCTAATAATATAGTCCTTTAATCATAATATTTCAAGAGAGAGGTACAGCTCATATGAATCAAATTAGTGAAGCTACAAGCAGTTGTTTAATCCCCAAAAAGATGCAATCGGTCCGATTCGCTACAACCCATCTTCGATTAAAGTATGATTAGTGCATGCATCTATTCTATAATCGTTCCTAAAACAATAAATTAAAAGCACGTCTATATCATCTTCTCTTAGCATGGTCTATGTAAACCTAAGACTTTATCATACCAATTAAGAACCATTATGTAGAAACCATTATTAAATCTTTGGAGTTCCATCCCCTAGTGATAAAACATAGTTGTTCAAAATTAATTATTAATTCAATATAAGACAACAAGAGAATCAACAAAGAATCTTATTTAGGTAATACGTTCGTTCTATCACTACATAATCATCATATAAGTGTTCTTTAGCTTCCCATCTTTGCAATAATAGTAATTAAAGTTCTACATTACTCGACTAGGGTTTCATTGGAAACCCTAGATACCGACTTAGCCGCTCATGGAAGGAGAAGACTGCATCACTGATGTAGAAATCATCTTCATGATTGGGTAGTTTGTTCTTGGGTTCTTGAGAGAAATATTCTCTCTAGAGAGAAAATTGTGTATATTGTCAAGATACATTGATTCTTGATCTCCCCTTCTTCATGAAGACTTCACATATTTATAGACAAAAGTTGGTGTAATCATGGCATGTCTTAGATTGCACTCGAAGATGACATGATATAATAATATATATATTATTATGGCATCAACCGATTGATCAGCTAGATCCCGATCGTTCGGTTATGCAATTTTTGCGAATGCAGCAACAAATACTGTTGTTATATATATATATATACGGATTCCCCATTAATTATATGTCTAATACTAATCAATTATTCCAACATCCCACCCCCCCCCCCCCCCCAAACTTGAAGTAAACCATGTCATCATGGTTATAATAATTTAAGTATGGAGATTAAACAATATTACCACTTTATGGAGCAAGATTTCTGAATGTGATAGAAATTCCCCAAACTTGGTGTTTTCTGCAATCTGCAGTCCAACTAAAAGACCAATACCAATATTATAGCACATAAATTTATTGATAATAATTATAATAAGACAATAAATAATTGGGAATGAAATTTTATTAATAAGAAATAAATGATAACTTGGCTATAGGCCTACAACTTCTTGAAATAAAAATTTAGATGAAAAGTAAATAATCTAAATCTAGAATTTGAAATTACAAAAACAAAAATAAAATTTAAAAGACTTGAAATAATAAAATATTATTCCATCCCCTACCACTAATAATCACTTAACCATAGCCTTCACGCCACTGAAAACGCATCCCCTCATCTAATTCTGCTCCAAAGGACCTTGAGCCATAATATTTAGTAAAAGTCTCACATTTATCTTCTTTTAGATACATCTCATCACCTAATTCACTTTCAAGGACTTTACTAATGAGAAAAGGGTAAGGAAGCTTCCAGTTTTTAATAAATGGGTCTTCATTCTCCACTATAAGCTCCATGTGCAGACGCATATTTTCAATTATTAAATTAGGAATAGACACCCAATAACCCATATGAAATTTATAAAGTAACTCCACCATATTCCTATAACGAAGTAATCCATCATGATTAGTATATATCTGATTCACAAGGATCGAATCCAAACCCCAATAATTCATGTCAAGATGGTGTTTATCCATTAACTCTACCCCCATTGGAAGCTCATACCCATTGCAAATTTCACCCACCATATCAGTAAACGAAGGTAAAAGATTTCGTCGAAGAGGAAAAGAGTCTTGCAATTCTTCAGGGACCTCATGTGGAATTTCCCACTCTCTAACAATTATTCCGGCATCAAAAAGTATGGAATTAAAATTATATTATGTCCAAACAAAGAGAGCAATCCCATTGACACCTTCAATCACCATTATATTATGATAAAATTGGCGAACTACTTCAGGAAAAATAATATTGGAACTAGCAATTAAAACATGGAGCAACCCACGGTCTTGAAGTAACATAAAAGAATGATGAAAACGTGGATTATCTAACCTATTAGCTAGAAACGTAACCTCATAACCTAACTCATGTAGGTCAAGGATATCAAAGCCAGGATTATCCAATGGAACATAGTTGGGCACCTCCACTTCTTGGGTTGCTTCATCAACAACTAACACATTCTCAACCCATTCATCATTAATGGAAGAATTAGAAGAAACTGAAAAGGAGGAGGATGAGGAGGAAGAGATATTGATAGTTTTAGTCATTATGTTAGTTGAATATTTTTGTGTAGGGATGAAAAATTAAATGTGTCAAACTAACATATTTATAAAAATAAAGATGCTTAATAAGTTAAGGTTTTGGATTGGTTAAGAAGAAATTAATCAGAATAATATACTACCATATTGTAAAAATATTACAAAGAATAGTACTAACATTACCATAGTTGTTTAGACTGAAAACTTTGTACAAATGGCCAAACTTATGACCTATTTTTCTAAAAAATAGTGCAAGGATGTATTTTCCCAAAAAATAAATAAAAAATATTTCTTTTTTCTACCGATCGATCGAGAATCCTCCGTTCGATCGGGATATTCTGAAAAACTTTTATTAATAGAATACATATTTATTTTTACTTTTAAATTTTTATATTTATTTATATTTTATTATAATTATTTTTTTAAAGACCATTATTTAACATCGATGGCACGACTAATCTTGTACTACTTAATCAGAGTCATACGTGGGATCTATTAAATCAATAGATTCCACCATACCTACATTAGTATCGTACTCAAAGTAATGTTTAAGTCGCTGGCCATTTACCTTGAAGCAATTCCCATCCTTGAGATCTTCCAATTCCACAGATCCGTGCGGATATGCAGTTACAACGATATACGGTCCATCTCATCGCGACCGAAGTTTTTCAGGAAAAAATCATAATTTTGAGTTGAATAACCAAACTTTCTGACCAGTTTCAAAAGTCTTATGATCGATGTGTTTATCATGGAATGCTTTCGTTTTAGCTTTATAAATTCTAGAATTCTCATAGGCATTGTTACTTATTTCATCTAACTCATTTAATTGGAATTTTCGATGAACACCTACTTGTTTAAGATCAAATTTTAGAATTTTTATTGCCCAGTAATCTTTGTGTCCTAGTTCAATAGGGAGATGACACGCCTTTCCATAAACCAGCCTATAGGGTGTTGTACCAATTGGCATTTTTTAGGCGGTTCTATATGCCCATAATATATCATTTAATCTATTTACCCAATCTTTCCTATCAGGACGTACCGCTTTTTCAAGGATTTGCTTAATTTCCCTATTTTAAATTTCAACCTAACCGCTGGTCTGAGGATGGTAAGTTGTACCTACTTTGTGAGTAACATAGTACTTCTCACATAAACTTCTAATGTATTTATTATAGAAATGTTTTCCCCCATCACTGATTATAGCCCTTAGTGTACCAAATCTAGTCAAGACGTTAGATTATAGAAACTTAATTATGTCTTGATGATTAACTTTCTTAGTTAGTACAACTTCAACCCATTTAGATACGTAATATACCCCAACTAGGATATATTCATATTCTTGAGACTTTAGGAATGGTCCCATAAAGTCTATCGCCCATACGTCGAATAATTCAATTATAAGAATCGGGGATAGTGGCATCATATTTCGTCAAGAGACAGCACCTAAACATTGGCACCTATCACATTTATTACAATATTCATAAGCATCCTTAAATAGTGAAGGCCAATAAAATCCATTTTCCAACACTTTTGTAGATGTCTTTTTAGCCCCAAAATTTTCTCCACATTCAAGAGTATGACAGAATTATAAAATACTTGTTACCTCACTTTTAGGAACGCATTTCGTAATTATTTGGTCAGGGCGATATTTATATAAGAGTGGATCTTCCCAAATATAATGTTTAACTTGTGAAAAGAAACGATACCGTTCTTGTTTCGTCCATCCTTTAGGTATTCTACCTATAGCCAAATAATTAACTATATTTGCGTACCATGGTATTTCCTAAATTACACCAATATGAAATAGTTGTTCATCCGGAAAAGAGTCTTTTACAGGGGTATCATCTATGGTTGGTTTCACTATTAGTCTTGATAGGTGATCAGCTACTATGTTTTCTGTACCCTTTTTATCGTTCATTTTTAAATCAAAGTATTGTAATAAAAGTATTCATCAAATTAATCGGGGTTTAGAATCTTTCTTTGATAAAAGGTACTTAAGTGTTGAATGATCATAATATAGTATGGCCTTGGTCCCTAATAAATATGACCTAAACTTATCCAAGGCATAGACCATAACTAACAATTCTTTTTCTGTCGTAGTGTAGTTCATCTGAGCTTCAATAAGAGTTTTACTAACATAGTAAACATCATGAGGGACCTTATCTTTTCGTTATCCTAGTACCGCTCCAATGGCATACCTGATGCATCACACATTAACTCAAAAGGTAGATACTAGTCAGAAGGATTCATAATTGGTGTTATAGATAAAAGGTTTCAAAGTACCTCGAATGCCTTAGTGCATTCCTCATTAAACACAAAAGGTGTGTCTTTCTGTAACACCCCGTGTTACTTCTCTTTTACCTGAAATTATATTTCAATTTAATTTCAGTTATGACGTCACTTGTTCATGACGTTCATGTTATCCTTGGTATTTCGCGTGTAAATTTTTCGCGTTTAGTTTTAAAGTCGATTGGACGACATTACGGTTTCTCTTTGACGACTACGCGGATTCTTATTACCGACTATGCAGTATCGTTTTGACATTTAATGTTTAGTGCTTCGACTCGATGGCGACACGTTTTAATTAATTGGGCTTGTATTGAAATTTGGGAACCCTTGTCACAATTATTTTATTTGGTCACATTATAAGGTCACATGACCCATTGGAATTAGGTTGCCCAAAATTCAATTAAGTGTATATATGATGTATAGATATATATGTATGTACATGAATTTGTAAGTTGGTGAAAAGAGACGCAACCACAGACCTTTCTTCTCTATTACACGTTTCCACTTTTCTCCTTCTCCTCTAAAGCAGCTACTCCTTACACCTCCATCATCATCTTCTTGCAGAGAGAGAGAGAGAGGGAGAGAGGTCGGTTGTGTGAGAGTCGGGAGAGAGAGTCGCGCCTTAGTGCAGGTGATGGTTCGCTAGAGAAGCTGCGGCTGGAGCGGTGAGCAGCGGCGACTGGGTGTTGGTGACGACCCATGGTGGTCGTCGGTTGGGCTAGACGGCGGCGCAGGAGGCCGTGGCGGTGACATGGTGGCGCTGGTTCGCGAAGTGGCGACGCAACAAGGAGCTTCGACCGGAACTTCGGCCGACGACTTGGACGACTTCCCGTTGTAGGTTTGAGCTAATTTTTGGTGAGTAGCTTCGTCTCTACGTTGTGTTCATCATACAAAAATTTTGAATTTTTCGTTGAATGTTTTGTCGGGAAATCGCGTTTATAGGTTTTTATTTTCGTTTGGGTTATTTTAGATTTAACCAAATTGATTAACCTATTGCTAATGGACTTCGTATATATCATATAGCTTATCGAGGCGGACGTTTCGGTATATTTGAAATATTATCCGGGTGACTTTGGTCGGCGGGCTTCATATACGGGCGTCAGTACAGTTCATAGTGGGTGATTTCGGGTTGTTCTGTAAGCGTAGATTTAGGTGGGAAATTTTATTTCTCACTTTCGTATCGTTGACGTGGTTTGGGTTTGCAAACCCTTACTTATTTTAATATAGATATATTAAACTATGAATTTAAATATCTATATTTGGGTTAGAATCGAGGCAGGATGTAGGAATTAATTTGAGAAATTAATCTATTTATTTTCCTATGAAATTAAATAAATTCCTATTTGAATTGAGAGATAATAGGTGGCCTAGTAAACCCCTTGCGAATTAAAATGGGTTAGTAAACTTTTGTAAAGGTTAAATGTAAACTTAGACGTTATGTTAGGTTCCCCTTACGATACGTGGATTATTTGCTTTAATTGTTTTTAAAGGCATGTTAAATGAAATTGAAATATTTTCCTAAAGAATTAAAAAATAATTGTTGTTTAAAACATGAACTTGTTTTCTCACGATTTAAATGCCTTATTATATTTTAAAAGCATGTTAAAGGGATTTGTGAGATTCATGTTGGTAATTTCATGTGGATATTTTCATAAATATTATGCATTACATATTTATGTTGAGGTATGATTTTTATTGCGTACACCATGTATTGCGATTACATGAGTGTTGGTGCATGTAGTGCATTTGTTCACCTTTTGCAGAGAAAATTCAGTTGGTGTGGTCTACTTCCGTTTACGTGCGGGTAGGCTTGTGTTTGGATCGTCGTGACAACTGGCTAGAGGGGTGTTTCTTGCTCCTACGGAACTAATCTTCCGAGAAACACAGATGATAGGGGGAGGACTCATCGTCCAAAGCCTATATGACATGGCTGGGCCGTGGGTGTACGTCTTCCTTGGTTAAAAGTGTGAAGTGTTAAAAGCACTTGGGAATGACGGTACGATAATCTACCTTCCTTAGTGAGCTTGTATCCTCAGGGGAATGGTGGAGAATGATCTGTACCATTGGGAAGGGTGTGTTTATGTGTGCATATCACAGGTGGTGTGTTGAGTCACATTACACTGCATACTATTTATGTGATCTCATTTGACATGTATATGTGATATTGTTATCTGTGGATTTTGGAGCATATTAGTTATGAATATTGTGAATTAAATTCATATTTTATAAAAATGCTCAACTGAAAGTGAAAAATGTGGAAACATGAATTAAATACGTAATTATTAAAGTATAAATGAAACGTATATCTTTATACTGGTGGTAATATACTTTTGTACCCTTAGGGGAGGTTAAGTATATTGGCATAGTGACCTCTTTGGCTGGTTGAGGTTAGTGGTGGACCGTAGAGTTGATTTTAAGGTTGAGGTCTTACAGGAGGCGGTTAATTGTTTCGTGATTGTGGTTAGTTGTGTGACATCTTTAGAGATTTGAGGTCAGGGATTTATTTTAGTATCAATTGAGATTTGAAGCCTTAGAGAAGGCGGGTGAAGAGATTGTGAACTTAGTGGATGTTGTTGTGTAGATCTTTAGGTGTCTTTCACCTTTGAGGAATGGGTAGAGGTTATGATTGAAGTGATTTTATTAAGTACTTGAGGTATTGTAGTTTGACAGTCTTGGTTCAAGTGCTTAATTCATTCCCTTAAGCATTCCTTATACTGTGTTTTGTACCTTAGTATGTGATCGTTGACTTCTATGTTACTCCTAGAGTCTTCGGTTACGGTGTGGTGCCGAACCTCTTCCTTGTGTTCTCATTTGGTTTCGTGGGGTGGGAAATGGATAGTTGTGTTCCGTGAACCCAATGTAGTACTCTTCCTTCATTGTCCTTTCGGGACATTATAGGAATCCTTGTGGTGGTGTTCATTCTTATTTGGCTATTTTCGAAAACTGTGTTTTCTAAGTCTTGAAATAAACTCATTATATTTAAAAGGAAAAACCCATTTTGGCCTACCCCCGTAGCAACTAAAAGTTTTAGTACTTTATAAAATGATCTTAGGATCTTCTTTAAAAATATTTTCAACTTCTAAAAGTCGTGGAGGGCGACTGACGAAGACAGGGGGCAAGATGGTCTTTTTTATTGTGTGATTTCTTAAAAGAAAACTATTTTATTACTTTTTTTGGGATTCTAAGATTCCGAGGCTTCTTTCTCAAGATCTCGTCCTGTAGAGTTTTGAAAGGTGTTTTCTTGTTCACCTTTGCTTCGGATCATTGATGTTGCCTTTCACTTCTTCTTGGTTGTTGATCTCACCACCTAGGTGATTTGAGTTTTTCGTATGTTCATGGATGTCAAATGGATTGGTTCGAACTTAAAACATTTTTCTTAAAAACTATTGAATCATTGGGATTCATCTTTTTTATAACTTTCACTCTCGGCCATTCGTTTTTGGTTTCCTTGTTCACTTGTGGTATTCTTTCCTAAACACGTGTGGTGTTCTTAACCTTAACGTTGTTCTCTCGGTTATCTGTTGGTTTAGTATTGGGACTTCTTTTCCTTTGCTTTGGGTTCCTTCTTCGGGTGTTTCCCCTAAACATGTGTGGTGTTCTTAACCTTGACATTGTTGTCTCGGTTATCTGTTGGTATAGCATTGGGAACTTTTTTTCCTTTGCTTTGTTTTGGTGACCCTTAGGTGGTCTTTCTTGTGAGTTGAGTTCTTGTACTCTTAGTGATTTGATTGGGTGGTTTTCCTCACCTACAGTGAGAGCGTTAGTGATTTGATTGACCCTATTAATGATAGTATTATGAGGTCGATGTGATTTATGGTATTGATGAAGAGATATGTTTGAGGTAATCTAGTACTTGAGAGATAGGTTTCCTCTAGGAATGGGATGAGGTTTCTTATATATATATATATTGCACATATATATATATAGATGATGATTGTGTTAGTACGCAAGGATGTGAGTGTTTTTCCTCCTGCGTTATCGGGGAGTGAATTATGAGTATTCCTTGGTACTAGTGGTGGATTTTGATCCCTGTGGATATTAGAGGTGAGTGTGTTTCCCTCTGTTGGATTTTGTGGTTAGCGTGGTGAGCACTTGATGATTTGTTAGGTTTGACCTGGGTGTCGTGTACCTAGTGTACGTTGGTGAGAGTAGCGTAGACTACCTGTGTTGGTACTTAGTGTACGAGTCTTATTTGTACCTTATAAAATCTTGTTATATATTTATATATATATTCCCGATATATATATAATCATTTACGGTAGCATATGAGCGCGTGCCTTGGGTTTGCATGGGTGAGATTTGTTGGGCTATATATATCTTGCTAGATAGTTTAGCATTACCTAAACTGCTAGAGGATGTGGTAGATAGAGTATTTTTTCCCACTGAGCTTATTTGCTCATAGGGGAATTTCATTTGCCCCCTGGTATTCCATGCCAGGTTGCAGAAATTGTTGCGGCTATGGATAGCATGCGGTGTAACGGCAATTTTCTTTTATTTTCCTTGTCACAAGTTTTGGAGTTGCGTTGGGTGATGCAGTTACGGTTGCAGCACGGCTGGTTTGGGGACGATAGTTATCTGCTGTCAGTTTCTTTACCCATTTTGTATTGGATTGTCATATATTTCTTTTGGGAGCCAGTTTGTTGGCATATCCCTATTGTTGTATCTTTTGTTTCCTATATTTATTATTTCAGGATGTTATTGTATCTATTCTGCACTGCCATGTGTATTTCTGTATTCTTATTCAAGCATTTAAGGCTCTGTTGATTATAGAGGGTTGTGTAGGGGTTGGTGGTTTCTTTCCACTACCTCGGCCCTAGTAGGATTGATGAATGTGGGGCTTGGAAGCCATTGTTATTATCGAACTGTTATTGGCAGGTTATTTTGTTGTGGTTGGGTGTCCGGATGTTCCATTTACAAACAGAACTCTGCCGAATTTTCATTAGATTTTGTTGCTTTATTTTATCATTCATTTGGGTATAAAATATACCATTATCATCATTATTCCATACATTTTCATGGTTGATGATATCTTAGTTGGTCATTCGTATTAAGGATCATATCCTGGATTCCTTGGATGTCCTAGTTCGGGAGTCTTAGGAATTTAGGGACGTGTCAGTTTGGTATCAGAGGATACTATTGAGTTTCTAGAATTTAATTTGGCATGGAGTATATTTTTCATTGCTATTCCATGTATTCCCTTGTTATTGTTGACTCTAGTGGTTGCTTGACTTACGTCACCCTTTGGAAATTCGCTGATTCTCTGGTTTGGAGTTTCGGGAATTTTAAGGGCGTGACAACATGGTATCAAATAATTTTTACCCTTTTGTGGGTGTTTAATGACTAAAGGTCATTGGTTCTCATTTCTTTTTACTTCCTCATTCACTCCCTTAGCTCTTAGGCTCGGGTTTCAGAGTCCTAGGAATTTGGGGCATGACACTTTCGCTAGTAAACTACACAACGGTCTCACTATTTTACTAAAGTTTTTAATAAAACGTCGATAGAATCCCACATGACCTAGGAATGATTGTATTTGTCGAACAGAATTTGGAGGAGGCAAATTAGAAATTAATTATATCTTAGCTTTATCCACCTCAATTCCCCTTTGTGAAATAATATGGCCAAAAATGATCCATTCTTAAACCATAAAATGACTATTTTCCCAACTTAAGATGAGATTAGTCTATTTACATCATTTCATTATTAATACTAAATGTTCGAGGCATTCGTAAAAGGTTGTTCCAAATACAGAGAAATAATCCATAAATACTTCTAAAAATTTCTCAACCATATCGGAAAAGATTGACATCATACACCTTTGAAAAGTGGCTGGTGCATTACACAAACCAAAAGACATTATTTTATATGAAAAAGTATCATAAGGACAAGTAAAGGTTGTTTACTTGATAACTCTTTTAGTTCTAACTTAGGTGGAGCTATTAATGACGAAATACAATGCGTACTTGATATAGTCGGTAAAGGTTCTTTAGGTGCTCTCCAAGGTGGTATTCCTAAGGCTTTCTCAATTACAACAATATCTTCTAGTTCAGGCAAGTGTTGTTTATTTAATGACTCAATATAATCATCTAAACTCTCATCGCTTGTCATAGCCCTTATTAATGGATCTTTAGTTAATATTTGAGGTGACATTTCCTCTATGAGTTCATCAATAATGTCAGTAAGAAAACATTCTTCTAATTCAGGTAACTGATAGTTATTAGAAAAAACATTTTTTTCTAACTTTCATATTTCCAAATGACAGATCCATAACCCCGGTTCAACAATCTATGCATGTGTTAGCAGTTGCTAAAAATGCTAGACCCAGGACTACAGGAATTTTCTTTTTCGGATCGTAAACACATTTAGTATTAAGAACAATAAAATCAACAGAAAAGTAGAATTTATCAATTTAAACAATAACATATTCTAGTATACCTCTCGGTTGTTTAGTCGATCTATCAGTAAACTGTAAAATGACAGATGTGAGAGAAAGTTATCATAGCCCTAACTGTTAATAAACTGAATAAGAAAGTAAGTTTACACTAGCTCCTAAATCGAGAAAAGTTTTATCAATTTATTGGTCTCCTATTACACATGAAATAGTCGGAGCTCCTGGATCTTTATATTTTGGAGGCGTAGTGTTTGCTATTATGGAACTCACATGATTAGTTAATACTATTTTCTTAGCAGTATGAGTTCGATTCTTCCTTTTCTGAGTACATAAATCTTTTAGAAACTTAGTATAAGCAGGTATTTATTTGATAGCTTTGAGGAGTGGAAGATTGATCTTTACTTGTAGGAAAGTTTCAAACATCTCCTGGATCTTTTCTCCTTGTTTTTCATAAGTTACAGGATCTCTTAACCATTATAGAAACGATGTTTTTAGTTCATAATTATTTTCCACTACTTCATTTGGAAGAGTATTGGTCTGTTTTTCTATAACAGGTTATTTTCCTGTATCAAAAACATATTCTTTTTCTTTTTCAAGGATTATTTCTTCATTAACATTTTGTTTCTTCGTCTGTTCCTCAAATTGCTCCCCAGCCTTATTATCTATGGTTCTACCACTTCAAATGGTAGTTATAGCTTGAACTGTTTCAATGGTTGGCTCTTCTACAGGTGTTATATGGTCAATCATATGTTTCCCCTTAGGGTTAGTTATTGGTTGACTAGGGAATTTCCCTTCATCTCTTTTATTCATTGAATTTTCTATTTGCACAATTTGGGTTTCTAGTTTAGAGATAGATTGGGAATGTGTATGCATGATTTGTGTAGCATTTTTAAACTCGTTCGATACACTCCTGATTTCTTGTTCAAAACCAGGTGATCTCCTCGGCGGTGTATTGTTAGGATTCCTAAAAGGTGGCTTATTAGGGTATTGATTAATGGGACAAAATTGATTGGTTGATTGAAAATTATATGGTTGATTAGGATTTTTATTGAATGTATTATTATGAGTTTTATACGAGAAATTGGGATGTTTTTTCCAACCAAGATTATTACTATTCGAAAATAGATCATTATTCGGATTAGTAAAAGTAGAATTAACATCCTCAGTGATAAACTCATGTTCTGGTTGTATTTGAGGATAGTTAATAACAAATTATGAAAGATTGAAACACACTTATCATACTTCTTGAGGTATGGGATTCACGTGAATGTTTCTCACCAATTGGTCAAGATTTTTACTTAATTCGTCCACTTTAGATGTTACTTCATACATCTAACTAACTTCAAATGCACTGTCCATTCTTTTAGGGTTAGTAAGGATAGTTCGAGGTGCTCTTATATCAGATATATTTTGGCCTGAATCTTTACTAAGATTCTTGAAAAGATTCCATAAAAAGTCTACAGGCTTTTGTGGTAATGTTCCTCCATAGGCTGCATCAACTGTATTTTTATGACACTCTCCTAGTCCTATATAGAAACTACGGACCCACTCGTGAGTCGGAAATTCGTGATGAGGGCATTTTTGTAAAATTTCATTATAACGCTCCCAAGTTTAATAGAATTGCTCACCAGGTTATTGTGAGAACATTAAAATAGCTCTTTGGGTCTCACAAATTTTTCCTACTAGGAAGAATTTATGTAAAAACTCCTTTCGGAGCTTTCCAATCGTTTTAATATTTGTCGGTATTGTACTGTACCATATTTTAACTTTATCTTTTAGAGAATGAGAGAACAGTCTAGTTTTAAATTCATCATCTGTACATCCTCTAATGCATACAATAGAACAGACCTTTATAAACTCATATATGTGTTGATAAGGGTCCTCATGAGCGTTTCCATGAAATTTAGATAGCATATTAATTATGGCAGGTTTAATTTCATACTGGTTCATCCCATCTCCATGTATCGAAACTTCTAACGGAGAAGTATAATCTGGAGGAGCATAGAAATCTTTAAAGACTGTGGGTGGGGCCATTACTACGTTATCACCAATATTTTCAATATTTATATTATTATTTAATAAATTCTTTCTTTTATTTGCTCTGTACGTTCGATCAATTTCTGGATCAAATATCTCAAGCGGTGTATCAATTAAACGAAGTACAAGCATAAACAATATTTAATAACACTTGAAATAAACAATTAAAAAACAAATATTAAAATGAAATATTTATTGAATTTATTAATAATTAAAAATAATTTATTTTATTATAATTTAGAATAATATATATTTTTTATGTTTTATTTATATATATTATTATTTCAGCATATGTATTGATCTATATATATTTGGTATTTGTAGTTTATATGTATAAATTATATATATAGATAATATATATAAATAAAGTTTATGTTTTTTTTTCGAACAAACGTTACAGTTTTAATATCACCGATCGATTGAGATTACTTTCAATCGATCGAATACTCAACGCTCGATCGGTGGTGCAAGTTCAAACAGTGTAGGTTCTGACCTGCAAGAAAAATAAATTGAAATTAATACAATAATTCAAGAAACTGAATTACAATAATGAAAAATATTCGTTTAATCCCCGACAGTGGTGCCAAAAGATTATGATCGGTCCAAATCGTGTGAAAATAAAAGTGCTAAATAAAAAAAATTATCACGATCTAGTTTTACCTCTCAGTCGCAAGTACGCAAGTAGTATATAGTATAATTGGGTTGAGATAGTTATCGAACCACAGAGATCAAAGTCGTATTTCAAATAATCACAACTTAGTAAATTGAATTATATTAAAAATATTTTGATTGGTTTATTATTTATAATCTAGTAAACATAAAAGAAAATAGATAAATAATTATTTTGGTGAATTGAAGACAAACAAGTCTAGGGTTTTGTTACAAATTCACCACTAGCCTAATAATATAGTCCTTTAATCATAATATTGCAAGATGGAGATATAGCTTATATGAATCAGATTAGTAACACTACAAGTAGTTGCCTAATCCCCAAAGAGATGTTATCAGTCTGATTCATTACAACCCATCTTCGATTAAAGTATGATTAGTGCATGCATCTATTCTACAACTACTCCTAAAATATTAAATTAAAAGCACGTCTATATCATCTTCTCTTAGCATGGCATGTGTAAACCTAAGACTTTATCATGCCAATTAAGAACCATTATGTAGAAACCATTATTAAATTTTCGGAGTTCCTACCCTTAGTGATAAAACATAGTTGTTCAAGATTAATTATTAATTTAATCAAAGATAAGAAGATAATCAACAAAGAATCTTATTTGGGTAATACGTTCGTTCTATCACTACATAATCATCATATAAGTGCCCTTTTGCTTCCCTTCTTTGCAATAAAAATAATTAAAGTTCTACATTCCTTGACTAGGGTTTTATTGGAAACCCTAGATACCGACTTACTCACTCATGGAAGGAGAAGACTGCATCACTGATGTAAAAATAATCTCCATGATTAGGTAGTCTGTTCTTGGGTTCTTGAGAAGAATATACTCTAGAGAGAGAATTATGTATTTTGTCAAGATGACTTGATTCTTGATCTCCCCTTCTTCATGAAGACTTCACATATTTATAGACAAATGTTGGTGTAATCATGGCATATCTTTGTTTGCACTCCAACATGACTTGGTGTGAGGACCAAGTAATAATTGAATTGACCAATTTTTCTGTCATTTGTACTTGCACAAGGAGCCAATAGAATGCAATCTGTTCACATGTTTCCCAATGCGCAGACATGGCCGATCAATCGGGATACTCCCCGATCGTTCGGTGGTTTCTTAATTTTTATTATTTTATTTTCTGCGAATTTGTGCTTTGACGACTTGTACTATGTGTAGCTTACTTGTACCTTGCTTTGAATTGAGTGCTTTTATTCTTTTAAGTGTCATTCTAAATCAAGCATTTTTCTAAAATTCTGGAATTAACTCATATTTGCATTAAAGCCCCTGTAACATGCTTAAACACACAACTTGGATAAAAATACGAAAATAATAGAATAAAGAGATTAACAACAGGTTACTTAATGCCAAGAATAACCACTATTATGGTCTCATCACTTGGCCAAGGTTTTGTTAGAAAACCCTAGATACCGAATTAGTTATTCATGGTGGAAGATATCAGTATCATTGATGTAGAATCGCCCTCCATGGTCTTCCTTTTCGGATCTCTAGGTCTTGAATGACTCCCCTTATTTGAATGATGAAAATCTCCAGAGAAAGTGCTAAGAGATCTCTGGAAATAATGTATTTGGAGTCCCCTTAATTATGGTCCAGACCTTGGTATTTATAGGCAAAGATATGAAGAGTTCTAGTTCAACTATACTCACGTCCTTTTCCAACTAGGATTCTTCTTTGTGTACTCTTGTAATTAGGAGTGAATATACCCACATTTGGTGAAAATATTCATTATACACGTGTTGGGATGTCTTGAAGTGCACGCAAAGTCAACCCGGGTCAAAACGGATCAATTCGGGTCAAACTGGGATTTTTGGCCTAATATGCAATTCTCAGCTTTTTTCTGCAGACACGTTTCACTTGTTTGGTTATAACTCGAGCTACATAACTCCTATTGAGGAATTCTGTAGCTTGTTGGAAAGATGACTTCAAGCTCTTAGGTTTCGGTTATAGAATCACTCAATTTGAAGTTGTTTTGACCAAATTATGAGTTTAATGAAATTTTCACCGCCAAAATGCAGTTTCTAGGCACTATTTAGCTGGTGTAACCGCCCAACTTCACCCTGAAATGTCAAAATCTAACTTTTTACAATTCTTCATATTTTTGGACGTCGTTTGTTCTTATGGCATGTACATCAATATATAAGACATGTTTAATGCCCATTTTGCCCATCAAAATGCATTTCTTTGTTCAAAACACCGCTTTCCTTCGATTCTCTTCTCTTTTGAATAGGCAATTAACATAACTCTGGTTAATTCATCGGAATTATCTCATTTTCCTCGTTAAGCTCTTGAAACACACTTAAATACCCAAATCGCATAAAAATACCTAGTAATGTAATGATAAGACTTAGCAACACCGAGTTAATGGCCTAGAATGTCTAGCATTCGGCTCCTATCATTTGTTGACTGTCAGTTTGATGAAACTGTATTCCACCATTAGGGGGAGAAAAGAAAAAGTAAAATGAGTTGTGTGATATTGATTGGAATGTTCCTACTTTATCTCATTGTGATCCTCGCACAAATTAATGTAAACTAGAAGTTCAATGGATCATTAATTTGCAAAGTGGTATTTTTTTATATACCTAATATAAATATATATAAAGAGAAGCCCTAAAAATCCTATATTTTAGGGAGCCTCATCCGAGGAAGAAGTTTTTTCTCAATTGTGGACTTATAGTTTTATGTGTTTATTGTTGACTAATATTTTATGTGGTTTGTTTTCTATTATTAGAATTTGAGACTTTTTATCAAAGTTTGTATATTTATATTTGGATTATTTATTGATTTAAAATTATTTAATCTTTTTTTGTGCTAAAAAATATTTTGATTAAATCAATAAGATAATTGCTTGTTTCGTATATAGATTATAATGTTATGATAAGTTTTTTTTTTTCTTGCTTTTAGGGAAAAAAAATACACAGTTTAATGGGGCGATTAAGGGGGACATGGGTGACGGTTTGGGGCGGTTATGGGGTAAGGGTGGAATTTTTAAACAATTTTGGGGCAGTTATGGGGGATAACAATTTACACAGTTTTCGTTATGGGGATTGAGAAAACCGCCCCACGACCATCCCTACATCCAGGTGAGTAATTTCTCTATATAACTCTATAAATTAATAATTAATGGGTGTGGATTTGATAAACCAAAAGTATATTCTTTTGTTGTGGAATGTTGTGAGTCTAAATTGGAAGTACGTTTGGTACTGATATTTTTGCTATGTAATTTGTAAATGTTTTAGTCACTTATTTCTCCCGCTACAGTGTTATTTAGTGCAAAAAATATAAAAAAAAAAAATCAGTTTGGTACATCCTAAGAATTTCATTTTTTGCTTTATGTTTTTCAATTGTAAAAATAAAACATAAGTGCCTAACTTGTTTTTGTTGTGAAAAAAAACAAAAAACAAAAATGTGAACCAAACAGAAACATGAATAATAGATGTTCACCAAGTATTAAGGAGAATACATAAACTACCATGTCATATTGCTTCAAGTCCACATCTCTCATTAGATAAGAGTGGAATTATTTGCCATGTACATATTAACGTCGCTTCAGATTTTTCTCATTTTTACGAGTCATTTTTTTCGTTTTATTTCAATTTGTGATGTCACGGTTTTTGTTGCTTCCGAGTTTTCTTGCAGGAATATTTTGTGAGTTTGTCGTTTCTAGTTTTCCTTGGGTGGTTTTGAGTATGTTAGTGTATTGAGGTTCGTCTTGGAGTTTGTGTGTTGGGGTTTAGTTCTCGTGTTCGACGCTCTTTCATTTTGGTCCCGATGGTTGGGTTTTACATCTAGTAGTATTTATTTCAGTTTATTTGAATTATCTGGCATTTCGTTTATTTTGCAAGTTTGTGTGATTTCGTTTAGGGATTTTTCCGGTGATTTTCTTTTTATTATTCTTTATTCTTAAATTAAGGTTAAATGTTTTCTTTTCGTTACGCACTTGATGCGGAGAGTTTTGGATCGTTTCTTCGGGGGATTATCCGATTGGTGGCATAACAGGCTATCAGGCCGAGTTTTGGGTTTAATTATGCATATTTATAATATATTATTATTGTAATATATATATGGATATTTATAATATATATATATATGTAATTTTATATGATTATATATACGGATATATATGCATCTAATATATGGAGTTATATGGAACCCCACGCACGCAACCACCTTCTCTCTCCATCATCTTCGATATGCTCCTTCAACTGTGATCTTCTTCTTCGACCACGCCTGCAGCACACAGAGAGAGAGAGAGAGAGATAGAGAGAGAGAGGTCGCGCAGGAGAAGCGCAGCCTGGGGTGGAGCTCGCCGATTAAAGGCGTCCATGTGGTGGCGGCGGAGTGTTGGGCACGGCTACAGGTGGTGGTGCGCAGGAGACGCGGGGGTTGACAGTCGCGCATGGTAACACTAGGGCTGAGTTCGTCCAGAACTCTCGTTGTTGTTTCGGCCACGATTGATGCTTCGATCGTAGTGATTTTTGGAGAGTAGCTAAGTCTTTTTGTTGTGTACGACATACTGAAATTTGGTACGATTTGGTTGAGCGGTTTGGCGAGAATTTCAGATTTTAGATCGATAAGGCGGTTGTTTTGGTCTGATCAAAAATTTAATTCGGATTATGTTTATCGGTGGGCCCCACTTTCGGGCACGAACACTGTTCATGGTGGGCCCCACTTCGGGCGCAAGCAATTTGGGGCAAAATTGAGAACTCGTCTCCGGCGTCGCGTCTGTGTATCCGGTTCGATCATGGGTGTGATGGTATAACTTATGGCATGCTTCACGAGGTAAGGGTGTCCTGTCCTTTTCCTTTTCAATTTCGTGAGCATGCGACTTATTTAAATTCTGTTACCGAATCGGAAATACATTATATTGCGTAAATATATAGAAATTGTGTTGTTTTGTGTATGTGAAAATATAAACTTATTTTATAATCTTAGGCATATAAGAAGCATGTGAAATTCTGGAAATTTTGTAGGATTAAAAAGTTTAGAATATATACACATATACACTTTTAGGATCGCCTAAGTGGATGGATATAGGATTAAGTATGTGATGTTGAAGCATACTAAAACATATATTATATATATATATATGTATAAAATGATGCTTAAGTTGGTGATGATAAAATACATAAAAGTAAACCTCGTAAGTGTTTGGCGAAATGACTTAGTGAATGATTGTTGCAAATGAGAAACATGCCTTGAAATTGTTTGATAAATTGGCTAAGTGAAATTTTGTATCGTAATGCTCTAAAATATTAACGTTACATGATATTGCATGATTCCATAATTAAAATGTCTTCTGCTTGAGACTTGAAGCATGGTAGTAAGCCTGAATATGTGAAACATGAATTAAAGATGTTTAAATGGTATAAAAAACATGATAACGTCCTGGTTTATGTAAACTATGATTTAAATGCATTTTGATGACTATTAGAAGCATGCTAGATTATTGTGGTAAATTGAATATATATATATAGGTGCCTTTATGTGGAATGTTTCTGGAAGCCTGCTAGTTATTTGTAATGATACTTGTATACCTGTATCTATACCTCTATGTGAAAATGGGAATTATGGTTAATGTGGAAAGTATGATGTTGATGAAAGTGTAAATGAAATTAAATTTCAGAAGAGGAATAACAAAATTTAGTTAAATGCACACTTAGTTGGTTTCATCCTATTAAATTCGTGATTTGATGATAGTTATGTGAATTTTGCCTAGAGTTGGGTCATATAGACATTAGAGTGCATTTCATGCTAGGCATGGAGTGTATTGGCTCCTTAGGGCGAGTTTGGTTTCTCTCTCCTTCTGGAGTACTCCTGTGGTACGTTATTCCTATGGTTATCTTTCTGTCTCAAGTGGTGTAGGCATTCATATGATTTTCCTTGTGGTTTGTGCATGAGGGAGAGGCCCTCCACTTGGTCACGTGGTTGTGTTATTCCTGTGATTTTTCCATGTCAAGTGGTATAGTCACTCATGTGATTTTCCTTTGTGACGTGTGCATGAGGGAGCGGTCATTCATTAACTCCTTTACGTTGACCTATGATACGCTAGGCATGTATATATGAGGTTGGGATTCCTTTGTGATTCATTGTTGATGGTCTAGCCAGGTTGTATATAGTTGAGAGGCATTACTCATTCATGGCATTCTAGAGTTGCATCCATAGATGTTATTTGGTACACTTTTATATTTTGATTTGTATTAGTTGTTTGACTTGTTATATAGCCCTTGAGCTTACTTTTCATAGTTAGCTTTGGCCTTATGATTTGTTTCTTTACTATATGATATATGGATGTGATATACATGTTTCTCTTATTATGGGGTTGTTTGTGGGTACTCTTGGGGTCCCGGATCGGCGTGAGTGTTGTGTGGGACAACTGACTTGACCTAGGATAGTCGCATGCACCTTGGGGTGGTTTTAGCACATCTTGTACAATCGGGGGTTGAGGAGGATATTGTTTCCCTTCTAGGCTTCATTGCTCACGAAAATTCTATACCCTGGTATTCCATGCCAGCTTTCAGGAAAAGTGCCGACAATTGACGGGATTGAGCTTGGATGGCGGACTTCGCGTGTGCATCCATTTGGTCAACTTTTGCCATAACCATGTTGTTATAGTTCATTTTATTATTTTGGTTTCTTATGTATCGTCATTGCATTATTTTTTAGGGCTGGAGTTTATAGCCTGGATTATTGTATTATTCTTTTGGCGCCTAGCGTGCATGTCATGCACTTATAACCGGGTTGACGGTTATCTCATTTTGGTCGAGTACTGTATTTACATTTTGTACTGTAGCTATGTAGTGGGGCTTGGAGGGGTGGCAGCTAGTAGCGTCCGGTATTTTTACGTTCTAATTTAAAAAAATTAATTAAGCAAATAAGTGATTATGTGTCTAAATTGTTTACGTGCTTACATGAATTATGCGGAATTAAAATTTATAAGTTGCATGCTATATTTTCAATTCATGAATAATGAAAAGTATTGAAACATTTCAAAAAAAATAAATGACGTAGGGCAAATTGGTATTTTTCACATGTATTGAGTTAGTGGGTTTCGTAGAGATTAATTGACTAAGTGTTGGGAAGATGTTTGAGTGACACTATTGTGGTTGTGTAGAAGACTTGGGAAAACTAGTAAATTGGATTCATAATGGCAAGGGGTGTGATTAAGTGATAAAGGGGTGGGTAACTTGGGCATTTCACCACTACCTTTAGTGTTGTCACACTAGTGGCCATTGGATCAACTCTATATTGCCATCTTCATTCCAAACCATTGGATGGGATTCTCTACACACCAACCCTATCTCTAACTCTATCATTATCTTCCACTCTTGTTTTCTCTTCCGCACCAAGAACACACAAACACTCTCTCCCTCTACATGGAATTTTCGGCCACTCTCTTCTCTCTCCATCATTTTGCTTCAACCATGCTCTCTCATGCTCTCCACGCTTGATTGGCGAGGGGTTCTTGTGTTGGGTCACTCGGAGTGGTGTCCTTGATTTCCATTTTGTAAGCTCTCTCTTTCTTAGGGTTTCAAGAACCCTAGCTTTCAAAGTTCACCATTCTTCTTCCATGTTTTGATTTTTCTTCTTCCATTGTTCATTTATGGAAGGTTGATCATTAGTTGTACTCTTTAAGTAAGCCTTGCTTGTGTGGTGGCCTTTCACTCATATTGTGTTGGAACTATTGGTAAGTTTGAAATTCCTTTCTCTTGAGTTTATTCTTCATGAAACCCTAGTTAGTTATCATTAAGGTTTGGTTGGATTCTTGTGGTTGGAACCACTTTTAAAAATTGATACTTATTATGATACCATATAAATCTTGCCTTCATTAAAAGGTATTTTGAATAGAATCTTGGTGAATTGTGAAACCAATCTCACTCTTGGAAGCCTTCCCTTGAATCCTTGAATTGGTGGCTTTTCTTGGAACTCAGATTCAACATTTGAAACTCGCTTTGCTTGGATTGTGGTAGGGGAAACACAAGTTATTTTAGTTTTTGTATGAGGGTGTGTGCGTTTATGTGTATATATGCCGTATATATATATATATATATGCAAGTTGAGTCTTGACAACTTAGACGATGAATTAGGTCCCCTTGAAAAGCATGATTATATGATATTAATGCTTGTTGTGGATTTATTGCTTAAAATTATGAAATTATGAGCATGATGTTAAAATTAAATACAATATATTGCATGAGGATAAAAGCATGTATTGTGATGAAGCATGGTTGTTATTGAAAACCTTGATGCACATTGAGTACACTGTGTAGTGTTGAATATATGGGTGTTGGTCTATGCGGGTTGTGTAACCATGTGTGAGTACACTTGTGTCGGATCGTCAGAATTAACTGGCCAGGGGGTGCTTCACGCTTCCCGCGGAACTAATCTTCTGAGAAACTAAGAAATGAGGGAAGATTTGGTCCAAACTCTGTTTTCACGGACCGTGTTTCATGTTTCGATATTCCTTGATGAGTATATGTTTATCTCTCAAATGAATGATAGTTGCGGACTCTACCTTACTTTGTGAGTCAGTATCCTCAGAGTAAATGCTATAGTGTGTATTCGTTGACCCTTAGAGATAGGGTGTGTGATTGGGCATGTGTACCTTGAGATATGTTAGTTCACATTGCATTTAAATTGTCATATGTATAATTGTGATAACTATGTTGATGTATGCTCCATTCTTAAAAAATTATAATATTAGCATGTTGGGGGAATTGTTTGTTGGGTTCGATGGGGTTCCGGATTGGCGTCAAAGTCATGTGGAACAAGAGACCAACCTAGGATTAGTTGCATTTACCTTGGGTGTGTTGTACCACTCAGACTACCGAGATTAAGGCAATGACACTTCCTCTACTGGGCTAGTGAGCTCATCCGACGACTTATATATTTTTCAGGTGATGATTCCCACTTGGGAGGCCCGTAATCTCCTGGTAGAGACTCGGTGTTGGTTCCATCCTTTTGCGCATATAGTGGCGGAGTACTTTTGTAGAGCATTGATAGACATTGTATACATATGCTTATTTTGTTTAGTGTTTCAATTAATTTAAACCTATTCTTTTGTTGGGTAGCATGTTAGTCGGGTAGCTTATATTGATGTACACCCCTTGGAGCGCTATGCGCAGGGATATTATTCTTTTGGTGCACTTCGGTGCCGAAAATGTAAAACTACATACTTCGATTAACTATAGCATGTTTCGCCTTAGAGCGTATGTAAGTATTGGATCCTTTATTTGGAATTATGAATGTGAAGTGGATTATTTTCTATGGATTGTGGTCATTAGGTGTTCGGCCAAAAATGGCATTTTTCTAGGTTTACAAATCAATCATTTTCGTTTTTAACGGAAAAATCCGTTTTTGCCTATGCCCATAGCCCCGGAAAAATTCCTTGGTTTATAAATGATTTTAAACTCATTTTATAAATATTTTGATTTTTTTACAAACCGGTGGTCGTTAGAACGGAGATCGGGGGCAAGACGGTTATTTTTATAGAATGTGTTTTTGATAAAAATAAACCGAGTTTAGTTTTTATTTCTCATTCTTAAAGTTTCTAAACGAGTTGAGAACTTAGTTGCATGATTTCTAAGGGTTTCAAGATGTTTAGAAGTCATTTTTGAGGTTTTCTGGTTGAGGCAGTCGACTGACCCCTTTTTGGGCAACCAACTGGGTGAAATAGAGGAGTTTTTCGTAAATATTTCGGGGTCTCTGACTCACCCAGTCCACTGGGTCCTTTGAGCCAGTCCACTGGGTCACTCAGGGCAGTTGACTGGGAAGTTCTCGTTCAGCGCCGTTCTGATCCTATTTTACTATGTCACTCATATCTCGAGCTACGGGTGTCGGATAGGGGTGTTCTTTATCTTTTTAGAAAGAGGACTTGAATCTCTTGATGTTAGGATTTTTAATCACTAAGTTCGAGTCATTTTTGAGGCGTTAATGGTCATTTGAATGTGACGTTATGTTTTAACTTTGACACGTCGCGACGACCGATTTTCAAAATGTCATAGTTTCCTTCTCGCACCTTAAGATTTAGTTCCGTTTGTTCCTATGAATTATTTTAGGTCCAAACCTTGTCTTTATACATTTAAATTACTATTTTACCCCTGAAATGACCATTTTACCCTTGAGTGAGCACGGGTGCTCAAACGATCTGTTTAAGGTACCATTTGTTTCGTTTCGCTCCTAGTTCAATCTCGAGTGATCTTGTTGACATCTATTAGGAGTAAAATGAAATTGTTACCCTTGTGTGGGTATTTGATGACTATAGGTCATTTGTTTTCATTTTTGTTTTACTTCCACATTCCCTCACTTAGCTTTTAGGCTCGGGTTTCGGAGTCCTAGGAAATTTGGGGCATGACAACATGGTTTCGGAGCATTTTCCTTCTCTATGGGACAACGGGCGAGGGTTGTTATCACTTTTTTCTTCGTAGTCTTTAGATTTTGACATGTCACTTAGTAGTAGCGGTTGTTTTATCGGGTCGCATTTGCATATGTTGGCATGACGGTATTATGTTATTGGGGTACATTTGGGTTGGTCATGCATTAATCCTTCTTTCTTGTTTCCGAGAGTTGTATTAGCTTATTGATGCTTCGGGATTTTCTTATCTTTTTTATTTTATACGCCTTGGGTTGGTCATGCATTATCTTTGGGACTAGCTTTCTATTCTCTTGATCATGCATGGTTTTTCTATGTGCTACTGAGATGCAGTGTGTACTTGGCACGAGTAAGTTATGGTTATGAGGTCGCGATTACTCGATAGTCGTTATCATTTGGCCCCACTCCCTTTAACATGACGAGCTTCGACTTCATTTTGGGCATGGATTGGTATCAACCTTCCTTGTGTGAATTGATTGTTGTCAAAGTTTTACTTGTTAGAGGAGTGTGACGTGCGTTTAGCTTGAGTATGTCGTACTAGTGTGTTGGATGTTCGAAAGTAAGGTTTCATCCTTATGGTTTAAACTTCTTCCTCGTGTTTCTCTTTCGGAGTCATGTTACCCAAAAGGAATCCTATGCGAGGCGGGGAGCCGGTGATTGTACCTCTAGTTGATGAGGCATAGACCGCGTGTCAGCTGACAATAATCCTCAGACAAGCGACTAGATCTCTCTGGGTGGTTGAGGATGCACTGGTTTCTCAGGGGGCGCAGAGCTCGGGATTAGGCGTCGGGACACCGCCAGAGTATGGTTCTAGGAAATGTTTAAGGAGGAGTGCTCATATTGTTGTAGTTCAGCAGTAGCAGTAGCCACAGCAGCAGTATTATGGACGATCTGCATCTTTTTCTAGGACATCTTCGAGTTCTACTCGTTGGGATGTGGTGTGTTTTCAATGTGGTCATCCAGGGCAAATGAAGCCATTTTGTCAGTCTCGTCGCCCGACATGGAGTAGTAGTTCAGCGCGCAATCGAGGTTGCTTTTAGTACGGACATCAGGGTTATTTTCGTAGTGTATGTCCTTTTCATACTGAGGTCGGGGTATCGGAAGAGATTGGTCCTCGCCAACAAGTTGCGCAGCTTTTTAAAGCTCCGCATGAACTTGGGGTTTCTCATCCCTCTTATTCTCTCCTGGTTGCTCATAATCCTTATGTTGAGTCCTCTTTAGCTTCTCCTAGGTAGTCACCTTTTTAGGAAGTGAATCAGCTGAGTAGTGTTTTGTCTGGACCGCACAACTCCAGTCATACATTCTGATTGCTATTGCATGCCTCACCCTCATGCAAGGTAGTGTCTTTTACCTTTCCTTTGTGGTGGGATTCTGATTAGTACAGATAGTTCTTTTTTCCCATGTTTCTTTGTATCACATGTTACTTGTTCACCTTACGGAGGTTTAGTTATGTCCACTTTTAGTGGGTGTGCGTCACGACGGGTAACTACTTCATTGCTGATTTTGTGGTGTATAACTTAAGTCTTAGTTTCCCTTTTCTTGAGCCGTTAAAGGGCTTGATGGTTAGATGTCTTGTGTAGGCATCATGAGGTGGATTTTCCCTATAGGAGTTGTTGTAAATAGATGTTATCTCTTGTGGTATTCAATGTGTGTTAACGAGTATCATTCTAGTGTTCGAGATTGTTTTACTTGGGGTTATGATATATCCATATCCTTCAATTGTTGTCGATAGACTTGAGGTCTAAGAGTAGTGATTCGTTTGTTGTGGATTGTAAGTTGTGTAACACTAACAGATATGTTTTATGAGCCTTGTAGGGATAATCGGTGATGAGAGAGTTGTCAATCATTGTGTATGACTTGGATATGGAAAGTATGATTTTGCATTTCCTTTAGTTTGTAAATTGTGGACTTGTGTATAAGTCTTGATTATTTATTGAAAGTAGGAATGGTGTTTGAGGAAACAATTTCTAGTTATTAGGTGATGGTTAAAATTTTGAGGGTTGGTGTACGTTTAGGCTCACTTATTAGTGATGATTTTGATTGGGAATCTTGATATTGATTTTTGGTGGTGTTGTAGCTAATAACTGCCATGTAAGCTCTTAATTCCAGGAATATGATTTGATGATTCACTTGAGGCATGATTATTAGCTAGTATACGAGAGTGTTGATTATCGAAACATGATTTGAGGAATAGTTATGAGTGTGATTATCTGTCACGAAGAGATTGCGGACTTGATAAATAGTTATTGGTGTTA
Source organism: Cornus suecica (assembly GCA_963922005.1). Classification (NCBI taxonomy): domain Eukaryota; kingdom Viridiplantae; phylum Streptophyta; class Magnoliopsida; order Cornales; family Cornaceae; genus Cornus; species Cornus suecica. The sequence continues at coordinate 57,194,495 of OY998240.1, read as the reverse complement.
TAGGGTTTATGTTACGATTAGAACATGAGTTTAGGCCTTCGTTGACCTAGAAAGCATGGAAATCGAAGATGTTTAGATTATTGTGGATGGAGGTATGAAGTAGTGTGATCATAGCGTAATGAATGTTAGTTAGTACATGATTGCAGTTTCTATGAGAAAAGATTTATGACTTGTAACCTTGAGGTTCAGTAGTGGTTGATCACTAGAGTTCATGAGTTAGATTAAGTGTGAGTTCCTCTTTAAATCATTGATGTGTCGGGTGTTGAGTGATAGTTTGGGCATAGGTATTAATGAGTTACTGTGGTAGATTGCCTTGGTCTTTCACATTGTTGACATATTTGTGTCTTCACATGAGTAGGAAATTATCGCGTTTCTTCTTTCTTTCATTGCGTACTTGGAGTACGGTCATTCTCGCTTCACAGTGGTGTAGTTAGTTTACTTTTATGGATTTTTGGTAATGTACCTCGTCACATTAGTTGAGGTTGATTGTACTTAGTGTATGGTTACATTAATTAACTGTGCTTGTGGTATGAGGAAAGTATAAGTTATTTTCGTTGAGGATTAAAGACTCGTCGATGTACATTTTAGCTACCCTGTTGCTATATTAAGGGATTCTTAGGGACATGTGACTTGTGTTACCTTTTGAGGTATGGTTTATGGTAAAACTAGTTGGACAATTTGATTTTTGAGTTGGGAACTTGGCTTTGAAACAGTCAGGTTTCACTAAGCAATGAAATTTATGGACATTAGAGAGTAAGTTATAGGGTATGATGTGCTATGTTCTGTGGTAGCATCTAAGTGGTGTGGACCCTTATAGAGATTGTATGTAACATATGAACTAGTGAATTGAGTTGGTGAATGATTGTCGTTCAACCTGTAATTAAAGGATTTGATTGAGATATCTTATTAGGAGACTTTTATATCTTCTAGATTGGCAATTTGAGTAATCGAGGTTTGATCATAGATTATCCACGAGACTGTGGATTGTAATCGAGGTTTAATTGTGATTAGACTTTGGAGATTCAAAGTGTAACTTTAGCATAATGATATAGTGAGTAATAATTGAATCAATTGAGAATTAGAGGTTCAAAATGATTAATTCAGGAAGGCAATGATATAATAATTGTAGAATTGAAATGTGAAGAAATTGTTTGAGGTCATTATGTGTGTATTTTTTACTATGATCGTGATTAGGGATCTAGTGCTATAATGGTTGAAATAGGGAACTGAGTGATATGGTTATAGGGCCAAGGATAACCATTATTACTTGAGGATTATGTGTTTTGATGTATGGCCTTAGCGTATGTTTTGCTAGGTAGTGGATCCTTCTGGTGACCTTGAGATTGGAGATTTGATCTTCCTTACTAAGGTTAATGTAGTGTACTGACTTGAGGTATGATCATTATAGTCATGGTGGTATTGGTAATAATTGTTAGACTTTTGGTCTTACCTTGAGTTTTGGACTTTGGCTTAGTCTCTTTGTGTTTTGGGTGATTGTGGTGTAGTACCCTACCGAGTGGGTTATCATAGGAGCTCAACGGGGTTCGCAGTACTTGTACCATGTTTTATCTTTCTCATGTGTGAGCCGGATCCATCTCATGTCTTGAGTTGGACGGGTGTCATTGTTACCAAGGAGATGTCCTACGGGGAGCGAACCATGAGGACATTAGTTGCTCGAGGGCGGGTTTTGTGAGGCAAAACCTTTCCATTAGTAAAGGTCAATGAAGTGATTTATGAACGTGAGCGTGAAGTTCGGGAAAAATACCCGGACTTGTTTCTTTCTTTAGCTGTGTTTGATTTTGAGGACGAAATCTCCTAAGGTGTGGAAGTTGTAGCGTCCGATATTTTGACGTGCTAATTTAAAACATTTAACTAAACAATTAAGTGTTTATGTGATTATGTGCCTAAATTGTTTACGTGCTTACATGACTTACATGAATTATGCATGATTATAAATTATAAGTTGCATACTATATTTTCATTTTGTCAATAATGAAAAGTATTGAAACATTTCAAAAAAAATAAATGACGAAGGGCAAATTGGTATTTTCATATGTATTGAGTTAGTGGGTTTTGTAGAGATTAATTGACTAAGTTTTGGGAAGATGTTTGAGTGGCACTATTGTGGTTGTGTAGAAGACTTGGACAAACTAGTAAATTGGGTTCATAATGGCAAGGGGTGTGATTAAGTGATAAAGTGGTGGGTAACTTAGGCATTTCACCACTACCTTTAGTGTTGTTACACTAGTGGCCATTGGATCAACTCTATCTTTCCATCTTCATTCATAACCCTTGGATGGGATTCTCTACACACCAACCCTATCTCTAACTCTATCATTATCTTCCATTCTTTTTTTCTCTTCCACACCAAGAACACACAAACACTCTCTCCCTCTACATGGAATTTTCGGCCACACTCTTCTCTCTCCATCATTTTGCTTCAACCATGCTCTCTCATGCTTTCCATGCTTGATTGGTGATGGGTTTTTGTGTTGTGTCACTTGGAGTGGTGTCCTTGATTTCCATTTAGTAAGCTCTCTCTCTCTTAGGTTTTCAAGAACCCTAGCTTTCAAAGTTCACCATTCTTCTTCCATGTTTCGATTTTTCCTCTTCCATTGTTCATTTATGGAAGGTTGAGCATTAGTTTTAATCTTTAAGTAAGCCTTGCTTGTGTGGTGGCCTTTGACTCATATTGTGTTGGAACTATTGGTAAGTTTGAAATTCGCTTCTCTTGAGTTTATTCTTCATGAAACCCTAGTTAGTTATCATTAGGGTTTGGTTGGATTCTTGTGGTTGGAACCACTTTTAAAAATTGATACTTATTATGATACCATATTAATCTTGCCTTCATTAAATGGTATTTTGAATAGAATCTTAGTGAATATTCAAACCAAACTCACTCTTAGAACACTTCCCTTGAATCCTTGAATTGGTGGCTTGGCTTGGAACTCATATTCAACATTTGAAACTCGCTATGCTTGGATTGTGGTAGGGGAAAAACGAGTTGTTTTAGTTTTTGTACGAGGGTGTGTGCGTCTATGTGTATATATGCCATATATATATATATATATATGCGAGTTGAGTCTTGACAACTTAGACGATGAACTAGGCCCCCTTGAAAAGCATGATTATGTGATATTAATGCTTGTTGTGAATTTATTGCTTAAAATTGTGAAATTATGAGCATGATGTTAAAATTGAATACAATATATTGCATGAGAATAAAATCATGTATTGTGATGAAGCATGGTTGTTATTGAAAACCTTAATGCATATTGAGTACACCGTGTAGTGTCGAATATATGGGTGTTAGTCTATGCGGGTTGTGTAACCATGTGTGAGTAGACTTGTGTCGGATCATCGCAATTAACTGGCCAGGGGTGCTTCACGCTTCCCGCGGAACTAATCTTCTGAGAAACTGAGAAATGAGGGAGGACTTGGTCCAAACTTCGTTTTCACGGACCGTGTTTCCTGTTTCAATATTCCTTGTTGAGTATGTGTCTATCTCTCAAGTGAACGAATATTGTGGACTCTACCTTACTTCGTGAGCCGGTATCCTCAGAGTAAATGGTAGAGTGTGTATCCGTTAACCCTTAAAGATAGGGTTTGTGATTGGGTGTGTGTACCTTGAGGTGTGTTGGTTCACATTGCATTTAAATTGTCATATGTATAATTGTGATAACTATATTGATGTATGTTACATTCTTGAAGAATTATAATATGAGCATGTTGGGGGAATTTTTTTTGGGTTCGATGGGGTTCCGGATTGGCGTCAGAGCCATGTGGAACGAGAGACCGACCTAGGATTAGTTGCATGTACCTTCGGTGGGTTGTACCACTCAGACTATCGAGATTGAGGCAATGACGCTTCCACTACTAGGCTAGTAAGCTCATCCCCCGACTTATATATTTTTCAAGTGATGATATCCACATGGGAGGCCTGTAGTTTGCCGGTAGAGACTCGGTGTTGGTTCTGTCCTTTTGCGCATATGGAGGCGGAATACTTGTGTAGAACATTGATAGACATTGTATACATGTGCTTATTTTGTTTAGTGTTTCAATTAAGTTAAACATATTCTTTTGTCGGCTAGCATGTTAGTCAGGTAGCTTATATTGATGTACACCCCTTGGAGCGCTATGCGCAGGGATTTTATTCTTTTGGTGCACTTCGGTGCCGAAAATGTAAATCTACATACTTTGATTAACTATAGCATGTTTCGCCTTAGAGCGCTATAATTTAAGCATTGGATCCTTTTATTTTGAGTTATGAATGTGAAGTGGATTATTTGCTATGGATTGTGGTCATTAGGTGTTCGGTTGAAAACAAAGTTTTTCTAGGTTTACAATCCAATGATTTTTGTTTTGAATGGAAAAACCCATTTTCGCCTACACCCGTAGCCCCGACAAAACTCCTTGTTTTAGAAATGATTTTAAACTCATTTTATAAATATTTTGATTTTTTTACAAACTAGTGGTCGTTAGAACGGAGACCGGGGGCAAGACGGTTATTTTTACAAAATGTGATTTTGAGAAAAATAAACTGAGTTTAGTTTGTATTTCTCATTCTTAAAGTTCCTAAATTAGTTGAGAACTTAGTTGCATGATTTCTAAGGGTTTCAAAATGTTTAGAAGTCATTTTTGAGGTTTTCTAGTCGAGGCAGTCGACTAGCCCCTCTTTGGGCAGCCGACTCGGTGAAACAGAGGAGATTTCCGCAAATATTTTGGGGACTCTGAGTGACCCAGTCGACTGGCTCAAAGGATCCAGTCAACTGGGTCACTCAGGGTTGTCAACTGGGTCATCAACCAGTCAACTGGGTGGTTCTGGTTTAGCCCCGTTCTGACCTTTTTTTACTATTTCACTCATATCTCAAGTGACGGGTGTCGAATGGGGGTGTTGTTTAGCTTTGTAGAAATACGACTTAAATATCTTGATGTTATGATTTTTAATCACTTCATTTGAGTCATTTTTGAGGCCGTAATAGTCGTTTGAATGTGACGTTATGTTTTAAACTTCAGCACGTCGCGACGGCCGAATTTCAAAATGTCATAGTTTCCTTCTCGCACCTTCAAATTTAGTTCCATTTGTTCCTATGACTTATTTTAGGTCTAAATATTGTCTTCATACATTAAAATTACTATTTTACCCATGAAATGACCATTTTACACTTGAGTGAGCAAGGGTGCTCAAACGGTCCGTTTAAGGTGTCGTTTGTTTCGTTTCGCTCCTAGTTTGATCCCGAGTGATCTTGTTGACATCTTTTAGGTGTGAAATGATGTTTTTACCCTTGTGTGGGTATTTGATGACTTTAGGTCATTTGTTTTCGTTTCTTTTTTCTTTCGCATTCACTCCCTTAGCTCTTAGGCTCGGGTTTCGGAGTCCTAGGAAATTTGGGGCATGACACAGCTACTGTGTCATCGACCCCGGTCCCTCAGGATGTTTAGGAGTGGACCTTATCCACCGGGGTGTTCCCGTACAGACGGAACTCTGCCCAATTTTGTTTAGGTTACCGAGAGGTTATTAGCTTCCTCATTTTATTATGCAACTGCTTTATCAGGTTATTCTTTCGGAATTGGTTATTTTTCCACCAAATCGTTTCCTATACAAATGGGATTCTGTCAAAATTTCTAGTTTTTCACGAAGTCACGCCTGGAGGTTAATCCTGGGCTTCGGTTTTGGAAGTCCCCGGGCGTGACAACCTATATCAATATATATTTCCTTGAATCTTCATCATATTATAATTGTTCATGTTGTATACTTGCATCAATAATAACATGTACTTGAACTTGCATTAACTTGTACAACATTTAATTGGGAAATATGACCTGTAAACTCACATTGTTTATATATTAATGCAGCAAATTTATATTTTTACATCACCTATACAATAATGTTGTTGAATTAAACCAAATTTCCTAGAAGCTTCATGCTTTGGAAAAATAAACTGGTTGGAAATCTCATTGCATGGAAATTATAAGTTGTGGAAAATTTAAACTTAGAAGAATGAGAAGTCTTATATGGGAATCAATAGTATATTTATTATCTTGTAATTTGTGATAGTCTAGAACACTCTCTTGATGTATAAATATATGTACTTGGATCATTTTGTAACTAAGAAGTGAGAAATAAAAAATAAAATTCCAGATTTGAGAGTCATACAAATTGTAAGTTTTTTCAATCTCCTTCTTCTTATTGAGTGCCTTAATACTACAAATTGGTATCAGAGTGGATTTTCTCATGGCCAACATCAACAATTGGGCCTCTCTTATCCCTCGTTTCAATGGAGAAAATTATGATTATTGGAGCAACAATGTAAAAGTGTTGCTCAAATCAATGGAGTTGTGGAGTGTTGTAGAAGAAGGATTTGTTGAGCCTGAGAATGAAAATACTTTAACTCAAGCTCAAAAGAATACTTTGAATGAGCAAAGGAAGAAAGATAGCAAGGCACTTTTCCAAATTTATCAAACCATTGAGATGTCGATTTATTAAAGAATTGCAAAAGCCAAAAGTTCCAAGCAAGCGTGGGAGATCATACAAGCGGCATACATGGGTAAAGAAAAGGTGAAAAAGGTATGCCTCCAAACTTTGAGGGCTAAATTTGAAAAATTAGAAATGAAGGAGAATGAATCTATTTCGGATTATTTTACTAGAGTTAGTTCTATATCAAATCAAATGGCTTCAAATGGTGAAATTCTAGGAGATGAAAGAGTGGTTGAAAAAATTCTTCATAGTTTGCCACAAAATTTTGATTATGTTGTAGTAGCCATTGAAGAATCTAGAGATCTCTCTACTCTTTCTCTAGATGATTTATTGGGTACTTTGAAAGCACATAAAATTCGTGTAAATCAAAGAAATCCTCCTCCTATTGACCATGCTCTCAAATCTCAACTTTGAATTACGGGAAATCGTGGTAGTACCCGAGGCCGAGGCCGTGGAAGAGGTGAAAAGTTTTTGAGGAAGAGGTTCTAATTTTCGTGGTCGTGGAAGAGGTTTTTCAAAAGGTGAAAATTCTTTTAATGAAGAAGAAAAAAATCGAAATTCAACTTTTTCACATAGAGGAAGAGGTCGTGGCTCTTTCCAAAGAGGAAGAGGGTATGTTGAATGTTTTCATTGCCATAAACCGGGTCACAAAATTAGTGAGTGTTGGCACAAGCAAGCTGAAAAGAATGAGACCGGTTTTATGCATGAAAACAAAAATGAGTCTTTTGAAAATGATTCTAATGAAACTTTGTTGATTGCATATCATGGTAATAATTGTGATGATATTTGGTACTTGGATAGTGGTGCTAGCAAGCACATGACCGGAAATAAAAATCTGTTTTCTAAATTGGTCGTAGTAGATCATGGTCAAGTCACAATTGGAGATGCTAGAATTTACAAAATTCAAGGAGTTGGTGATGTCTCATTCAAAACAAATTCCGGCATCATTGAAAAAATTTCGGAAGTTTATTTTGTGCCCGGCTTGAAAAGCAATCTTCTTAGCACCAGCCATCTTTTGAGAAAGGGGTATTACATTCACTTTCATGGTAATACATGCATCATGACTAAGAAAAATCAGATTGTTGCTAAAATTGGGATGGCGGCTAATAATCTTTTTCTCTCAAGCTACAAGTTACTAATCTTTCTTGTTTTATAAGTGCTGAAAAGGAAAATTCCAAGTTGTGGCATGACAGATTTGGGCACCTAAATTTTGGAAGCTTGAAATTATTGTCTTCTAAAAAATTGGTGGAAGGTCTCCCTCGAATTGAAGGCATAGATGAAATTTGTGAAGATTGCATGTTCGGAAAGCAACATAGGGATCCATTTCCCTCACAAAGTTTATGGAGAGCCAAGTTTATGTGTGGGGCATTTCCTATTCCATCCCTTGGAGGTAACAAATACTTTATTTTATTCATTGATGATTTCACAAGAAAAACTTGGGTGTATTTTCTTAAAGAAAAATCTGAAGTTTTTCAAGTTTTCAAAGATTTCAAAGCCCAAGTTGAAAATTTTTCTGGTGTTGAAATAAAAACTTTGAGAAGTGATCAAGGGCGTGAATATCTTTCTAATGAATTTGAGAAGTGATGTAGAGATCTTGGCATAAGACATGAATTGACGATTAGGCGCACACCCCAACAAAATGGTATGAGTGAAAGGAAAAATTGGACAGTTGTGGAGATGGCAAGGTGCATGCTCAAAAGAAAAAAATTGCCTTCCGAATTTTGGGCAGAAGCGGTGTCTTGTGCAGTTTATTTGATCAATAGATCACCCACAAAGATCTTAAAAAATTGCACTCCTCATGAGGCGTGGTATGGGAGAAAGCCTAATGTTCATCACTTGAAGATTTTTGGAAGTGTTGCCTATTCCCATATTTCGGATGTGATGAGTAACAAGCTTGGTGACAAAGCTGAAAAATGCATTTTCAATGGGTATAGTGAAAGGTCTAAAGCCTATAAACTTAACAATCCAGAATCAAAAAAAATTGTGATTAGTAGAGATGTGAAATTTGATAAAAAAATCTTCTTTTCAGGATTTAAAAGGAAGTTCTTCGTCAAGTGCAACCATTCTTGATGAACAAAATGACTTTCAAGATGTTGAATTTGGTGTTGTTCCTTCCCCATCAAATGAAGGAACCTCTCAAGGCAGCCCACCTTCTCAAGGAAGGAAGAGTCGAAGTTTGCTAGAGATTTATGACTCTACTAACCAAATTGTTCAAGATGATGTTGTGTTATTTGCTTTCTTCGCAGGTGAAGATCCAATTTCTTATGAAGAAGCATCCAAGGAGGAAAAATGGAGAAAAGCCATGAATGAAGAAATTGAGGCCATTGAAAAGAATGACACATGGGAGTTGGTAGATTTACCACCAAAGAAAAATTCCATTGGAGTAAAATGGGTGTTCAAGACAAAGGAGAATTCGGATGGTTCTATCAACAAATACAAAGCACGGCTTGTTGCAAAAGGATACAAGCAAAAGGAAGGGGAAGATTACAATGAGGTATTTGCCCCAGTTTCCCGACTTGATACCATTCGATTAATTATATTTCTCTTGCTGCCCAAAATGGTTGGAAATTATTTCAAATGGATGTTAAATCCGCTTTCTTGAATGGTTTTCTTAAAGAAGAAATTTATCTTGACCAACCATTTGGTTTTGTGAAAGATGGAGAAGAGCACAAAGTTTACAAGCTTAAAAAAGCTTTATATGGCTTAAAACAATCCCCACGAGCATGGTATAGTTGCATCAATTCCTATTTTGAGAAAAATGGTTTTCGAAAGTATCCTTATGAACATACTCTCTATATCAAATCTGATTTGAAAGGAGGCTTCATGGTTGTGAGTCTTTATGTTGATGACTTGATTTTCACCGGAAATAATTTAAAGTTGTTGCATGATTTCAAAATTTCAATGATAAAAGAATTTGAAATGACCGATTTGGGTGAGCTACATCATTTTTTGGGCATCGAAGTTCACTAATCAAAGGAGGGAGTTTTTATTTCTCAAGAAAGTTATGCTAGAAAAATTCTTGAAAAATTCAAGATGGAGCATGCCAATCCCGTTTCAACACCATGCATTACCGGAGTTAAATTGAGCAAGAATGGTGAAGGAAAGCTTATCAATTCTACTATGTTTCGAAGCTTAGTTGGAAACTTGATGTACTTAACTGCTACAAGACCGGATATAATGTATTCGGTAAGTTTGGTTAGTCGATTCATGGAGAAACCATATTCAAGTCATTGGAAGGCTGCCAAAAGAATTTTGAGGTATGTCAAAGGCACCATTGATTATGGTATTTTTTATCAAGCACATGTTCCCATTAATCTTGTTGGCTACACGGATAGTGATTTAGCCAGAAGCATGGATGATAGTAAGAGCACTTCCGGTTATGTTTTTAATCTTGGAAGTGGACCAATTTCATGGAATTCTAAGAAGCAAGCAATTGTCGCTCTTTAAACAACGGAAGCGGAGTTCATTGCCGCTGCACATGCTGGATGCCAAATCATCTGGTTGCAAGGAATTTTGGAGAATCTCAAGCACAAGCAAGAAGGTCCAACTACATTATTTTGTGACAATAGTTCAACTATTGCAATTGCAAAAGATCCCATTTTACATGGAAAGACAAAGCATATTCGGATCCGTTATCATTTTCTAAGGGATCTTGTCAATGAAGGAATTATTCAAGTTGAATATTGCAAGACGGATAGGTGGAAATATTTTCAAAAGAAACATTGCAAAATTGGGGATGAAAAGTAAATTTGGTTTAAGGGAGACATTGTTGGAGAATTAAACCAAATTTCCTAGAAGTTTCATGCTTTGGAAAAATAAACTGGTTGGAAATATCATTGCTTGGAAATTATAAGTTCTGGAAAATTTAAACTTAGAAAAATGAGAAGTCTTATATGGGAATCAATAGTATATTTATTATCTTGTAATTTGTGATAGTCTAGAATACTCTCTTGATATATAAATATATGTACTTGGATCATTTTGTAAGTAAGAAGTGAGAAATAAAAAATAAAATTCCAGATTTGAGAGTCATACAAATTGTAAGTTTTTTCAATCTCTTTCTTCATATTGAGTGCCTTAATACTACAAATAACTTATTCATGTATATGTTGCACTAGCACAACATCTCACAGGAAAGGTCCAGATTCCATAACACAAGAAACATCCCCTATTTGACAAAATGGCACTCCCAACTAACCTTGCATGTTTTGACCTGTAACCACCTCTAGCAATGTCTTGAAATTCTCAGTTGAGCTCCCCCTTGGTCCAACAGCCTCAAGTGCAAGCTCTTTGTACCTTGCAATTTGCTCCTTCAACTTCTTCCCTTCGTCACACGAAAAAATCACTTCTAGTGCGCGCATTGTGCCACTTTTTGTAAAAACCCCACCTTCGACCCTCACTCCTATTCCCCAAACATTTTCAACCATCCATGTATTCATCTGATGATCACCAAAAAATGGCCTCCCAATCATAGGCACGCCGGCTGCAATGCTCTCCAACACCGAGTTCCACCCACAATGCGTTATAAAAACGCCAATAGAACCATGTGCCAAGACCTGTACTTGTGGTGCCCATGGCACTACTTTTCCAAGCTCACCATTCAAAATTCCCTTTGGTAAATGACTAGTCATGCTATCTCTAAGTGACCACAGAAATGGTGTAGCACTTGCTTCAAGTGCCTCAGCCAATGCCACTATCTCCTTTGGCGAAGGTGATGCCACGGTTCCAAAGCCAATATATGCCACGGAATTGGCTTTCTGCTTGTCCAACCAAGCTAGGCAGCCATGCTCATCTTTGTTCGACCTTGGTGGTGGGGATGTTAGGTTGAAGGGTCCGACGTTGAGGATTTTTGGGAACTTGGATTTTAGGTCTTTGATGAGAGGAGGGTCTAATTCTTCGAAGGAGTTCAAGGGAATGGCTGTGGCATGGGGCAGAGCTTGTCCCATTTTGTGTAGCATGATTGCGAACTGTGATTCTAAGTTTCCGAAGAGGACTCCACTAGGCAAGTCACCGAGGCGTAGTGCAGAAAATCCTGGAATGAAGTTGAGTGTTTCGTTCTCGCGACCTGCAACATGTGTATCTGCATTTGATGCAAATTGTAGTAGTAGATTAGATGACAGGATGTATCAAGGATGTGATGAATTCCATAAAATTGTCATGATCAATGTTTGAATTTAGACATACTTTTTAGGTCCGATAGTAGGAAATCGTTAAATAAGAACATATTTTCATGTACTTCAAGCATTTTTATACAAGTTTGTGTATTTTATTAGAAAGATATATTCTTCTTCAGCTATGAAATACTAATATACATAGCATGTCTTTTTGTCAAAACACAAAAGATAAGGTGTTCTCTCTACCCTGCCATGGTGAGAAAGTAATGTACTCTATGACTAAGATACTCCATATTAGTTATCTATTTTCTTAATTTTACATGTCCTAAAATGCTTGTGTATTTAGAATTTCAATATATTATAACTTCTCATTTTCTCAAACTACCATTCTTCCACTAGCTTTAAAAATCGATCCCACTAACTTTTGTCTTTTCACGAAGGTAAAAATGGAATGTTCACATATCACTAAAATAAAATATATTTTCTTAAAAAGTAAAAACGTAACTACTAATTTGGAACATAAAGTACAATTAAATTTTATTTTTTTTAATCATGTGTGTAATGTGTAATCTAATGTTGGGTACCATTTCATTCTATATTTCATTTGTACAATCGATTCTAAAACATCATTAAATACCAGTTCTAAATATTTGTACTTGAGTTTGATTACTCATTTTCTTAATTAAATTATGTTTACCAACTAATTCAGCTAGAAATCTTATGAGTATAAATACACTTTGAATTAGCCATTCTCCAATTTATAAGTTATAACATGCTCTGTGCCGCGCCTACATTTAGGATATTACTAAGCCCAACCCAAACATCCCAGCCCAACTAGCAAATATTAGTGATATGTGGCACCTAACTAAAAGGAACTTGGATCCTCTCCATCCGTTCTAATCTTACTAGCTCCGCATTTCTTGGAGTATAATCTAACCGTTTTGGACATATGACTATATTCTAAGAATTTTAAATGAATTGAAATTGCATTCAAGCATACTTTTTTTTCAGGTAAATAAAAACCAATAATTGCATTCAAGTATACTTGTAATTATAATACATATAAATACTGACCTGAATGTTTATATAATGTTGGATTATACTCCATGAAACACACTATTAATTCTAGTGTTCGGTCCTGTGGTTGGCGCCTTGTTTGTTTGTTTGTTTTTTACTCATCTTATATTCAGAAAATAAAATAAATAACATCTTTTGGAACTAATATTAGAAAAACCACCACTTTCAAAAAGTATTTACAAGGAAAAGTTAATGAACAAAAATAATTTTGAATTTGACAACTTTGAGAAAAACAATTACATATTTGACAAGTTGGATATGTGAAGGACTAAAATGGCCCCAAACACTTATAAGTTTTAAGTGGTGAAATAAAAAAATTAGCCGACGAAATAACGTTTTACACTCCGCTTCAAAACTTTAACATGATGAAATAACAAATTTATGTCAAGATCATGGGTTAAACACTTATTTTTCTTCGTTGACTTTTTACTTCTAAATACGTTTTGAAAGTTGTCATTATGGTGATACGGGCTCTAATAATCCACAAATTGAATTCTAAAGAATGAACTGGGATTTTCAGTTTCAAATTTTCACAAAATTTAACACAAGAAATTAACTCTCTCTGATAACTAACAAAAAGACAGTTTTTGGAGTAAGAGGGTGAGACTGAAAATAAAAGTTGGGTTAGTCATTTTTCTGTTTGAAAAAATTTATTGTTAAAATTTTACACATGTAATTAATCAATGCAAATCAGGAAAAGCTTAAGTATTTATCAGCTTATTATTATTTATTTTTTTGTTTCATTTCAGTTTAAATAAAGTACATAATCATGTTCAATGCATATTCTTTCCTATAGTGTGCGATTTCTTAATTTAAAAATAGTCATAATTTGTTCGGTATTATTTTTTATATGCCTAGTATTTGGTTTATGTGAGAAAATTTTAATGTAATTTCTTATTTATAGCAAAATATATATCTTTCTTTATATATTAAACCAATAATTAATATCCATAAAATATTTTTTAGTAATAATACAACAATAGAATGGAGAATTAGGGATGACAATTGGACGGGTACAAAACAGGTTCACCTATATTTCTTCCCGCCCATTTAATTTTTTAAAATACCATACCCTTCATGATTATACACAGATTATCTTTCCATAAACCATATCCGTCTCATCAATAGATTACTATACTCGTATCGGCCCAACCCCGCGCCCTTAACAGTTAATTCTCAGTATCATCTTCATCATGGATAAAAGAATTTGAAACAAAAAAAAAACCTAACATATGACATACCCATCACGATTATACAGGGGTTATCTTTCCATAAACCATGTCCGTCCCATCAACAGATTACTATACTCGTGTCAGCCCCACCCCGCCCCATTAACAGTTAATTCTCGATATCATCTTCATCGTGGACAAAAGAATTCGACACAAAAAAAACCTAACATATGAACTTCTTTCAAATTATCCTACAATCAAATATCTCTTCTTCTTTTTTGTATATATTTGGTTACTCATATTTTATTGGTCTTAGATGTCGAGCCCTATGGAAAAAAAATGAGTAATATGTAATAAAGTATTTAAGATTCATACCAAAGGCATAATGGTCTAACGGTACCTACCTTATATTTGGGAGGTTAATGATTTGAGCCTTAGTGGAGGGAGTGTATATGAATTTCTTACCTTCCAAAAAAAAATTATATTTAAGATTCATAAAAAGTCTTATGTATATAATAGACAAAAAAATAAAATAAGATTAATATAAATTATGCGGGTCATGGCTAATATTTAATAAAATTCGTACCACTCCATAACTCGTGACGTATTTAATTTCTTTTATTAAATTCGCCCCTATAAAATAAAAGATTCATAAAAATCTTATATATATAATAGACAAAAAATAAAATAAGATTAATATAAATTGAGCGAGTCATGACTGATATTTAATAAAATTGGTACCGTTTCATAACTTGTGATATATTCAATTTCTGTTATCAAATTGGTCCCCATAAAATAAAAGAGATTCTCTATTTAAGGCGGAGTTGGACGGAGCTATTACGGGATGGTACAAATTATATCTCCACCCCATATCATCTCACCTCTCACGTTACGTTAGCATACCATGCACAAGGGATGCCATAAGGTCAAAGGTAGATGAGGACCATCAATCTTTTTCATTTGAAATCAGAAGACAAAACTTCGCTATTCTAGAAGATCAGGGCCATAATGGATATTCACCACTTCTGGCACCTTAGAAAGATCCCCCAAACAGCAATTAAATAAAGCACACTATGGCTCAAAATATCTCCATTATGTGGTTGAGGTTGGCCATGGAGGCTGCTGAGGTGGAGCTTTCCCTCCATGTTATAGGTTTTCTATATATGGTCCCATGTGGACTTTGTTTCTTTTGTTTTCTCTCTTAGCTTTTGTGCAACTACAAAACACATAAATGCACTAGGATGATACTGGAAGGAGTTGGTGTCAAAATTTATGATTTTGAGCATAAATTTGTGGCACAATTTATGTTTGGTAATTTCGGTGTTGGTACAACAATGTTAAATTATTGATATCAAATGCTTTATTTTTTACACCATCTCAATAGATAATTTTGTGTGGTTTGATTTTGTTTTCTCATACTAAAATTATTATTTAATCTAAACCAATTCATTTATAATATTATATATATATATATATAAATTCGAAAAATAAAATATTTATGATAAAATAAAATATTTCAAAAAAATCAAAAGAAAACATATATTTCGTAAAAAATAAAATATTTCGGGAAACAAATATTTCTGGAAAAAATAAAATATAATAAAAATATATTTATTATTTTTTTAAAAATATACAAATTATATGTATTTTTACTGAAATCTTTTATTTTGTCAAAATATTTTATTTTATTTTTGAAATATCTTCTATAAAATATTTTATCTATAAATATTTCGAAAAAATTAAATATTTATGAAAAATTAAACATTTCGAAAAAATTAAATATTTATATATTTTATTTTTTAAAACATATATATTTACAAAATATTATTTTAAATAAATAAAATGTCAAACTATTCCAAGTTACCAAATATGATTGGTTTCAGAATTTCAGCCAATATACCAACTCTACCAAAATGGTTTGGTTTTTCAACTTTACTTTTTTTCATACCAAAACCATCTGCACCAAACATAATTTCAGTTCAGAATAAAACAACACCAAACCCAACCTAACACAACCCAAATCAAAACCAAAAACCAATACCGTACCGCATCGATTGTCAAACAAGCACTTAGTTCCTGTCCTACGAGAACAAATTTTGTCCTTCTCATGATGTGATCCAAATAAATTAAACACGTTGTTAAAAAAAAATTAAAAGAAAATTGGACATAATATCAAATACATAAATTAAAATTAATTTTTTTAAAAATAAAACTTAATCACGTATCCAATTTATATTGAACCACAACATAGAAATAGGAAGACGAACTGAGTGTTCATGGTCCAAGACCCAAGTATTGATACGAAGTTCTCAAAACTAAATTAGGTGAACTATAAATCAAAGGCTCAATCATTAATTCCAATAGTAGCTCTCTTTATAAGAAAAAGAAAAACGACACGTCTTAAAATTCAAACCTCTTGCAACATGTATCTAATTAATATAATTGAGTTGTTTCAAAGAGCATGAGTTGGGAGGAAAATAATCCTCTCCAGCGATGTTTCAGGGGGCCTACGGGTTGAAAATGATAAAATTATCCATCAATTTTATCTAATTCACAACAAGATCACTTGCACACATATATATAGATATATGAGTTATTTACAGTGACATTTCATAAAATTTACTTAAATTATAATTAAATACAACGTTTGTATTTTATAAATGATTAACTCCCTAAAGTTTCAAAAAAATGAAAAAAAACACACTAGGCTCATGAATTGTCATTTTTGCGCTTGATAAATTACTCAATTAGTTGAGAACATATTTTTTCTTTGAGATGACTGTAATGCCCTTCTACTTACATTTCATAGTGATTGTAAAAATCAATATTTTTTATTTTAAACACTTTTTTGTAGAGAGAAATTTTTTTGTAAACTAAATTCATAAATCTATGTACATATATGTATATATATTATTATTATAAAATTAAAACTAACTCAAATAATTTAAAATTTAAATGTGCATGTTACACTATACTATTAATAATATTGTGTGTTAAATGTCTAGTTAAATCTTGAAGCACTCAGCATGTTAGACTAACTATAATCAATAATATTTTTATTTTATGTAATTAATAAATAAAAAAATCGATCGTTTAATAAACATGCACTTCCTATAAAAATTAAAATAGTAAAAAAAAAACTATTAGTACAATGTATTATCCAAAAATAAAATAATAAAAAGTTATATTTTTTTATAGATGTATGCAAATATACACATTAGTAGCACTTACTATTTTATTTTTGGGCCGTTTAATAAGCATGCAGTTATTATAAAACTAAAACAATAAAAAAAAAACACTATTAAGTCTATTTCAAAATAATTTTCTAAGTTATTTGCCCAAAAACAAAATAGTAAAAAGCAATTGTTTTCTAGATGTATGCAAATATCCACATTGGTAGCACTTACTATTTTTTTAGGTCGTTTAATAAGCATGCATTCACTATAAAAATTAAAGTAGTTAAAAAAAATTATTAGTTACATAAAAGAAAAATATTATTGATTAAAGTTATTCTAGCATGCAAAGTGCTTCGAGATTTAAATAGACACTGAACACTTAGCATTATTAATAGTATAGTGTAACATACACAATTAAATTTTAATTTATTTGATTTATTTTTAACTTAATAATAATAATAAATATACAAATATATGTATATAGATATATGAATTTAGTTTACAAATAAAATTTCTTTCTACAAAAAAGTGTCTAAAATAAAAAAGAATTTTATTTTACAGCCATTATCAAATATAAGTAAAAGGGCATTACTTTCATCTCAAAGATAAAATATATTATCAACTAATTGAGTAATTTATCAAAGGCAAAAATGGCAATTCATGGGCCTAGGGGCTTCTTTGTCACCTTTTTGAAACCTCGAGTGGTTTATCGTTTACAAAATACAAATATTGCATCTAGTTGTAATTTAAGAAAACCTTAGGGGGTGTCACTATAAATAACCCTAAATATATAGATATAGATATATATAGGTTGCCAACTAATTTATCCAATTCACAACAATATCACTATTTACATATATATATAGCAGCAAAGTGTACGTGTGATGCACGTGATAAAAATCTATAATATAATTTCTATTGTTATTCTTAAATATAAAATAATAATAATTTGTAGCTTGATAAAAAAAAGTTATTTTAAATGCTAAATAAGGGATTAAATTAATAAAGAGCTACTAATAGAATTATACAGTAGAAAAGTAGCTAAATTTATGAAATTAAAATGATAAAATAATTAAACGACTAAATAGATCAACTATATATTTGTATAGATTTATTCATGGAAAAAATAATGGGAACCAATCATGTTGTTAAAGATTGAAATAGATAAGACTTGTTGCATTTCTTATCCTAAGAGCAAAAAGAAAAAGAAAAATTATTTAACCCATTTAGTTATAGAAAATAAAAAATAAATAAATAAACCCAAAATAATATTTGTGAACCCAAAAAGAAAAAGAATATAAATTATGTTGCTGGTTCATCTCCTCAAACTCAAAATATACATAATATTGAAATTGAAGTATCAAAACTATTCAAATATAAGAAAGTCCACAAATTACACCTTAGTTTAAAAAGATAAAATCAATAGTCCAATATATCCTAATAAAAACAAACCACATAATATAATCATAAAAGTTTATAAAATATGTTCTCAATGCAATTATTCCAAGCCAAACTCATGCATATAGTTATAAAAGATCAAAAATAAAAATGAAAACAAAGTAATATATCGAAAACCCAAACAAATAAAAGAAACAAATCATAAAACTCAAAATAATATATAGTTAGGAAAAGCAAAACGAATAATTAAAAACTCAACCTAAAATATAACACAAATCGGAAATTTTAAAAGGAAAACATTAAAATAAATTATCACAAATAGAAAACAATTTATATAATAAAAATTAATATAAATGAATTACCAATAGATGTATGTGTCCGTGTTTAATGCAATTTTAGCAAGAGAAATAATTTCTTAATACAAAGTACGAATATTAATTCTATTGTGAATTTATTCTCCCAAATTCAACACTACAGGAAAAAAATATTAATATATTGCAAAAATAATGAATATTATAAAAAAGAGTAAAGAATAAAAATATGTTGTTAATTCCATTCCTCAAACTCAACCTAGTAAAGAAGTACAAATAGATATGAAACAAAAATTTAATACATAAAATTCAAATTTATATATAAAAAACTAAAAATAAAAGTTAAGAAACTACTCAAACTAAAACTAACACAGTTTTAAAAAAGAATAAAATAAATAATTAAAAATATAAGTATACCATATAAAAAATCTAAAATTCATATTAATATTGAAAAAACTAAAATAAATAAAAAATTCTCAAACTCAAACTAATTTAGTTAAAATAAATAATAAAAACAAAAAATAAAGCATCAAATATATGGGGAAAAAATAATACATTCATATAGGATAAGGAGTAGATTCAAATAAGAAAGAGAAACTCAACATCAAAATATAATCAAATAATATTGAAATTAAAGTATTAAAAAAATTTATTTTTAATATTGAAATTAAAGTATTAAAAAAATTAAAAATAAAAAAGTCATCGATTACTCAAAAATAGTTAAAAATATGTATTTAATATAATTTTGTTCAGAATAACCTAGATTCAAATGTCTGCTACATAAGAGAAGAACTTACATGGATAGGTTAAGAGAAGAACTTGTATAGAAGGTCCAAACTTTTGATGCTCTGCCAACAGCTCCCACATATGTGACATGCATGTATTAATGTAATAGGTTGACTCTAAGAATTATATTAATTGTGATATGTGCGTTATAGAATCCTAGAAGAATAAGATAATAAAAGAGTTTTAATATACTAAAGATTGTTCTAAGGGTGAAACTAAAGTAAAAAAGGGATTTCATTTTAATAAGCATTGGGTGTCTTATTAAAGAATGACTTAACATTTATATCTCATATAGGATTTCGTAATTATTTTATTAGGAAGACTGTGATTTTTTCAGAGTGCTTGATTGGAATTAAAATTAAAATTAAATTGTAATAATTAGTATTTTCTTAGGATATAGAACTAATAATAGTAGTATAGATATATATAAAAATATAATTATTAATGTTTAAAAAAATCAAAACTTAATTATGTTTACCCTTTAAAAGATAATTATCGCATTGATGTTTAAAGAAAATCAAAACCTAATTATGTTTACACTTTATAAGATAATTATCCCATTGTATTTAATTATCTAAATATATTTTTATTGACAAAGAATTTAAACTTATCCAATTATATTTTGGAGTCACTTTAGTATCCAAAAGGAACCTATTATAAAATCAAATAGGAGTTCTATTTAGGGTCGCATGCATTAAACTCCCTATAGTATGAATATAGTGCATATAACACCCTCCTGGTTTGATTTCACCCTAATCCTTTCATTTGTGTGTGAATTGACTCCATTTCATATTAAATGACATATATGCCATTACTATAATTCGAAAAACATATATAAATTTGAAATATTATATAAAATTCATAAACATATATATATAAAATTCAAAAAATATGTATTAAATTTCTAAATAAAATTTGAAAAAATATAAATTTTGAAAAGAAAAATATAAATTTCAAAAAATTATATAAAATTGGAAAAAACATATATAAATTCAAAAAATATATATAAATTTGGAAAAGATATATAAATTTTGAAAAAAATATATAAAATTAGGGAAAATATTAAATTCGAAAAATATATATTAAATTTCGAAAATAAAATATAAAATTTGAAAATATATATAAATTTTGGAAACAAATATATAAAATTCGGGGAAAATATACTTCTATTTTCTACTTTCTTTGACTTTAAATTTTGTTTTGGTGTATTGTACTTTGGTCACTTGTGTTTTTTATACTTCTATTTGCACAACTATTTGAATTATATATATATTTTTTGAATTTTATATATTTGTTTCAAATTTTATATATATTTTTTCAAATTTTATATATTTATTTTAAATTTTATATATATTTCAAA
Source organism: Cornus suecica (assembly GCA_963922005.1). Taxonomy (NCBI): domain Eukaryota; kingdom Viridiplantae; phylum Streptophyta; class Magnoliopsida; order Cornales; family Cornaceae; genus Cornus; species Cornus suecica. Next base: position 57,173,626 of record OY998240.1, on the reverse strand, counting down.
ATTTAATATTTATTTTTTGAAATTTATATATATTTTTTGAAATTTATATATTTTTTTATGAATTATATATATATATATTTCGAATTTTATATATATAAATTTCCAAAATTTTATTATATATATATATATATATATATTGGTTTCGAATTTTATATATATAAATTTCGAATTTGAATTTTATATACTGGCTTTGAAATTTATTTTTCAAAATTTACATATATATTTTGAAAAAAATGGTAAAATGGGTATTTAAGAGAGTATAAAAGTCAAAGATGGGGATATTCGCACGTTTTCGAAACTTGCAGGAGGATATTAACACGTTTTCAAAACTTGCAGGGGGTGTTCGCATGTTTTCCAAAAGTGTTGGTGTCAATACACACATTTTTAAAATACAGGGTGTTATATGCATTGTATTAATATTACATGGGTGTTTTCTGTACTTAACCCTTCTATTTAATATAAAATACTAACAAATAGGCCTTTCATAATAGGCCTAATTGAATTTGGGTTAAAGAGTAACACAGTTAAAAAATCAAAACATAATTATGTTTAACCTTTATAAGATAATCATCCCATTGTACTTAATTATCTTAATATATTTTTATTGACAAAAATTTAAACTTATCCAATTGTATTTTAAATTCACAAGGAGTCATAAATTACATAGGTTATTGCTTTTTGAAACTAAAGTAGTGAAAAAATATTTAAAATATAGATAAATCGTTCTTTTAGAAAATAGATAGATATAGAATTAGATATATAACAAGATTGAAAAATAATGAAATAAAATAAAATAACTCCAATTCTTAGTACCAACAATTCTAGGATATAGATTTTAACAAAATTAAACAAATTTAGAATAGATATAGAATAATTAAATCGAGTCAATTATAGAAAGACTTTTTGTTTAGAATAGATATAGATTTTAACAAAGATATACTAATTTTATATTTTTACTTTTAATAGTAAAATTTAGGTGAAATAATAATTTTATAGACTTTAAGTGCAATTAGGGTTTAGGTGAAATATTAATTTTATGGATTTTAAGTACAATTGGAGTTTCAATACAATTAGAAATATTACAAGTCAACGTTAATAATATAATGTTGGTGTGATTTAAAATGTAAAAATGAATGAATTGGACTAATTATCCTAATTTATTTATTATTAGTAGATCTACCATTAGAAATGTTACAAATAGAATCCTACTTCAATAGGTTTTTTAAAGATAAATTTTAACAAAAATTAATGTTTCAATTTTTTTTTATAATTTAAAATAAAAAATAGAGGTGAACATTTAAATACTGAAATACTGAAATATTCAAAAATACCAAAATTCTTCACACTTTTAATAATAATAATATATATATATAAGGGCTCACCAATTAAAAAATTATAAAATTATCCACTAACTTTATTCAATTCATAACAATACCATTATTTGCATATAATTTTTAACTCATGGACCTCTCCATCGCTGGAAAGGATTATTTTTGGAGTTGGGATCGTTTATTCTAAAGTATGGTGCTATGATGTTATAATGATGTAGTAATTCTCAACATCTTTATAACTTCCTTCCGAAAATAAATAATTTCCTTCCCAAAAAAATCTTTACAATTTCATTTTTCCAATTACGTATGATGTTTTGAGAAGTGTACAAGAAACACCTTAAATTCTTAACTTTTTGGCTAAATGACCTACTATCCATGTACTAAAGAAAAGGTACTTCCATTTTTACCACTTTTGTACAGTAAATTAACTTCCGTGTTTAATACGAAACTATTTTAACTTGTCATATACTTCCTCCTTCCCAATTTAAATATCCATATTCACTGTTTACCCCATTTCAAAATAAAAAAAAAATAGTATCACTTTATTTGATCAATTTATCAATTTACCTTTCAATAATTCAATTTATAAAATATCTAAACTACAAACATCACATCACTTGGTGGGATCATCACATCACTTGGTGGGATCAATGGTAAAATTAGTTTTTCATTCACTATTACACCAATAAAAATTATCATCCCAAAAAATTAGATTCCTAAAAATGAACACTTAAATCAGGACAGGACGAGGACGAGGGAGTACTATTTAGTAAGAGTGGTAAAAAGGGCTACTACATTTCTAAAACAGTTGAATTGTTTATGCATATTCCATATCAATTAGTAATTTGATCAAATCTATTTTTGAAAATTAGAAGACTTTTTAAGTCCATAACCTAGTAATTAAATGTTATTTTTATAAGCTCGTGAATTTGTGTTCAAACCTGGTTTAAAGGACGTATTAAGCAATTCATAACATACAAATATATATATATATATAGAACTAGAATGAGTGTAATAACACTAACCGCTAGTTCCAACAATTTGCCTGATAAGGTCAGTGTAAACATGCACGGAGAGAGAACAAGCCCCGGATGTCCAAAGTGGCACCCACGACACCCCCATGTCCTCCGCCATCTCTCCAGCGAACCACAGAAAACCATCGGCCAGCAAGCAGCTGATCCGCCTCCCGGTGTCCGCCTCAGCTGCCTCCACCCCTCTCCTAAAATTCTCCGGCGCCACCTTCAGGAACAACTCAATGTCCTCCTGTGGCTTTCCGGAGAACACATATCCCTCGGGCACCCCATCGGACACATCACAGGCTATGATGTTGTTGGGCATGGACACGGAAAACAATGGTCGATTAGATTGAGTTGTGCTGAAAAAGGAAAACGTCACACCAGGGGCAGCCTCGGCTAGCTTCCGGGCGAGGCCGAGGAGAAGACCGGCGTGTGTGGCGAAGGGGAAGGCGAGCACGGCCACATGTTGGTTATTGGGTGAGGAGTTGATTGGTGACATGATGTTTGGAGAGCTTTAAAATGTTATTTTAATGGCTTCTTTGGCTTAGAAGGACGAGGTAGCTAGCAAGAGAACGAAATAGGACAAGAGTATAGAATTGTATAATGTGGTTAGTTAATTTTGGAGATTAGGGCATGAAAGCCAACTGTGGAAATATAAATAGAGGAAAGAGGAAAGGGCACTGGTTTGTTGGGTGGTCATTGCTTACTAGAGCATCTTTTTCATCTAGATATGTTTTGGTTGTTGGGAGGAGCAGTTCGCACATGCCAACTTTCATGCAATTTGGACAGTTGCGACAAGACCACATCAGAAAATTAATAGTATAATATTTTATTATATACTGAAAATAAATAAGTTTTAATTACTTTATTCTGATAATCATCGGAAATAAAAAACCAAACTTTTTTGTACGAAATATTGGAAGATTTTTTTATCTTCAGATTTCTTTTAACTTTTAGAACTACATTTAGAGAAGACCTATCTCACACAAAATATACCTAGAATGTAATGCTATATTTGGTTGGAGGGAGTGATTGAGGAGGGAGGTTAGTGTAATTATTTTGTGTTTAGTTGGAGGGAGAGGGATTGAGGAGGGAGACAACGAGGGATGATACATCCCTCTCTCCTTCACATTTTTCAATCCACACCCAAAGTTGGGTGAAAGAGGAAAAAATAACTAATTTCTTTCAAAATATAAATGTAAGAATATTTGTAAGATTATTCATTCTTGATATGATCTCGACAAAAACCATGTTTAGTGAATTGTGAGGTCGGGTAGGTTTAGGAATGTAAGAATATTTATATTATTATTTATGTTTGACATGTTTTAGACAATAATCATGTTGAGTAAATTGTGAGGTCAGGTAGGTTTAGAAAAATTTAAGTGGTCTTACAAAGGCATCAACAAACTTCGTCAAATTCAAATCAAGCTTAAAGGATATGGAAAATACAAGAGAAATGAAGAATGAACAAGTTTGAGCGAAAAATGCATTATGGAGAGCATAAACGATATTTTTCAGAGCTGAAATTCCAAGAATCATTCTAGTGGAGTTGAGGGGGTTCAAACGACACTATTCCCAAGAAAAACTGGGTTTCATGAATTTTGATACGCCCAGCCTACGTGCTCAGTAGCTACAAGTTGCTAGAAAGTACTGTTTCTATGATCAGCCTACGCTCGATGAAAATTGGTCTACGCGCCACACGTAGCTTATGTCTACACGCCGCGCGTAATTCCCCTACGCACCACGCGTAGGTGGAACTACGTATTTGTGTTGTGAAAACCCAAATTTGACCTCGATTTAAAGTTCTCTTGATGTGGCTGCGACTTTACACATTGATATACGTGTGATACACATAATATTTATCGGAATATAGGATTTTACTTGGTTTTGTGCAAAATTACTAGAAAGGGGAAGACTAGGGTTTCTCCTCAACATTATCTATAAATACCAAGGTCTTCTCCAGATGTGAGGCAGCCTTGGAGCCCTAGAGTTTTTGAGAGATCTCTGCAAGTTTTCTACATATTCATTTTCATCTACAGAGATAGAGATAGAGAGAGAAAATATCATTGAGTGATTCTATATATTATAGTTCTCTATTGGTTAGAGTTTGTTCAATTGTGTTTTTACATCTATGATCTTATTCATAATTGAATGACCTAGATACTGAAAAATCAACACACCACCGATTGCAACGTGGTTGCTTTGATCCGGTGGGAAGCGGAGCCGTCAGAGTACGGAGATCGGAGCGAAATCTTCATGGAGCCCGAGTGAATCTAGATTTTCAGACGTCGAGTGAAGAACATCAAATTACAGCGGTTGTAAGTTCTGTTTTCCTAAAGTCTATACAAATTATATGATTTATAGTGCATCAATACCCGAGCGTATTCGTGATTTTTACTTGAGATTTTTCCAAGGTTTTTCACGTAAAAATCTCTTTGTCTTCTCATGATTTATTTTCTACACATATTCATAATTGCTCGATTAATCTAATTTGAGAATTAGGGTTTCACGACTAATTAAAATTGAATTTCCGCTAAATAATTTTAATTGATCATCAAATAGTCAAAAAGCCTATTCACCCCCCTCTAGGCTATTTTCATTGATCCTCTAGGTAATTTCAAGAAAAATTAAAGTGGCCTAGCAAAAACATGGACAAACTTCATCAAATTCTAATCAAGCTTAGAGAAATGAAGAAGAAACAAGTTTGAGCAAAAAAAGTCTTCCAGTGGACAAAAACGATATTTTTCGAAGCCGAAACTTCGAGAAACATACCAACGAAGTTGAGGGGGTTCAAATGAAAGAAAAGTTGGGAAAAGTAGTTTTTATGAATTTTGTTACGTTTGAGTTACGCTTACAGTATCTAAAAGTGGCTAGAAACACTCAAAACTACGCTCAAGCTACGCTTGTGAATTTTGGCCTACTACTAAGCTACGTTTAAGCATCACTGGGCCTACGCTTAAGCGAATGGGCCAAACGTAGGTAGAAACGTGGTTGTTTGCAATTACAAGTGCTGATTCGTTTCAACTTCTATCAACTTGGGTTACACTCCAACATATCCTAGGACGTGTGTACATGTGAGTTTTCCCGGCCCATGAAAAAGCTCGTCCCGACCGGAGCGATCCAGGAATGGTCCGAGATTGTGACCCGACCATTGTGCCCACGTCATAACCCGACCGATACATCAGCCCTGTGGTCCGAGAAGTATCTTGCCCCGACCCGAAGAGCATTTTTGAAGGAACTCGAAGGCCCATAAGCTCAAGGCAATGTCATGATATATGACCTACATAGCTGACGTGTAAAGGAATATATTATGTAAAGTTGAAAGTGTTGCCCTAATGGGCCAAAGGCCCATTGGAAAAATGTATATAATTCAATGAAAAGTAATGAGAAGAGATCCTTTTTTGTGTTGTGCAAATATTGTATCTACACAATGGCGCCGTCTGTGGGAAATTAGGTCAGATCACCGACCATCTTCCTACCTCCAAAAAATCTGAGTGAAACCCAGATACACCTTTCATACCATCCTCATTGTCCAGATATAACGATGCCGGTAACCAGATCCCATTCTGAAGCACTGATTCCCGGCACCGGACAACCAAGCGCCCCACCATCGATTGAAAATCTCCTGCAGCGGCTGGCGGAGGCGGAGAAACGCAGCCAGGCCGCCGAGGCAAGGAGCCTGGCGGTGGAAAGGAGGAGTGAGGAACTCCTCGCGAGATTGAATCAGGCAACTATCCCACAGATAGTTCCCGATCAATCACAGACCCAAGGTGATGCCCAAACACGAGAGGAGCATGGTGAAACATCTCACCGGCCAGGCAAGGCCCCGGCTACCGGCGATACTCCAGTTATCGACGAACCTTTGACGTCGCAGAAGCTCCAGGAGATGATGGCAGAATTTCAGAAGAAAGTCATGAATGATCTGAGAGCCAGATCCACCGATGACCAGGCCCTCAGAGCCTCTGCCGACTCGGTTCAGTCGCCCTTCAGTGTGGAGATCACCCAGGAACCCTTCCCAAGGAAGTTCGTCATGCCCAGATTCACTCCTTACGACGGAACGAAGGATCCCGATGAACATATCTACCAGATCCACCAGAAGATGACGATGTACACCGAGAACGAAGCCCTGCTATGCAAAGTTTTCCCGACCAGTCTTATCGATGCACCGCTCCTCTGGTTCAGAAAGCAACGACCGAGATCCATTGGCAGCTGGCAGCAATTATCCGATCTCTTTGTGGCGCAATATTTCGGGAACAAGAGGCAGAAGAAGACCATCTCGAGCCTCTTCACCATGACTCAGGAAAAGGGCGAATCCCTCAAAAGCTTCCTGTCCCGATTCAATGTCGAGTCGTCCTCCATCGACAACTGCGACCAACACTCTGCCGTGGAGGCCTTCAGGATGGCTCTCATCCCGGGGACCAAGTTTCATCAGTCACTTGTGAAGCGACCTCCCTCGGGAATAGGAGAACTCAATTCCAGGGCGCAAGGCCACTTGAGAATCGAAGAAGAAGAAGCAACCCGACAGAGGAGAGCGGCACTGGTCAGTGTGGAAGTGAAATCAAAGGATAAAACGTCAGACAAATCCCGACATGATATGAATCGCAAACGCTCGAATCCCCCGAGCCACTCTTCATCTCAGTTTCCCCCTCAACCCGATAGACGTCCAAAGATTGAAGATAAGATTACTCCATTAAAAGTGACGCTTGCCAAGCTTTTCCAGGAGAACAAAGCTCGAGGAATCTTCCAAACTCCTCCCCCAATCAAGCAACCCCTTGACCAAAGGGATAGATCCAAGCATTGCGCCCTTCATGGTGATTTTGGCCACACGACCAACGATTGCCGAAACCTAAGACGCCAGGTGGAAGGAATGATAGCCCGAGGGGAACTGAAGGATTATATCCAGAGGGATGGTCCTAGGGCCAACCCACCAGCACAATATAACCAACGGAATCAGGGTCCTGCTCACCCGGTCAGGATCATCAATACGATCCATGGGGGTCCTGATCCACAAAGCAGCGAAGGATCGAGACGCACACAAATGAGAAGAGCACATCAGATCGCCAGGATATCTGGGATAAACGAGATCCACCACCGAATGGGGCAATCTCAGATACTCTTCTCCCAAGAGGACCTGCGGCACATCCAGGTCCCGCACGAGGACCCGCTAGTCATCACTCTGATGGTCTCGGGATGTCTTGTGAAGAGGGTCATGGTTGACCCGGGAAGCAGCGCCAACTTCATGACCAAATGGGCTTTTGATAAATTGGAAATCAACCCGAGTGACATCGCGACTTCCCGAAACCCAATTGCCGGGTTCGACGGAAAACAAGTCGAGCCTCTCGGGGAGGTCAGGCTACCTGTGACGGCGGCCCAGAGAACTCTGTCCGAAACTTTCGTGGTGGTGGACGTGAAACCATCGTACAATCTTCTTATGGGAAGGGGATGGATACACAGAATGCAGGGGGTACCGTCAACTCTCCACCAAATGATGAGGTGCGTTGGCCCAAATGGGTACGACATAATCGACATCAGAGGGGATCAAGTGGCGGCCAAGCAATGCTACGCCGTCACCATCAGAAATGAAGGACAATCCCGATCTAAAGAGATCCCGAGAGGACGATCATGACCTGGAGTCCAAATAGCAACTACAGGACGGGGAGTCGGGTCCCCCGATCGTGGCAGAGCCTCTGCAGCCGGTGTCTGTAATGCCCGATAAGGTCACCTATGCAGGTACAAGCCTCACCACTTGTGAATTGAATGAACTGACAACATTCCTACAGGACAATCATGACGTCTTCGCGTGGGAGCATACTGATATGCCCGGCATCGACCCCTCCATAGTCCGACACACATTACATGTCGATCCAAATATTCGACCCGTTCGACAAAAACAAAGGCGAATGGGGGGCCAAAGGAACCAAATCATAGCCGACGAGGTGTCAAAGTTGCTGGAAGCCGGATTCATCAGAGAGGTCCATTATCCCGAGTGGCTGTCCAATGTGGTTGTTGTGCAGAAAAAGAACGGGAAATGGCGAGTCTGCGTCGACTTCACCGACTTAAACAAAGCTTGCCCGAAAGACAGTTTTCCCCTGCCCAAAATAGATCAAATGGTCGATGCTACTGCAGGCTACGAGAGGTTAACCTTCCTGGATGCCTACTCGGGTTACAACCAAATCCCGATGGACCCAGGGGATGAGGAAAAAACCTCCTTCATTACGGAAACAGGTACCTATTGCTTTAGAGTTATGCCTTTCGGACTAAAAAATGCAGGAGCCACCTTTCAAAGACTGGTGAACAGGATATTTAAAGGGATGATGGGCACAGTAGTCGAGGCTTACATTGACGACACGGTTGTCAAGAGCAGAAATAAGACTGACCACTTGGGGCATCTCCGTAAGGTGTTTGATACCCTAAGGAAACACGGGATGAAGCTCAATCCAGCAAAATGCTCCTTCGGGGTGTCCTCGGGACAGTTTCTGGGACACATAGTTGATCGGTCGGGCATTTAAGCCAGTCCGACCCAAGTAAAGGCTCTGCTCGAAACCAAAGAGCCATCTACACACAAAGAAGTTCAAATCTTGACCGGAAGGGTCGTGGCATTAAGCCGATTCATTGCAAGGCTGACCGACCGTTGCCGACCCATCTTCCAGGCGATCAAGGCAAGGAAGGGAGAAGTGTGGGGACCCGAGCAAACTAAAGCTTTGTCCCGATTGAAGGAGTACATGCTCAAGCCTCCCATTCTTGCAACACCTGAGCCCGATGATGTCCTGCTCTTGTATCTGGCAGTATCATCAGTTTCAACTAGCGCCGTGCTCATCAGAGAGGACAGGAACCTCCAGATGCCCATCTTCTACACCAGTAAGGCACTAGCCGATCCCGAGACACGGTACAACAAGCAGGAAAAGTTGGTCTTATCCCTGATCAATGCCAAACGACGTCTCAGGCATTACTTCAAAGCTCATCATATCATTGTCCCCACTACCACTCCCATTCGTGTACTTATGGCAAAGCCCGATCTTTCCGGAAGAGTTTCCAAATGGGCCATTGAACTGGGAATTTATGACATAACTTACATACCCAGAGTCTCGATCAAAGGACAGGCCGTGGCCGACTTCCTCTTGGAAGGGGAAACCGAGGAGATCGATCAGCCCGATGAGTTGGTAACGTGGAAGTTATTCGTGGACGGTTCAGTGTGCGCCAATGGAGCAGGTGTCGGGCTTGAAATACATACTCCCGACGGGACTAAGTTACAAGCCTCGGCACAATTACAATTCTCAGCCACCAACAATGAGGCAGAGTACGAGGTAGTTATATCAGGATTGAGATTAGCCAAGAGCCTTCAAATTCAATCCCTATCCGTGTACAGTGACTCCCAGCTAATTGTCAGGCAAATAACCGGTGAATACGAGACAAGGGATCCGAAAATGGAATCTTACATAGCGCTGGTGCTCAAGGAATCAGAAAGTTTTCAAAAGTTAACATTCAGCCAAATCCCTCGGGAAGAAAACACCTCGGCCGATCACTTGGCGAATCAGGCATCCGCAGCTGGTGAAGACATGACTCGGGTAGTACTGACCGACTTCATCACTGCACCGAGCATCATAAAGCCCGCTGAATTGATATGTCTAGTTCCCCGAGAACCAAGCTGGATGGATCCTATAATCAACTATCTAAATCTCGGGGCTCTACCGACTGATAAGGCAGAGGCAAGGAAAATTAGAATGAAGTCAGCCCGGTACTCGATCATCCAGGACCAGCTCTACAGAAAATCTTTCTCGGGTCCGTATCTACGGTGCGTAACTCCTTCCGAGGCAGAGACAGTAATGCAAGAGATACATGCTGGAGCTTGTGGAAATCATTCGGGTGCCCGGTCTCTTACCCATAAAATCCTGTCCCAGGGTTATTTTTGGCCCTACCTATCCCGAGATTCGGAGGAATATGTGCGCAGGTGCAAAGCCTGTCAGATGCACGGTGATGCCATACTGCAGCCCCCGGAATTCTTGAACCCGACAATCGTCCCGCACCCTTTTGCCCGATGGGGAATGGATATAGTCGGACCACTTCCAAAAGCCATCAGGAAGAATACCCATGTACTCCTCGCCACCGACTATTTCACCAAATGGGTTGAGGCCGAGGCTTATCCATCAATAAAGGGGAGCCATGTAGTCAAGTTCATATGGAGTCACATCATCTGCAGGTTCGGGGTACCTCGGACCATCATGATGGACAACGGCACCAACCAAGACTGTGAACCGGTCAGGTCGTTCCTGGCCCAGCACGGAATAAATCAAAACACCTCCTCTGTAGGATACCCGCAAGCCAATGGACAGGCAGAAAGGACCAATCGTTCCATCTTCAGCACTCTGGCAAAGAAACTCGAGAAGGCCAAAGGAGCATGGTTGGACAAGTTGCCAGAGGTACTATGGTCGTATAGAACCACTCCCCGACAACCGACCGGTGAAACACCTTTTGCCATGGCATATGGGGCAGAAGTCGTAATCCCCACGGAGTATGCCGTCCCGACGCTGAGATCACTGGCCTGGGATGAGAAAACAAATAATCAATGCTTGTCACACGAGCTCGACCTACTGGAAGAAAAAAGAGAAATTGCCGGGATAAGGCTGGCAGCTTACCAACAACGGGTCATGAATCACTTCAATAAAAGAGTAAAAATGAGGGGATTCCAAGTTGGAGACATGGTCGTCAGGCGGAAAATTGGACATGTGGGCAAACTCCAAGAGCCATGGGAGGGACCCTACACCGTCACTGAGGTAGTTGGGCGCGGGGCTTACCGACTACTCAGAAATTTTGATAATCGAAGGGAGCCTAACACACAGAATGCATCCCGACTCAAGAGGTATTATCCCTAGGGATACTCTATTTCAATTACTGTAAAGAAAGGCCACTGGAGCCCGAAAGATAAAAATAGAAGTTCAATTTCTTCCCGATCATATCTAAGCCTACCTAAAGCGTCTCCATGATTATATAAATTTAAAAACCTAAGTGTTGAATCCTCTCCATGGGCCCAAAGCGCCCGAGAGATCTTCACAGACCCACCAGAGGTCGGGTTTCATCTCAAAACCTAAGTGTTGAATCCTCTCCATGGGCCCAAAGCGCCCGAGAGATCTTCACAGACCCACCAGTGGTCGGGTTTTATCTCAAAACCTAAGTGTTGAATCCTCTCCATGGGCCCAAAGCGCCCGAGAGATCTTCACAGACCCACCAGAGGTCTGGTTTCATCTCAAAACCTAAGTGTTGAATCCTCTCCATGGGCCCAAAGCGCCCGAGAGATCTTCACAGACCCACCAGTGGTCGGGTTTTATCTCAAAACCTAAGTGTTGAATCATCTCCATGGGCCCAAAGCGCCCGAGAGATCTTCACAGACCCACCAGTGGTCGGGTTTTATCTCAAAACCTAAGTGTTGAATCCTCTCTATGGGCCCAAAGCGCCCGAGAGATCTTCACAGACCCACCAGAGGTCGGGTTTCATCTCAAAACCTAAGTGTTGAATCCTCTCCATGGGCCCAAAGCGCCCGAGAGATCTTCACAGACCCACCAGTGGTCGGGTTTTATCTCAAAACCTAAGTGTTGAATCCTCTCCATGGGCCCAAAGCGCCAGAGAGATCTTCACAGACCCACCAGAGGTCGGGTTTTATCTCAAAACATAAGTGTTGAATCTCTCCATGGGCCCAAAGCGCCCGAGAGATCTTCACAGACCCACCAGCGGTCGGGTTTTATCAGAAAACCCAAATGTAGAATCTCTCCATGGGCCCAAAGCGCCCGAGAAGATCTTAACAGACCCACCAGAGGTCGGGTTTTATCTCAAAACCTTAATGTTGAATCCTCTCCATGGGCCCAAAGCGCCCGAGAGATCTCACAGACTTATGGTCCGATGGCATCAGTAGTCCTACCAAGCTACAATTCAAAATCCCAATTTTTATTAATAAAGCGTCGGATCATGCATATTCCCGGCAAAGATTGAATAGGTGAATTCACTTATATTAAAAGGGGCCCCAGTGGCCAAGGATGATACAACAAAGCTTTGACACAGTTGTTGCAAACAAAATAAAAAGCAAAAATCTAAGGGAAAAACCCTATTATTCCACCGGAGGATCCTCATTGCCACCTGAGGCTTGGTTATCGAGGGATTGTGCTTGGGGCTCATCCAGGCCACAAGGACAAGGCGGAGCGGGCAAGGGACCCTGAAGGAACTCACCAAACGCCAGGTCCTCAGGTTCCGCCTCGGGATCAACATACGGAGGTCCCACTCCTATGCTGAGATCAAGGTCTTCTATGGTCGGGATGTATCGGTCACCCTCAGGCTTTTGAAGCTCAGTTATGCATTCCCGCCAGCCCTACTCATAATGGTACTTGCTTGTGAGCACAAAACGAGCGATCATCTGGTTGCCTCCCTTGTGACACATTTCTACCCGAGATCTCTCCACACCTAGTGCATTCTCAACCTCGACCTTCTCCTCAAGCAGTTGCTGCCCCGAAGTCTTTAACTTCTCAATTTCTTCGGTCAGTGCCTGCACTTGAAGAATTAGGACTTCCCGAGCCTGGACTTCTCGGTCAGCCATCTGTTCAGCCTCCCGAGCCTTACCCTCAAGGTCAGAAATCGTTGCCTTGGCAGCTGCAAGCTCTAGGGTCTCCGCCTTGGCAGATGCGAGCCCTTCCTCTGCTGCGACGGCCCGGTATGTCAAGGACTGAATCTTCTCGTTGGCCTTTTTGAGCTGTTCCAAGGCCTTGACACACCCAGCTTTGTGGACCTGAACATCCCGATTCAGGGCGCTAATGACTCGGGCATCTTCCTCAAGCTTGCAATTATACGCCTGTGTAGCGTGAAGCATCTGAAAGCAGGGATGTTAGCACAAAAGATCAGGGATGAAATAGAAGCCAATACACGAGGGTAGAGAAATTATTACCTTCATTGCAAGCTCAGGCCCGTCCAGAGCCAGGTCCAACCTGTCGTACCGACCCATGGCCAACCTATCAGCCGGGGTCCACACCCCCAGGGCCATCTCTCGCAGAGCTTCAGGGTTGTCGATCGTCTTGTCCGCCACCCCCACATATGGATGACCCTTTCGAGTATCCAGCCTGAAGCGAGGGCCATGGGGAACTTCTCTCCCACTCTCAGCAGCTTTCTCGATCTCTCTATTGTCCTGTTTCCTGACATTTTTAGAAATGGCAGTACTCAGCTTGGATGGTCGGGATCGATCATGTTCCTCATCATCCGAGCCTAGGTCTCGGACATCCGATACTGAGGAAGGAACACCCAGTGCAACGCTTCTGCTAGAACTGGGTCTGACTGAATGATCTGCCCGAGGAGGATCCGCCCGAGGAGGACTCAGACTCGTACCTCCCAAGCTCGGGACCAGGGCACGACCATTCCCGACCTCGGCCGCATCCGATGCACCAATTTGTGGGCCATCAGTAGGGGGAGGCGGGGGTATGACGGGATGACTCTCTGCCGGAATAAGAGGGGGGAGCGTGCCAACGGGCCCTCCGGTGGGTCCTGCCGATTGATGGCTTGCTGGATTCTCGCTAACTGGCGGTATATCGGGATTTTCAGAGACTGGAGGGATATCTACCCCACAGATGAAGGATGTAGAGCCAGTATCAACCCTTCTAGCCCTCTTGATCGAAAGTTGGGGCAGGCTAACCACCTTCCTTTTCCGTTGATCCCCAGACATTTTTATCTTGAGCTTCTTGGTTCCTGATGACTTGGACTTCAATCTCCTTGACCCTGACGTAGTCGCAGCAGAACCCGAGGCAATCCTTGATGGTAATTCTCCCGATGCAAACTCCTGCAATACAGATCCAGTCAGGCAATTCTGGCTATCCATTAAATCCTGACTCCACACTTTAGCACGCAACAGCTCAAATCGAGCCCTTATATACCCGACACCTCTCTTCTCCCGAGGAGCCTTCAGGAAATCCATCACTTGCGTACCCAACTTATCATTGCACATTTCGCAGTGGCATGAGGCTCGGGTATGAAAACTCTTAAATTCAGGAAGTTGGGTGGGCTGGAATACATGGTATACAGGGATGTTCATAGCATCGGGATGTCGCCACTGACCACTCACTATTATCATCCTCTCTTTCCATCCCTTGTTGGATGTCGGGACATTATCACACTACTTCCTCTTGACGTAGGAAGTCAGGTTGTACCGACCCCTATTATCCTTCTGTTCTTGAAGTTTGTAGGAAAGCAGAAGCTCGGCCAAACCTAAGTCTAGATTCAGTTCCTTATTAATGAACAAGATCATGGCCAGGATCCTATAAAAGTTGGGACCGACTTGAAGGGGGGCTAGTCCCAAAGTAGCCAAAGTCAGGAGGAAGAAAGGGTGAATGGGAAACTTTAATATAGCCAGGTGAAATGAGGAAAGCAGTATCTCCTCATCTTTCAGACCTTCCCCGATCCTGAAATCTTTGTCCCGAGGGTAGTGCCTAACCTCAACCCCTTCAGGGAACCTGAGGCTCCTAAGTTGAGTGTCTTTCCTATATTTGGCTGGGAGAGGGTCAGTGCAGAAGTTCTCCTCCTCCTCGGCATCCTGACCCACCTCGACATCATCCTCTACTGCCCGATCCCCTTCTTCCTGAGTGACTTCCGGGGGACTAGACCTAATGACCCGAGTAATCTCTACGGACGGGGTGCTCTCCGAGACATCAGGATCAGTAACAGTTAGGTCAGTATCTGTCACTTGCAGATCGCTAACCGACCTGGTATCATCACTCCCCGACATATTTGACGAAATGATAGAAAATTGAGAAGAACAACTTACAAAAAGACAAAGATGATTCTGGCAGTCTCTCCTTGAGTTTTTCCTCCGGCTAGGTGGTTTGCAGAAACCGGCAACTGTACCAGGAAACAGAGAAGGATGCGTCCGGTCAAACGCTTTGCAGCACGGTCCAAAACACTTCACACAGTGTAAAAATCAATTAAGATCGCTGATGTTTGCAGAAATTGATGAGACAATATGGAGATTCTGTAGGTGAGAATGGATTTGAGTTGCAGATAATGCTTGAGTATGGCAGAGAAAATAATGAGAAGTAATCCAAAAGCGGTGCAAGTGTGATGTATGTGGGTTATATATAGATAGGTATGACGTTTCGGTCACCCGGGTCAGAGTATCGGATCGACATGACCCGGCCCATCTCACACAAATCTATGCCATCTCAGCCACAAGATCAAATTGCAATGATGGCGGTAGCTGCAGCATTAAAGGCGTCCCGCATCATCCGGCACGCGTCCCCTCATAATCCGCCATGCGTCTCGCGCATCAACCCCGAGGACTTTTTGATGGGCCTTAAGATTCTTTCACCTAATGGGCCCATTGGATGCAGGCCCATAAGCTAAAAGAGGGCCTGTGTACATGTGAGTTTTCCCGGCCCATGAAAAAGCCCGTCCCGACCGGAGCGATCCAGGAATGGTCCGAGATTGTGACCCGACCATTGTGCCCACGTCATAACCCGACCGATACATCAGCCCCGTGGTCCGAGAAGTATTTTGCCCCGACCCGAAGAGCATTTTTGAAGGAACTCGAAGGCCCATAAGCTCAAGGCAATGTCATGATATAGGACCTACATAGTTGACGTGTAAAGGAATATATTATGTAAAGTTGAAAGTGTTGCCCTAATGGGCCAAAGGCCCATTGGAAAAATGTATATAATTCAATGAAAAGTAATGAGAAGGGATCCTTTTTTGTGTTGTGCAAATATTGTATCTACAACGTGTATAAAGGATATTTACACCAATATTGGCCAGATTTACTCCCAATTACAAGAGGATTAAATAAGGGAGGAATTCTAGTCCAAAATGGATACAAGTTTACTCCATATAGGATTCCTCTCTCTATAAATCGAAGGAATCTCTACAGAATTTGGTGTGGCTTTTGTGAGATCTTTATAATACTTTCATAGATTAGATCCGTCTGCAGAGAGAGAGAAAAAAAGATCGCTTGATTATTTTATATAAAGGGTTTCTCTAGATTTTGACGGGTATTCAATTGTGCTTTAACGTTTGACATCTTTATGCACAATTGAATGATCTGGTTGCTGTAAAACCAATGTGGTTGCGTCGATCCGTTGAGAAATGGAGCCGTCAGAGTATGGAAATCAAAGTAAGAGGATTCGTGGTTCATTGATCCGTTGAGAAGCGAATCCGTCAGAGTACGGAGCGAAGTGAGAGCTTCGTGGAGCGCGAGTGATTCAAGTCTGTCAGACGTCGAGTGAAGAAAGACAGATCAAGAGTGATTTGTAAGTCTAAAACTTCATAGAGTTTATGTATCTCTTGATTCATAGTGCATCGATACCCGAGCGTATCCGTGATTTTTACTTGGAACGTTTCCAAGGTTTTCCACGTAGAAATATCGTGTGTCTGTTTCTTGCTTTATTTTCTGCACTTGGATTAATCTTTGCATGATTTATCTTGTTAGAGAATTTGATTAAAATTGATTTTTTCGCAATTATTTTTAATTTGTCAATAAATCCAAAAAAATCCTATTCACCCCCATCTAGGCTATTTTCCTTAGTCGCCTACGTAATTTCAATAATTTTTTTTTTTAGTTTTAGTCTTCCTAACAATTTACTCGTATACTATGTTATACATACTAAGGGTAAATAGGTAAAATTAATATAATAATAGTGTATCAACTGAACATGAAGATGATACTATTAAATTTATCATTTCTACTATCCATTCCATTCAAGCAAACACAAAGGAGGAGACACACAATCCATTCCCTAAGGATGTCTCATTCATCCATTCCACTCTCCATTCCTTCCATTTTTCCATCCCTCCAACCAAACGAAACATAAGTATTTGAGTAGTTACGTATTTGACAATTAAATAATTACATATATATATTTGACAACTTTGTATATATTGAGGACAAAAATATATAAACAAGATTAAAACAATTCCAACACCCTTTCTCTATGGAATGAAATAGAGGTTATTACGGATCAAAATTATATTTTCTTTTTCTTTTCTTTTTTTATATAATTATTATAGTTAATTGACTCTTAATTTCTTTCACATATTTTTTAAAAAGTCATCGTATTTCTAATATATACCCCAAAATATTTTAGAGGGTACAATTATTTGTCCTTAAACCACTATCACCTCTATGTTTTCGTCTCGCTTTTATGCTTTATACATAAGATAATCTAACAAAATTTAATGTATTATGCAATCCTCACTTTCAAAAATATGAATGCTGTATTTTTTATTAAGAAATAAGATAAAGATAGATGTCATATTCTATACTGATGACTGTGTATTTGGCTAATATATAATATAATGTCCAAGACCAATGTGATGAAATCTAAAAATGTGAAGAAAATTTTAAATTAGGTAGTTAATCATAGTTTTTGAATTAATTTGTGGTACGATTCTAAGCCAAGTTGGGCTTGACAATTTAGTTATATTGGTAGGTTCAACCACTAACGTTTCGTCTTTTGATGATTTATGTGGACTTGTTTACCATCGCATACACATTTGAGGCCAGATATGTTCCACGTTTTGGTGAAGTATACACATTTGAGGCCAGATATGTTCCACGTTTTGGTGAAGTATACACATTTGAGGCCAGATATGTTCCACGTTTTGGTGAAGTATATTGTACCCATCTTTTATAATCTACCGTGAAATTGTTGGACCTAAGCTTCCTCAATATTTAGAGTTGCCATTGAGCCCTTGAGATCAAGGAAGAAAAGATTTTGACCAATTACTGATTTGGCATTCTAGGTGGATGGTTTTATGGGTTCCACTGGTCAACTTTGAGACTTTGTATAAAGAGAGAAAATACGTATAGCTATATATATATATTGTATGTATAACTATGTGTTCTATTATATTCCCTCCAAAACTACATTCACCCAATAATTTCCCCCCCAAAAATTCTCCCGCCTAATAAATTTTACCCCCAAAGCTAAAAATTGCTTTATCTAATGCAATAATAAATAAATAAATAATATATATAAAATTAAAAAAAACATATAAATTTCAAAAATAATATATAAAAATTGAAAAAATATATATAAAATTCGAAAAAAATATAAATTCAAAATATCTATATAAAGTTTGAAAAAAACATAGAAAATTCGAAACAAATATATATTAAATTTTGAAAAAAAATTATATTAAATTTTGAATTTTTTTTATAAAATTAAAAAATAAATATAAAATTAGAAACAAAACATATAAAATTCAAAAAATATATATTAAATTTCAAAAAAAAATTATAAAATTCGAAAATAATTATGAAATTAAAAAAACATATAAAATTCGTCAAAAAATATAAAAAATATTTAAAAATATAAATTCAAAAAACAAATATAAATTTTGAAAAAATATATAAATTTTGAAAAAAATATATATTTCGAAAATATCATATTAAAATGAAAAATATAGTATACTAGGCAAATAATTGTTTTGTATTCCGTAGTTCAAAATGGGAAAAAAACAAGTTAGTACTAGGCAAATAGTTGTGCAAATAGAAGTATAAAAAACACAAGTAACCAAAGTTTAATACACCAAAACAATATTTAGGCAGAAACATGTATTTTTTTTCAAATATATATCTTTTTCGAATTTATATTTTTTTTTCGAAATTTATATTTTTTTCGAGCTTTAACATATATCTTTTGAATTTTATATTTTTTGCCGAATTTTATATATATTTTCCAAAATTTATATTTGTTTTCGAAATTTATATTTTTCTTTCAAAATTTATCGGGGTGTGATAATTATAATTAAAAAACCCTTTTAGCAAGTACTAAATACTACCATATCTAATAAAAACTTAAATGTAGCAACTCTACTTCCAATTGGAGCATCAGTAAAACCAAATGCATAAAACAAAGTAAAACAGTTGACTGTAATGTATGTAGCAAAATAGATGTCAAATGCAGAATCTTTACATCCAAATGTAGAACATATACCCCATATCCAAATGTAATTATCAATCTTAGTTTTGAGGCAAATTCATATAAAATTTATTTCCAAATAGCATCCCAAACATGTTTGAAAAAACAAAAATTAAAAAACTCTCTCTCTTAAAAAAGTTTGTACAAAACCCTAAATGGATAAACCACAAGTTTGGAGGTAAGATAGGGTAACCCTATCAATACTCTATCTTAACTTTTATTTTAGGGATTCAACCCCTACAACATTGTTTTTACCAAATGCAACATTGATACAGCCAAATCCAATATTTCTTTAACCAAATGCATCATCGTTATGTTTTTAAATGCCCTGAATTAAAACTTAATTGAAAAAAAATATATATAAATTTTGAAAAAATATATAAATTTTGAAAAAAATATATATTTCAAAAATATCATATTTAAATGAAAAATATAGTATACTAGGCAAATAATTGTTTTGTATTTCGTAGTTCAAAATGGAAAAAAAGCAAGTTGGTACTAGACAATTAGTTGTGCAAATAGAAGTATAAAAAACACAAGTAACCAAAGTACAATACACCAAAACAACATTTAGGCAGAAACATATATTTTCAAATATATATCTTTTTCGAATTTATATTTGTTTTTGAAATTTATATATGTTTTTTGAAATTTATATATATTTTTTGAAATTTATATTTTTTTTTAGCTTTAACATATATCTTTTGAAATTTATATTTTTTCCCGAATTTTATATATATTTCCAAAATTTATATTTGTTTTCGAAATTTATATTTTTCTTTCAAAATTTATCGGGGTATGACAATTATAATTAAAAAACCCTTTTAGCAAGTACTAAATATTACCCTGTCTAATCAAAACTTAAATGTAGCAACTCTACTTCCAATTGTAGCATCAATAAAACCAAATGCAGAAAATAAAGTAAAACAGTTGACTGTAATGTATGTAGTAAAATAGATGTCAAATCCAGAATCTCTACATCCAAATGTAGCAAAAATTAAAAAACTCTCTCCTAAAAAAGTTTATACAAAACCCTAAATGGATAAACTACATGTTTGGAGGTAAGATAGGGTAACCCTATCAATATCCTATCTTAGCTTTTATTTTAGGGATTCAACCCGAGCAACATTGATTTTACCAAATGCAACATTGTTACAGCCAAATACAACATTTCTTTAACAAAATGCAGCATCGTTATGTTTTTAAATGCCCTGAATTAAAACCTAATTGAACCCCCAAGGTGTAAGAATATATTCATGGAAACAATTATAATTAAAAAAACTCTTTTATGAAAATAATAATTCGAAAATAATTATGAAATTAAAAAAAAACATATAAAATTCGTAAAAATATAAAAAAATTGAAAAAACATATAAAAATATAAATTCAAAAAATATATATAAATTACAAAAAAAAAATATAAATTTTGAATATTTTTTTAATGAATGTGATGGGGTGAAGAAATGGGGCAAAAATTTATTGAATGTGATGGGGTAATGCTCTAGAGCTATACAACCTGAAATGGGGTACAAATCTGCAGATAGCTATACACTAGTGCTCTAGAGCTATATAACCTAAAATGGGGCACAAATATTGAATCAAAATCTCAAGAAAAATTATTCAAACAGTATAATTTCAAATCAATTATGGTCATGAAATCAATTGAATAAAATCACCCCAAACGTCAAGCTTCTGTTGTTTAAGTTTTGCTAATCTGTTCGTGTAAACAAAAAAATCAAGAAAATATAATTATTTTTCTACAGGTAGAGAAAAAGATTCGCGCACCTCTTTTTCTTCCCCAGGTCGTCAGAGAAACCAGGAAGAGAAGCTTTTGAGATTGAATCGGAACCCATATCTTCTTCTTTGTCTTGTGATGGGTGAAGAAAACTTTTAGAATAAATATTTTTGATGTGTTCTTTTATACATCATTTGTCTTAATTGCAATCCTAACATTGTTCCAAATTTCAATCATAATACTATTCCATTTTTTTTAAAAAAAAGCACTGTTATAATTCATATTTGTATTTGTGTGTGTATAAATGTGTGTAGGCATCTTCCGTATGAATTTTGTATAAAATAAAAGTTGATCGGATGAAACCCACAAAACCATCCACCAAAGATACCAAATCAGCTACTAGTGACTGATAGAGATTGAACGAATGGTGACGATCCGTGTGAAAATATTGGTAATGACTTTGGACAAATTTCTGACTTGTCAACTGGTGTTCTTTACATCAACTTTATTGTCTTCAATTGAGCCGATTTATTGTTAGAATATAAATTTCAATGCAGCGGCAGCTTCCTTACTCGTTACCTCATGATATTGAATCATATGCCGTTCGCTTTTTGCCCTCATAAAGCCATCTAGCTACCATATTCTTAGAATGAGTTCGTCAATTGGAGATCTCATCTCCCTTTTTTATTGTTTTCGGGCCTATTTTGCCCCATAAAGATATTGAATAGAACGGGGTATTTTTTTTGCCACTATAATTTTGAAAATGGGCATTTAAATGACCCTCAAAAGTAAGTAAATAGATCCGAAACATATAAAATGCGGTTAATCCTGCTGTAGACCAAACTATTATTGCAAAAATTGGTGAATACAACCAACTATCATTAAGAATTTCATCTTTTGACCAAAAACAAGCAAGAGGTGGAATACCACAAAGAGAAAGTGTGCCTAATAAAAAAGATATTTTTGTAATTGGTACATGTTTTGTTAAACCCCCCATAAGAACCATATTCTGACTTTTATCTGGAGAATATCCAACAATAGTTTCCATTGAATGAATAACAGATCCGGATCCTAAAAACAATAATGCTTTCGAATATGCATGAGTAATCAAATGAAATAACGCAGTTCGATAAGACCCCATACCTAGAGCTAACATCATATAACGCAGTTCGAGGTCAAATATGAGATTATTTATATATGAAGTCTTAGGTGTTTAAAAACTATAAGTGCAAACGAAAAATTCATTAAAAAATATATATCATATATGCTAATATTGAAAAAATTAAAAACAAATTCCATTTTGGTGGTGTATTGTGTGAGTGTTACAGTGGTTGAGATTATTATTTGTAGTCGTCAAACATTGTGCTCGTGCAACAAAGCGTCGACAATCTTCTAGTCTTGATCGAAATAAATAATTGTGATAATTACACAAACTTTTCCCAAACTATGACATAATTGCACGCGGTTCTCCTAATATTTTAGTAATATCAGAAATCTCCCTTAATTGCACAACCGACGTAACATTTAACCCCTTTTGTTCAAAGCCAATGCCGGAAATTTACTTTGTTAATCAATAATGACATAATATGGACCAAACTCCCAATTTTACCCTTGTGATTGCATTTGAACTCTTACTTTGCATTCAAAATTACTAGAATATTCCAACTTCTTTTATTAAATTGCCCTCATATGTATTCTTTATAAACTCATTTGAGTGGTTGTTTATACCTACTCTCTTTCTAAAAATCAATTATTCTCTCGCTAGCAGCCTTCTATCATCACTTGGGAAAGATAAGGGGCACATATGAAATGACATTTGTTTGGTACAAATAATTTCCGCCAATATATTGGAGGGCAAGGTAGTAAATTCAACATCCTCTAGAAGATTCTCTAAATATGTCTAAAGATAGGAGGGTATATACATCATTTCATTGTTATTTCTTGCCGGACCAATATTCCGATAATACTAAGGGAGGTTTTTGATATTATTGAAACGTTAGGGTAACAACATGCAATTATGCCTTAATTCAGGGAAGGATTATGTAATTATCCCTAAATGATTGGATTGCATTAGGCTTTAGAATTATTCCTAAAAATTGTTTTTTTTTTTTTGTTTTTTTGCTTTTAAAAATTATAGAATTGAATTAGGCTTTAGTTTGAATAGGGTGGAAACAAATTATATATTGTTTTTGGGGCCAGCACTAAGAACTTTCTTCTTCTTTTTTTTTTTTTTTTTTTTCTTTTTAAATGAGGCCCAAAATTGTGAAATTGGTATAAGCTTTAGTTCAAATTGGACTGGAAAGTAACTTTAATATTTCTTTTACCTATATTACTAATTATTAAAAAATATAAAAAAAAAGTGGGGCCCCAAGGGCCGGCCTTGTCTCATATGTGGAGAAACAAAGTGGAAACTAGGCATGTTTACTAACAGGAAATATTTTCTGTTTTCGTTTCCTGAAAAAGTAGAATTATATTTTTGATTCCTTAAGAAAAACAGAAAGTAAAATCTTGTTTACTAAATTTTGATTTTTTTCAGAAACAAAAATAAAAAACAGAAATTATGTTTATTAATAAAATTTTGTTCTTACTTTTTATTTATTTATTATATTTATTTCTTATTATTTTTTATTTATATTTATTATTTATTATTTATCATAAGTTTTAATTATTTATTATTAATTTTGTATATTATTTAATTTATGATTTATTAATATATTATTTTTATTTAATTTATAAATATGTTTTGTTTAATTTATTATTTATTATATTTTTATTTAATTTATAAAAATATTTAATTTATTTATTATTTGTTTTTTTATTTATTTTTTATTTATATTTATTATTTATCACAAGTTTTATATATTTATTATTAATTTTGTATATTATTTAATTTATTATTTATTATTTAATTATTTTTATTTAATTTATAAATATATTTAATTTATTATTTTTATTATTATTAATTTATTATTTTTATTGAATTTATAAATATATTTTGTTTAATTTATTATTTATTATATTTTTATTTAATTTATTTATTATTTGTATTTCTTATTATTTTTTATTTATATTTATTATTTTTCATAAGTTTTATTTATTTATTATTAATTTTGTATATTATTTAATTTATTATTTTTATTTAATTTATACATATATTTTGTTTAATTTATTATTTATTATATTTTTATTTAATTTATTTATTATTTGTATTTCTTATTATTTGTATTTTTTATTTATCATAGTTATTATTTATTTATTATTATCATTATGTATTATTTAATCTATTTTATTATTATTTATTTTGTTTATTATTATTTATTCATTTACTTTTATTTTATTTATAAATATTTTTTATTTATTATATATTTTTGAATTTATAAAAATATTTAATTTATTTATTATTTTTATATAATATTTAAATTTATTAGTGCAAAAGACATGAATGTCTCAATTTTATAACTTTAAAATTTGGTCATTTTGAAGGCGAGAGGAAACAAAAAGAGGAAGTACCATTTTTCTTGTTTCTTCTTTTCTTTACAATTAGAGGAAACGTTTCCTGAAGGGCAAAAGTAAAAATAAATTGGTAAACAAGATTTTACTTTTACTTCTTCATTTCAGAAAGTAAA
The DNA here is from genome assembly GCA_963922005.1 of Cornus suecica. Lineage (NCBI taxonomy): Eukaryota > Viridiplantae > Streptophyta > Magnoliopsida > Cornales > Cornaceae > Cornus > Cornus suecica. The sequence goes on along the minus strand of OY998240.1, from coordinate 57,148,984 downwards.
AACAGAAAACAGGAAATATTTCCTGTTAGTAAACACCACCACTATCTGTTGCAACAGTGGTCTAAAGACATGTTTGGATTGACTTTTCAAATGTTGCTTTTGGCTTCCTAGATGGAAAAGTTGTTTTAAACAGTGTTTGACAAAATTTTTAGAAGAGCTTTAGGGCATTGGAAAAGTGTTTTAAAGAAGTTAGGAGGTACCAACTTCTCAAAACAACTTCTCCTTCTCTTTTTCTTCTACGAAAAGCCAAAAGCAAAAGTTATGCCAAACATGGCCTAAATCATATGGGTGAACCGCAATAATAGTTTTTTTAAAAAACTGTAGTTTTCAATCTCACCATTTCCTATTTTTGCGAGAGGCTTTCATATTGCTCTGTCAAGGACGCTATGAATAGGGTTGCAATCGAGCCGAGCTTTGGGCTGTTCGGGCTTGGCTCTTTTGTTTATTACCTCTGCTCTGGTTCGGCTCGAGCTCGTGACGAGCCCTAAAACTCGTGCTCGGGCTCAGACTCGTCATGATTATGAAAATCTCGGGCTTGTCTCGTCTCGTTTAAAAATTATTTTTATCTAATATCAAATTTTTGTTCAAGCTCGTTAGGCTCGTTTGATCAAGCTCGTTAGGCTCGTTATTCACATTATTATGAAGCCTAAAATTGAACCAACTTGTTATATTAATAAATTTAATTAACATTATATCTAAAATAAAAAAATGTAAATAAATAACAATCAAGAGACTATCAAGTATATATAATATTAAAGTTGAACAAACCAAACAACATTACAAAAAATTGGTTACAAAAAAATGGAAGTCTTGACTTCTATGAATTCCCATTTCCAGAATCATAGCCAATGCTCAAGTACTTGTAACATTTTTCCAACTATCAGAACCAAAAAAATATTAGAATCCCAAAAATCAGATCACTTTTTTTCAAACAATCTGAACTCCAAATATCATATGAAAACTCCCAAAAATTTGAACCTAAATAACTCCAACCTACATTAAACAAAAACATCTAGAAAAATATAGGTTAGGATATTGTTGTTCTAAATACAAAAATCTTACATAAATCAATGACACAAATTCAGTATAGTATTTCAACATACTTACTAGAAAACATGATAGTGTTACTAAGGCAAAAATCAGAATCCCAAAAATCAGATCAAGGAAGCAGCCATTGAGTTGAGTACACTTTTGAATTCAGTTTCTTACCACTGTATCAAGCAATAAAACTAAGTTTATATACAAGTCGATCACGATGAAAATAATCACTTCTTTTTAAGTTCATCTACTACAAAATTAACACAACACGACTTAAATATAAATTTCACTGTTAGAACATATTGAAGTAAAAATAATGAAAACCTGATAGCCTTGGTCATCCATTGGTATGCTATGCACTCAAGTTGAGTAAGATAACTTTTTTCCAATAATCTGAACCCCAAAATATCATATGACAACTCCTAAAAATCTGAACCAAAATCACTCCAACCTACATTAAACAAAACATCCAAAGAAATATAGGTTAGGATATTGTTGTGTTAAATACAATAATCATATGTAAATCAATTAAACAAATTCAGTATAGCAAAAATGATAGTGTTATTAAGGTAAAAATCAGAATCCCAAAAATCAGATCAAGGAAGCAGCCATTAAGTTGAGTACACTTCTGAATTCAGTTTCTTACCACTGTACCAAGCAATAACACTAAGTTTATATACAAGTCGATCACAATGAAAATAATCACTTCTTTTTAAGTTCATCTACTACATAATTAACACAACACGACTTAAATATAAATTTCACTGATAGAACATATTGAAGTAAAATAATGAAAACCTGACAGCCTTGGTCATCCAATGGTATACTATGCACTCAAGTTGAGTAAGATAACTTTTTTCCAAAAATCTGAACCCCAAAATATCATATGACAACTCCCAAAAATCTAAACAAAAATCACTCCAACCTACATTAAACAAAACATCCAAAGAAATATAGGTTATGATATTGTTGTGCTAAATACAATAATCATTTGTAAATCAATTAAACAAATTCAGTATAGCAAAAATGATAGTGTTACTAAGGCAAAAATTAGAATCCCAAAAATCAGATCAAGGAAACAGCCATTGAGTTGAGTACACTTCTGAATTCAGTTTCTTACCACTGTACCAAGCAATAACACGGAAGAGTTGGATCGCAACAAAGAGCGTGTTGAGGTTTCTAAAGAAAGATACCATAGCTTAGAAAAGGAGTTCAATGTTTTGAAAGAAGAAAAAGACTCTCTTCTTCAAACAGTCTCTAGTTCATCTCAAAGACTTGTACTAGTCACTAACGAAAAGGCGAAATCTCTGCAGGATCTGAGGACTGAAGTGCAGAAACGAAAAGATCTAGAAAAAGATATCAAAAAGTTTAGTGTTGCATTCATTTGGTGACAGAGATCACTTGCATCATTCCGTAGTGACCTTCAAACTAAAGTTCAAAACTTGAAAGAACTGGAGCCAGTTTCAATACCCAAATCTCTTAGATATTAGAAATGGTTTCTACAATTTAATGGGTTTTTTTTACCTGTATCGTTTCTGTATCGCAGATATTTAAAACATTTGTAATGTATTTGACTAAATTTACGCATAACTGATCCACACATTATGACTCAACATTTCCATGTTGTTTGTATAAATATCCTTCAATTATGAAATATGCTTCTAGTTCTTGCCACAGAGGACTTTCCTAACAATTGGTTTTTTTTGTGTATGTTGGAAGTATAAATGTATGTTGAAATTCTGCAAATCAAGTGATACCAGTGGGACTAAATTCTTCTGATTTGCATTTGTATCAAACAGTCTCTAGTAAAAATCAGAATCCCAAAAATATAAATGGTATGATAAAGTTCATCTACTACAAAATTAACACAACATGACTTGAATATAAATTTCACTGTTAGAACATATTGAAGTAAAAATAATGAAAACCTGACAGCCTTGGTCATCCATTGGTATGCTATGCACTCAACTTAAGTCAGATAACTATTTTCCAAAAATCTATACCCCAAAATATCATATGAAAGCTCCCAAATATCTGAACTAAAATCACTCCAACCAACATTAAACAAAACATCCAAAGAACTATAGGTTAGGATATTGTTGTGCTAAATACAATAATACTATGTAAATCAATGAAACAAATTCAGTATAGCAAAAATGATAGTGTTACTAAGGCAAAGATATCTTCCATGGATTCTATTGTTTTTTGCAAAAGATGAAAGAGTAAAAAAAAAGAAATTAATTATAACTAAGGAAAATTTAAATAATATTTTTTTGATTTAAAGTTAATGGTGCTTACACTTAATACATTCTTCACTCCATGAATAGCACGTATCCAATCACCTCCACAAATCAAAGATTCCACTGTTTTAGTTGACAACGATGCACGATATGGATCTATAGTCTACTTCCGGTGCTAAAAGCAGCCTCAGAGGCAATAGGAATTGACAAAATATCAGCTGTCATTTTGGATAAAATTCAAAATTTTAGATTGTTGACCATCCACCATTCTAGTGCATTGAAACAATTATCTGTTTCAGCATTACAAATAAAAACACCTTCTTCCAAGTACATGTCTAGTTCAGATTTTGAAGGCTGAATACTCTCATTCTTCCTAACAAAAAGATCATACTCTTGTCCTCCTTTAATTTTATACTTGGAACCCCTACTAACAGCAGAATCATTATAAACAATTGGTTGGTTGGTTTTCTGCTCTTTGTTGCTTGATGTATAGTTATCCACATGCTCTTGATATAGATTATGCAATTCCTTACGAAATGATTCAATATTAGTTGCTGCCTCAAGTTCAGAATACATCTTCGGAAAACAAAACTCAATAAACACCATCTTATACCTTGGATCCCATATTGCACCAATTGCCATCAAAAGATTACATTCGCCCCAATACTTATCAAAATTTTATTTCATTTTGTTGGCCATTGATTGCATATAAGGATTCTCATCCAATAATTTTACACTTAATACTTCTTTTATCTAACTTTTGTAAGAAACAAGTTTGAAGTTGGGTACAAACTTCCAGATATGGTGTTTGTCACATCTTTAATTTTTTTAAAAAATTGGCACACCTCCTCTGTCCTCCTCCAATCCTCAACACTAGGCAACCATTTATGTCACGCCCCGTTATTCCTGAGACTCCAATCAGGAGAATCAGCGAATCCCGAGGTATAACGTCACAGAAAATGACAAACCGAATCAACGATAACAAGAAAATACATGGAATAAGAATGAATACAAGGTATCCCATGTCACTTGAGTGATAGAAACTCAGTAAAGAATTCTAACAAAATCCGGCAAAGTTCCATTTGTAATTGGAACATCCGGACAACCCAAAAGCAACACAATGAAAGAACCTGCCCATAATAACAGAAATAGAATCAATGGCATGTAGCCCAACATTCCAAAAACCTAGTAGGGCCGAGGTAGTGGAAAAGAACACCAATACCTTTCCAAACCCCTCTAAAATCAATAGAGCCCCAAATGCTCAAATGAAAATGTAAAGAAAACCACATGGCGATTCTGAAAAGGTATGAAGGCACCCCAAAACAACAAATACTGACTGAGCCACTAAGCTTAAATGAAAATACAGAAAACTCAATGGTAGTGCCGAACAAATACAATGGCACCCCAAAATAATAAATACATAAACTGAAGATACAACACAAGGAAATCTGCCAACAGCCTGGCTCCCAAGAGAATAAATGAATACACAAGTATGACTACGGAAGGAGGAATAAAACTACCATCCCAAATCACTCGTATCGTCGCTGTCGAGCATAAGCCGTGCTGCGTCCACCTGCAAACCTGCAACCTGTGTGGGGGTGAGCACAACCTCGTGGGCTCACCATAATATCAAAACATCACACTCATAGCCGTCTAGAAAAGGCTAACCATCCCGTGTGCATGCATCTATCCTAGGTCTGTCAATCATCTCATATGGCACCCCGCCAATCCGAGACCCCATCAATAACCTCATCACTAACCTCGAGTAACTACGAGACTCATAAGAACTACATATCAACAAAAACAGAAACAACACATATATCTACGTACATATATATATAACATCCTGTATGTAACTAAGCCTGTCGCCTAGGCCTATAGACAAACAGTCTGAACTCAACTCTCACCTAGAGTTACAACAAGACTAGCTATCAACCATACCGTGCACCTAACACGCTACTCAAGGTTCCTAGGAGGTAAAATAGATCACTCACTAGGACTACCGAAAGTAAATCATCATATCGTTCTTCTACGTACAATAACCAGTGAACCAACCCGTTCACTCGAAGAAACATAAAAAAGGCTGATACTATCTCCAACTGAACTATCTCCAACTCACACTGCCTATCTAGGCACTAGAACGGGGTATTGGAGTCGTTTAGTCCCAAACAGATGCCATGGTCCTCGGGTTTTTAAAGAAAAATGTTGAACCTCGAAGTATTCAATCGGTTTTTAAGAAAAAGTGAGGACCCGGTCAAATCTCATTTGGTTCCAACGTCTTCGAACCCAACCGAAACAACAGGAATCACACTAGGTGTGTGTAAGTCGACATCACAAGTCCGGGCTCAAGCCCAAGGAATAACTATACGGACAGGAAGAACTAATAGAGTTCAAACCGATAAACATTTCAAAATCACTTTTAAAGTCCTTTCAAATCTAGTCCGAAGACCTTTAACATTTAATTAAAATTTTATAAAAATAATTCTAAAAGAAAGCCCAAACAGAACCGGGCACAAGAAGGAACTCCAGACAACGAGCTAGGAGAAACCTGAATTTATCAACCTCTAAGAATACTGACACCTTGAAAATAACATCGAGATTTCTAAAACAGGGGGCAACCCGTGCCCTAATTCACCGATTTTTACAAAACAGTTTCAAATAGAATTTTCTGAAATTTCTTTCAAAAACAGATTTCCAGTAATACTCCCGGTACTGATAATTTAAAACATATTTTATAAAACAGGTATTTAAACTTCTGTCCTTCCAAAAATAGTTAACAAGTCTCGGGGTAAGTGAATAACACGTTTTATAAAAATCCCCAAGTTTTAAGTTTTCAAAACTTTGAATATTTGGCTCAAAAGATCCTAGATATAACCGAGGATTCAAGAACATGACAAACCATACCCTGAATTCACTTAACTTCCCGAGAGTACCTACGGAAAGATATTTTCAATAAACACGGCAAAAAACTATTTATAACTCTTACACTGTCAAAGTGAGAGAATGAGCGATAAGCTCAAAACTTCAAAAGCTAAGGGAACATAAATACTCCACACTACCGGAGAGGTTTAGCAATCATCCTGTGATGATACTAATCGCCAATTACAAAGGCCTATGTGGCCAAGATCACAATATACTGCTACCCAGCTCAACTAGAGCCTAACATACGGGGAATCCTTACGCCCCAAGGTCACTTTTCACTTTTTATATTTAAGTTTTCACGGTTTCCTTTACACTAGGAAATTCACAACTTTCATAATAATTTAACCACAGTAACAATATCCATCATAAATACCGCGCCCTAGTGCCTAAGAGAATGATACAAATCTCTTATTAAAATTTCAGATATAACATGCTCAATATCAATAAGCAATAATAACAGATAATCACATGTCAAATAAATGCTCATTATGAATGTCAATGCAGTGACAATGCAACTCCAATGCGACCCTAACCACTAGAGGGTGAAACAAATATCCAAGAATCCCAAACCGTTCACTGCTGAGGCAACAAACCCACAACAAGAAGGGTGCGCGTCGCGATATAGAGTACGGATACCACGTCCACCCGGAAACCGACAAGTGAGGCCCAAGCCCTCACCCCCAAATGTCTAGAGAATTGAGAGTTACTAGCTCCCTAGGTGCTAGACCACCCCCTGGCCAGTTGTTGCGACATTCCAAACGATCCAGACATATATGTGATATAACTGAGGCTTGCAATGTGCATCGAAACAATATATATGCCATGGTGTTATATGAATGGAAAATGCCTCCATATGAATTTAATATGCTCAATAAAATAGCATAAAAGCCAAGCAATCTCATACCAAACATGCTTCACAATTTAAATCACACAGTAATTAAATTCCATTTATTACAAAAATACTTGGGTTCTCAATTACCCCATCTTTATAGATTTTTATATGCCAACATGCTTTTAATTTCATTCCCAATAATTGTTTTCAAATTAATTCGCCTCAGGGAAAATTAGACAACTAAATTCACAATTTAATTTCTTTATAATTTACGAGAAAATCAACAAGGGAACAAAAATCAAGTCTAAGTTATAACGTCCCTCATTCTCGTGAATCCCCTTAACATATTTTTAATTTAAATAAAATATCAACAATAGGGTAAAACTTATTAGTCGGATTTACTTCAATATACACTTTCTATAAACCTATTTCGAGCTCAAGGGGGTACTAAACCGCCTACGTTAATTTAATTTAAATAGATTTATAATTATTTTAACTTCTCTGAGAAATAAAATCTATTTAATTTATCATGGGAAATAATCTATTTAATTTCTCCGAAGTATTTCTATTTCCACCAATCATCTAATCCAACTATGGGTATTTTATAAATTTTATAAAATTCCTAGATTTCAGTCTATCACTAGGAATTTAATTTAAATGTATTTATTTACCCAAAAACATGCAACGAGGATTTATTAGCATTTTCTACGCACTATTAGTGAGTGCCAGATATGAATATATATGTAACACCCCGCTCCAACACTTGGTATAATATTGTCCGCTTTGGGCCCAGCCAGCACGGTTTTGCTCTTGGGCTCCTCCCAAAAGGCCTCATACCAATTGGAGACAACACTGCACATATAAGTACATCCCCAGACCTCTACCCGGGCGATGTGGGACATCACAATCACCCTCTCTTGGGACCCAGCGTCCTCGCTGGTGTTACCCACGGGCTTGTGCATGCACCCACACTTAATTCCGGCCGGGCTCTGGCTCTGATACCAATTGTAACACCCCGCTCCAACACTTGGTATAATATTGTCCGCTTTGGGCCCAGCCCGCACGGTTTTGCTCTTGGGCTTCTCCCAAAAGGCCTCATACCAATTGGAGACAACACTGCACATATAAGTACATCCCCAGACCTCTACCCGGGTGATATGGGACATCACAATATATATAAATTCCCACCTAATTTAATTGCTTACAAACAGTCCCGCCGTGAACAACATCGGTCGTTAATAGTGCTCGCCGCCCAAAGTTGTCTGAAAAATATTTCGAATATGTCAAAACGACCGCCTTACTGTCCTAGTCAATATAGTTGAAACCCGTTAGCGATCGATAAATAATTCGGAACAAATCTACAAAAAAAACCAAACTGAAAATCATACAAAAAATATGAAATTCCCGGAGAACCGCTCAACGGTTTCACACCAATTTTGCATATATCGTACACGGTATCGAGGCCAAGCTATCCTTCGAAAATCAGCCCAAACCGAGCACGACTCACCACTGAGTCGGCCCAACTCAGTCCGACCGAACACTCCACTATTCGTCATTACACACGGCTGGACCGTGCCACCACCAGCTCCTCGCGGTTGCAATTTCAGGTGCGACCCAACCATTAACTTCGGTTCTCTCTCTCTTCAACAACCCCTCTCTCTCTCCTGCAAGACGAAAATGGTGAAGACAGTGGACAAGAGTTGTAGTGCTGATTGAAGAAGAGAAAATGGAGAAGACGAAGGTCGGTCGTCTCTCTCACTCACTGAACCAGTAGAAGAAGAGAATAATAGGTCGTGTCTGTCTCAACAACTGAATCATATACATATACATATATTTACGGGGTAATTGCAAATGTAACTCTCTCTTCCTCCATAATCACATTATGGCCCTCATATAATTCTCTCATATATATATATACATATGTCTAAATTACACTAACAACTCTCCAATTTTCCATATTGACATGTGTGACTCTCATGTCTTGCTAATTCACACTTTAACCCCAAGATATATATTATACTCCCATGAATATATAATCATAATTAAATTCGCATAAATAAAATAAGTCTCGTAAAATATACCGGGGACACTCAAATAATTCCACGTGAGCCCATAAAATTCACCGGATTCCAAATAAATAATATAGGCCCAAATAAAACTCTAGGGCACAAAATTTATCCACCAATTAAATTACCGAAAACCTCACGGTACTCCGAATAACTAATAAAGTCCGGAATAAGTAATTCGGCTATATAGTCGGATATAAACTAAAATAAATCACGAATCAACTGGCAATGTATACCTTGCGAACTCAAAAATTCTACGGATAGCTAATAAATAATATAAGTCAAAATAAACACTCCGGGTACAAAACATAACCGTCGGAACACAGAACAATTTCGAACTCGACTCCGTCAAAAGATTGGTCTCAGTCCATCTATCCAAATTCTCGGTCCGCTAAATTAATAATCGGAAATCCCTGCTAATGATAACTCCGAACTCGCCGCCTCAAGTGCGAAAAACAAAAAGAGATAATTTAGCCTCAAATAATAATAAAGGGAAAATCATAAGAAAATCCCTAAACAATGATACGCGTACTTGGAAAATCTATGAGTCACCCGATAACTAATATCAATGAGGAAAAATATATCCGGGGTACAAAACTCAACCACTAGAACGCCGGGTACGTACAAGACCCCTCGAATAATCACAAGCAATAAGGCGCGGAAAGAATCTGATATAAATAAATAAATTAACGTAAATACCCCTAAGCACACAAATCAAACAACACATAGGGGTACCCACATACAAACACAAATAAATAAGCACACCAAACAGATAAAACACGTATGTACAATTATAGAGTACGTCAATCAAATCAGGTGCGTACTAATCCCATTACAAGGGAAAACAAGAACATCGGACCCTTACAACACTAAATACCTAACTCGAAAGATTGAGTCAAAGCCTCAAATGTCGGACATTCTAAGCGTGTCGCCACCCAGTCAAAGCACTGGCCGTGAATCATCACAACGAAATCGCGTAATCGATAAGAAAGACTCACGTCAATGTTTCATCAAGCCCGAAACACTAACTATCGGACTCGAACAACTGAGTCAAAACATTTAACGTCAGATATTCAAATCGTATCGTCAACCAGTCGAAGCACTAAACGTCAAGCGTTAAAATAACTGCACTGAGTCAATAATAGAGCCGACTTAAACGTTTCACTAAGTTCGAAATACTGCCGTCACGTCAAGTCACTTAATAGCCACAAAAGTCCACGAAGTCAATGAAGAGAAATCGCAAAGTCGTGCTGTCGAATCCAGAACTCACGTCAACGTTTCACCATTTAGAAACATTAAACTCACTGTCAATTCTCGTAATCGTCAACGATAATCCACGAAGTAGTCAACAAGTCAATGGTCACGTCACCCCATCGTATCAAGACATAAACACAAAAAATTTACACGTGAGATACCAAGAATAACCATGACATTATGAACAAGTGATGTAACACCCCGTGTTATTTTCCTTTTTCCTGAAATTATATTTAATTTAATTTCGGTAATGAAGTCACTTGTTCATGACGTTCATATTATTCTTGGTAATTCGCTTGTAAATTTTTCGCGTTTAGTTCTAAAATCGATTGAATGACTTTACGATTTCTCTTTGATGACTACGCGAATTATTGTTATCGACTACACGGTATCGTTTCAACATTTAATGATTAGTGTTTTGACTGGACGACGACACGTTGTACTTAATCGGGCTTGTTTAAGTGTTCCGACATTTGGGTTCCTAACCTGGTGTATTCTTTCGGACTAATTTGGTTATTTGGCGTCCTATGGACTTACAGGTTGACGCAATATTATTTGGAGGCTTCCGGTAATTGTTGGGATTTATTATATATATATTTAATTATATATATTATAGTGGGGTTATTTTTCAATTATGTATAAATAGGGGGTCACTAGTGCAATTAGGGCATATATGTGTATATGTATACAAATGTCTGCTGATCCACTTCTTCTTCTTCACGCTACCCACGGCTACTCTTCTCCTTCCTCTTCACGGATGGCCGAACCTACTCCCCACCACCATCTTCTTCCTTTCACCATTGTCGTCGGTTAACGAGAGAGAGAGAGAGAGAGAGAGCAGCCCATGGGAAGGGAAGTTGCGTGACTGGTGGCGTCTGCGGGCGGCGGTTCGGAGCTGCGATGACGACTGAGGAGCGGCGGCTATAGCGGAGCTCGGCGGCGCTGGTGGCGCGACGGTGGACGACGCGGCTGGAGGGGGGTCGCAGTAGCTGGTTCGCGCGGGGTGGTGCTGTTTGCGCAACAAGGGAGTCCGGCTGGAGCTTCGGCTATTTTTTAGGTCGACTTCCGGTGATCGGTTTGAGCCAATATTTGGTGAGTAGCTTCGTATATACGTAGTATTCATCATACATTAATTTCGTAATTTTACGTTGAACGATTTGCCCGGAAATCGCATTTATAGGTTATAGTTTTCGTTTGGGTTAATTTTAGATTTACTCAAATTAATTAACCTATTATTAATGGGTTTCGTATATATCGTATAGGTTGTCGAGACAGACATTTCGATGTATTCAAAATATTTTTCGGACGACTTTGGTCGGCGGGCGTCATATTCGGGCGCCGGTACTGTTCACGGTGGGCCCGAAACGACAGTTCTGTAAGCAGATTTCAGGTGGGAAATTATATTTCTCATTCCGCATTATTGAAGTGGTTTAGGGGTGCAAACCCTTATTTAATTTAACATAGATATGTTAAATTGTTAGTTTAAATATCTATAAATTGCTTAGAATCAAATGGGACTTAGGGATTAATTTAAGAAAATTAATTAAATTAATTCCTACGAGATTAATTAAATTCTTATTTAAATTGAATAAGAATAGACGGCTTAGAATTTCCCTTGATAATTAAATGGACTAGTGGATGTGTGGACGTACGGGGCGCGAATACTTAGACGATATGCTAGGTTTCCCCTACGATACGTGAATTGATTGATTCAAATTATTTTAAAGGCATGATAAGGGAAATTAAAAATATTTTCTAAGGAATTAAATAAAATATATTTTTGAGAACATGAATTGTATATGAAATTGTTTTCATATGATTTAAATGCTTTATGGTATTTTAAAGCATGTAAAGAGATTTTGAGATTTATGTTGATATTACCATGTGGGTATTTTCTTAAATATGATGCATAAATATCTATGCTGAGTACAGGAGTATGTATCCTGTAGGGACGGTTTTGTGTCGGATTGTATCCGTTAACCTGTGATTGGGCGCCGTGTGAATTATGTGCGGGTAATGAAGTCGCAACTGGGTTGTGCATCCATCTTTGGCTCATAAGTCGCAACTGGGTTGTGCATCCATTTCAAATTTCGTATTGGAAGTCGCAACTGGGTTGTGCATCCGTCTTTGGCTTATAAGTCGCAACTGGGTTGTGCATCCATTTCGGATTTCGTATTCGAAGTCGCAACGGGGTTGTGCAAATGAAGTCGCAACTGGGTTGTGCATTGTGTATCATGAGGTTTCTGCCATGAGGTGTATGAATCACATTGTATTTGCATGGCATTTATGTGATTTTATTTGACATGTATACGTGATATGTATATATGATGTTGGAGCATGTTATTTATGAATTATTGCAAATTAAATTCATATTTTATAAATGCTCAGTTGAAAATGAATAATGTGAAACAAGACTTTAAATGTGGTAATTATTAATAAGTATAAATGAAACGTATATCTTTATACTTGTTGTTGTATACTTTAGTGCCCTTGGGGGAGGTTATGTGTATTGGCATAGTGATCTATGTGGCTAGTTGAGGCTAGCGGTAGACCGTAGGCTTGATTTTGGGTTGAGGCCTTAGAGAATGTGGTTAATGGTCTTGTGATTGTGGTTAATAATTTGGTGATTGTGGTTGGCTGTGTGATTGTTAGAGATTGGAGGTTAGAGATTGATTTTAGTATCAGTTATGAATTGGGGCCTTCGAGAAGGCGGGTGATGAGATTGTGAGTTGTAGTATGGACCTTTAGATGTCTTTCACTTTTGAGGAATAGGCTATAAACTGTAGTTGAGATTTGGATTGATGAGAAGAGGTTATGGTTGATGTGATTTATTAAGTACTCGAGGTACTGTAGTTTGACAGACTTGGTTCTAGTGCTTAGTTCATTCCCCTGAGCATTCCTTGTACTCTGTTTTGTACACTAGTACGTAGTCGTTGACTTCTATGTCATTCCTTGAGTTGTCGGTTACGGCGTGGTGCCAAACCTTTTTCATGTGTTGTCATTTGATTTAGTGGAGTTGGAAGCGGATGGTTGTCTTTCGTGAGTCCAACGTGTTGTTCTTCCTTTACTATCCTTTTAGGCCTTATAGGAATCTGTAGAGTTGTGTTCACTCTTATTCGACTGTCTTTCGAAAACGGTGTTTTCTAAACTCTTTGTATTTAAAAGGAAAAACCCGTTTTCGCCTACCCTCGTAGAAATGAAAAGTTTTAGTACTTTATAAACTGATCTTAGGATCTTCTTTGAAAGGATTTTTAACTCTAAAAGCCGGGGATGGCAACTGACGGAGACCGGGGGCAAGAGGGTCATTTTTACTATGTGGTTTCTTAAAAGAAAAACAATTTTATTACTTTTCTTGGGATTCCGAGATTTCGAGACTTCTTTCTCAATATCTCATCCTGTAGAGTTTTGAAAGGTGTTCCATTGTTTCACCTTTGCTTCCTATTATTTCTAAGTCTCGGGTATGAGGCTTGGTGTTGTTTAGTGCACACATATAGTGTTGCCTTTCACTTCTTCTTGGTTGTTGATGTCACCCCCTAGGTTATTTGAGTTGTTATACGTTTTTCTGGTTATCGTTGTGAGCGCTTGATGATTGGTTAGATTTGACATGAGTGTCGTGTACCTAGTGTACGTTGGGGAGAGTAGTGTAGACTACTGGTGTGGTACTTGGAGTACGAGTCGTAGTCGTACCTTAGAGACTCATGTTGTGTATATATATATATATCCCTTATATACTTATGTACACTCGTTTACGGTAGCATGTGAGCACGTGCCTTGGTTTTGCGTGGATGAGATTAGTTGGGCTATATATCTTGATAGATAGTTTGCATTACCTAAACTGCCAGAGGATGTGGTAGTTAGAGTATCTTTTCCCACTGAGCTTATTTGCTCACGGAGGGAATTTCATTTGCCCCCTGGTATTCCACGTCAGGTTGCAGGAAATATACGGCTATGGGCAGGATGCAGTGCAACGACAGCATTCTCTTGTTTCCTTGTTACAGGTTTGGAGTTGCGTTGGGTGATGCGGTTACGGTTGCAGCACGACTGGGTTGGGGACGCTAGTTCTCTGCCGTTAGTTTCCTTACCCATTTGTTATGGGATTGTCATGTATTTCTTTTGGGAGCCAGTTTGTTGGCATATCCCTGTTGATGTATATTTTATTTCCTGTATTTATTCTTTCAGGATGTTATTGTATCTATTTTGTACAGCTAGACGCTTTTCTATATTCTTATTCGAGCATTTGTGGCTCTGTTGATTTTAAAGGGTTTGGAGAGGTCTTGGTTTCTTTCCACTACCTCGGCCCTAGTAGGATTGATGAATGTGGGGTTTGAAAGCCATTATTATTATTGAAATGTTATTGGCAGGTTCTTGTGTTGTGGTTGTCTATCCGGATGTTCCATTTATAAACGGAACTCTGCCGGATTTTCGTTAGATTCCGCTGCTTAGTTTTATTAGTCATCTGGGTATGGAATATACCATTTCTATCATTATTCCATATATTTTCTTGGTTAATGATGTCTTAGTTGGTCATTCATGTTAAGGATCACATCTTGAATTCCTTGGATGTCCCAGTTCGGGAGTCTTAGGGATTTAGGAGCGTGTCGGTTGGTATCAGAGGATACTATTGAGTTCTAGTATTCTATTTGGCATGGAGTATAGTTTTCATTGTTATTCCATGTACTTCCTTTGTTATTGTTGACTCTAGTGGTCGCTTGATTTACGTCACCCTTTGGAGATTCGCTGATTCTCTAGATTAGAGATTCGGGAATTTTAGGGGCGCGACAACATGGTATTATAGCATTTTTACCCTTTTGTGGGTGTTTGTTGACTGAATGTCGTTGGTTCTCATTTCTTTTTACTTCTGCATTCACTCCCTTAGCTCTTAGGCTCGGGTTTCGGAGTCTGAGGAATTCGGGGCGTGACAAGTGACGTCACAACCGAAATTTTAATAAAAAAAATAATTCCAGAAAGTTGGGAAAATAATATGGAGTGTTACAATTTATAAGTAGGAACTCTGTCTTGATATATTGGAAACACCTCTTTGAAATTGATTGCAACTTGTCACATAACATAAGTTGCATTCCAACGGGTGGGAACATCTATAATTAACTTTTTTGAAGTCAATTGCAACTATTTCACAATCTCACTAAATTTGATAAGATGTGCCTCCGATGCTTTTAAGTACTTCATACATTCACGAACATTTTCAATTGTACGTTGGATCACACCAAGTCCATCTTGTACCATGAGATTTAAAATAAGCGCACAACAACAAACATGAAATATCTTTCCATAAAAAAAGTTTACTTTTAATGGAAAAGTTATCTCTCAAAATCCTAATCGCTGCATCATTGTTACTTGCATTTTCAAATGTAACAGTAGACACCTTATATCAAAGCTCCATTCAATTAAGCATTGAGAAATTGTATCAGCTACATTTATGGAGGGTGCTTGGACAAGTTGGAGTTGTCGGTATTCTCCCATACTAACATACCACTGTCGAAGTCGGCCAAGAAATTTAGATAACGACGCCGATATGAGGAGGTGGCGCATAACAAAAATTCAATATCCTCTTTTTTAACTTCCACTTAGAATCGATAAAGTGTCCCATAAGACAGATATACCCAATTTGTTGACTAGATTTCCAAAAATAAAAGGTAAGACTGACTTTGCTTACACTTTTAAACATTGTCTTCAACTTTTTCTTCTCCATCTCATAAACTGCCATACAATCATTCTTTGCGGTAGTATGTGATATATGTTGGTAATGTGGGCTAACAGTCTTCATGGGTTTATTAAAAAATTCATGTTCCATCATAATAAATGGATACTCATGTACAAATATCATTTGTGCAACACTTTTTCTAACCTTTGCATGATCATACCTAAAATTTTCTATGATAGACTCACTTCCCACACCTCTTTTTCCTACCTTTAAAATGTTTTGTTTTTTATCCACTAGTTGGCGACACATACAGTTTTCCAAGTGCCTAAGCAAGTGAGTTGTAGGACCCCCCTTTTTAATAGTAAGCCAAGTCTTGCAAAATTTGAATTGCACCTTTTTAGTTCCGTCCTTAAGTGTGACTTCATCAAAAGAATCCCAAGCAGGAGATGTTCTCTTTCTTTTTTTAGTTTCAAAAGGACTTTGTTCATTAACCTCAACATCAGTTACTTCATTAACCTCAACATAAATTACTTCATTAACCTCAATGCCACCAACATCATTCATGATTTCACCTTCACAAGTCAATCTTCCATTGCAATTTTTAAGCTACATATAGACTAGATTCAATCAGACAAATTACATGATGCACTAAAACAACATAGAGAAAACAAATACATAAATACATATATGACACACATTATTCATTGAACAAACATATATATATAAATTAGCCCTTTAATTAAAAATTACTCGATTTTTTGCAATCAATTTTTTGCAAAAAATCCATAAACAAATTACTGGATTTTTTGCTTCTAAAAAAATCCTAACTTCCATAAATTATATATGGATATGGACATCAAAGAACGCAAAATGAGATGTAATTTTTTGAAAGAAACCCCAAAATTATCAAAATGACTCTATAGGTTATGGGATAAACCCCAAAATTATATATGGAAATGGACATCAGAGATGAAAATTTCCAAATATATTACTCATGTTTCAAAAATGTTATTGTAAGAACATTTATAGTATTATTTATGTTTGACATGTTCTAGACAATAACCATGTTGAGTGAATTGTCATGATTGAGTGAATCATTGAGTCGGGAAGGTTTAATAGGCATTGACAAGTTTCGTCAAATTCAAATTAAGACTAATGAAGTGAATAATACAAGAAAATTGAAGAGGAAGCAAGTTTGAGTAAAAAGTGTCTCCCCGAGGACTGAAATGTCATTTTTTCAAGCCGCAATTTCAAGAATCATTACAAGTGAGTTGAGGGGGTTCAAATGGCATTAGTCCCAAGAAAGGTTGGTTCCGAGGATTTTGCTATGCATGACCTACACTTCTAGTAGCTAAAAGTGGCTAGAAAGTGTTGTTTTGACGCATCTGCTACGCATGGGAAAATTAATTACGCAGTTTCCTACGCTTCAAGCGTAAGGGTCTGGCGTGTTATGTGCTGGAAAATGAGAAAATTGTCCTAGGCTTGGTTTCCTTTGAGGTGGCTGCGACTTTACACATTGAGATACATGCCATACACATAATATTCATCAGAATAAATGGTTTGACATAGTTTGATGTGAAATTACAAAAAAAGGGGAAGATTGGGGTTTCTCCTTAACATTGTCTTTAAATACCAAGGTCTTCTACACATGTGAGGGAACCTTTGAGCCTTTGAGAGATCTCTGCAAGTTTTCTATAGATTCATATACTTTTATAGAGATATATATTGAGAGTCTTATTGAGTGATTAGATATATTCAAGTTCTCTCTTGGAATTAGGATTTTCCGATTATGCTTCTACATTGACAATTTTTATGTACGATTGGATGATTTAGTTGCTGAAAAATCATCACACCACTGATTGCAATGTTGTTGTTTTGATTCGTTGAGAAACGGACCCGTCTTTGTTCGGAGATCGGAGCAGGATGCTTCGTGGTTATTTGATCCATTAAGAAACGGAGCTGACAGAGTACGGAGATCAGAGCGAGAGCTTCGTGAAGTGCGAGTGGATCTAGACTTTCAGACGTCGAGTGAAGAATAATAAATTACAGCAGTTGTAAATTTTGTTTTCATAGAGTCTGTACAAATTCTCTGATTCATAGTGCATCGATTCCCGAGCGTATTCATGATTTTTACTTGGGGTATTTTTCCAAGGTTTTCCATGTGAAAATCTCCGTGTCTTCTCATGATTTATTTTCTACACTTATATTCATGATTGCTTGATTTAATCTGATTAGAGAATTAGGGTTTGTGACTGATTAAAATTGATTTTCCGCTAGATAATTTTAATTGATTTTTAAATCGACAAAAAGCCTATTTACCCCCTTTAGGCTATTTTCATTAATCATCTAGGTAATTTCTATTGGTATTAGAGCGTGGTTGCCCTGATTTAGGTTAACAACCTAGGGTTAAATTCTGAACTTAGACGATAGAGATACCTCGTGAAGAAGGTTCCGTATCTATGTCCCCTTTGTTTGATGGCTCAAATTACACATATTGGAAAACAAGGGTTAGAGCATTTTTAAAATCGTTAGAAGAGAAGAGCATAGCTTTCAAAACAACTAAGGAGGATCATGTTGAATCTGATGAACAAAGTGAGTTGAGTCTGAATGACAATGTCATGTTTGCTAAGATGTTAAACAAATTTGCTAAACAGAATGTCCAAGGACAAAAATTTGGAGATAAGTTGGGTGAGTCTAGAAATAGAAATAAGACTCAAATTAAGAAAGACAAGTTTGATCTTAAAAATAAAAAAAATCTTAATGTTTTGAATGTAAAGGATATGGTCACATAGCTATAGAGTGTGCAAACACTTTGAAAAAATCTAAAGGATTAGCTGTCAGTTGGGATGATGAATCTGATAATGGATTAGCTAGTGATGGGACAAACTCGGAGGTAGGTGATGATTCTAGAAATTTCACCGTGTTTGCTGCACAAAGTAAGGAGGTTAGAGAAATTGCTACAAGTTGGGCAACGTCTGGAGAGGAAGGTTCTGAAAGTGATGAAGATTGTGATGATACGCTTCAAGAGTCTTATGACAAATTACTTAACAAAACCATACAACTTCATAAAAATCACATGAAACTGTTGAATAAAAGTCTTAACATGGACAAAGAATTACATTATTTAAAAGACGAATTAGTTAATAGTTCTCAAACTCTAAATCCCCTATATACTCAAAATGCCAAATTGGTTGAGGAATTGAATAATTTTGAACAAGAAAGGACTCAGGTTTTGAAGATATTAGATGGTCTCAAGAAGGAATTAGTTGAGAAATCTACGAGGATTGTAAATTTGGAAAATGAATTGGAGGATGCTAACTTAACTATCCATAAATGGTCTAGTGGAACTCTTAAGCTTAATCATATGTTGAGTATGGGAAAATCTGAAGGAAATATAAATGGGTTAGGATTCAAAGGAAGAACGAGTAGTTCAAACATCGTTTCCAAAATAACTTTTGTTAGAACTGCCCAAGTAACATCTAGGTCTTCTCAAGGAAATTCAAATTAGAATTCTAATGCTTAATCCTATGTAAGAGGAGATCTTCAAAGAAAGTCTGTTTTTACCTTTAGATATTCTAAGAGGTTAACTGATGACGTTCAGAGTTTTGTTCCTCTATGTCATCACCGCGGTGTCAAAGGTCACATTCGACCGAGGTGTTCAAAGCTAAGAGGGAAAAATTTGTAATCGATGAATAAACAAAAAATTCAACAGGGAAATTGTGTTCAAGAATAAATTCGAGTGATGAATGAAAAGGTGAAAAATTTGTCAAAAATGGCAAATAGAGCTCCAAAGATGAAAAAGGCATGGGTCAGAAAAGGCGAGATACATTATCTTGTAATTCATACTGCATTTAGAGCACATAATTCTAGCTCTTGATATTTGGATAGTGGATGTTCGAGGCATATGACTGGAGATAGTCATTATTTGGATTTTTTGAGGAGTGTCATGGTGGGATAGTCACTTTTGGTGATGGAGAGAAGTCAAAGGTTCTAGGGAAATATACCATCGTGGTTTCTAGTTTACCTAAACTAGAAGATGTGCTTTATGTTGAAGGTCTAAAAGTTAATTTGCTGAGTATAAGCCAAATATGCGATAACAATCATAATGTCAATTTCTGTCATGATAAATGTTTAATCATTGATTCTTCTGGAAATTGCGTGATGGAAGGTATGCGTTCGTCTGATAACTGCTTTTTCATTGTTCTTGATTCTCAATTATCTTACAATAGAGTTAAACTTGATGAAGTTGAGATTTGGCACCAACGAATGGGAGATGTTAATTTTCATAATTTAACAAAAAATACTAAGAGTGAAATTGTCAAAGGTGTTCCTAAGCTTGGGTTTGGAAAAGGGATTGGGCGTGGACCATGTCAGAAGGGTAAACAAGTTAAACGTCAACACAGGAAGATAAATACAATTCGTACTTCCACTCGGACCATGAGCAAAGGTGGTAAGAAGTATATATTTGTGATGGTAGATGATTACTCTAGATTTACATGGGTTGGATTTCTGAGTGAAAAATTTGAAGCTGCTAAAAATTTTAGAAAAATTTGTTTGAAAATTCAGACTGAAAAGAATTATCCGATTACTAGATTGAGGAGGATCATGGAAAGGAGTTTGAAAATTCAGGGATTGATACATTTTGTGATGAAAGAGGAATAAAACATAAATTTTCAGCACCACATACTCCACAATAAAATGGAGTGGTTGAGAGGAAGAATAGAGTTCTTCAAGAAATGGCTAATGTTATGCTGCATCGTAGGAAAGTTCCTAGGTAATTTTGAGCTGAGGCGGTGAACACAACTTGTTACACCTTAAATAGAGTCTATCTTAGGCATGGCACCTTAAAAACGTCCTATGAACTGTGGAATGGAAATAAACTGAATGTGAAATATTTCAAGATTTTTGGAGCAAAATGCTATATTCTTAGAGATCGTGAGTCCATTGGAAAATTCGAGTCTAAGAGTGATGAAGGAATATTTTTGGGGTATTCATTGACAAGTCAGGCATATAGGGTTTTTAACCTTAAAACTCAAATGATGATGGAATCTGCTAATGTAGTGGTTGATGATTCATGTGTTGATGAGCCGCCAACGTCTGTTAAGGAGGAAGATAGTGAGCCATTCTTTCTGTGAGGAAATGATTCTTCTGATGTTGGTAAAGAAGACAACATGGTTCATGATGATAATCCTAGTCCTTTAGAATCGCATGATCAAACTTGTGATGTTCAGGCAACTCCGTATAAAGAACAATATGTAAGGGTAAAGTTGTATCATCCTTTGGATAATGCCATAGGATCTATTCATCAGATGATGGTGAACCGTAGAAAGGCTAGGAGTGAGGTCTCGTACGCATGCTATACATCTTCCTTAGAATAAAAAATATTAAAGAAGTTTTTTAAGATAGTGAATGGATCAATAATATGCAAGAATAACTTCAGCAGTTTGTTAAGAATGATGTGTGGTATCTTGTGCCTAGACCGAAGGAGATGAATATGATTGGTACCAAGTGGATATTCAATAATAGAAATGATGAAAATGGTACAACTGTTAGGAATAAGGCTAGGCTTGTTTCTCAAGGTTATACTCAGATAGAAGGTATAGATTTTGATGAGACTTTC
The DNA here is from genome assembly GCA_963922005.1 of Cornus suecica. Taxonomy (NCBI): domain Eukaryota; kingdom Viridiplantae; phylum Streptophyta; class Magnoliopsida; order Cornales; family Cornaceae; genus Cornus; species Cornus suecica. The sequence continues at coordinate 57,127,350 of OY998240.1, read as the reverse complement.
GCTTAAGTAGCTAGACTTAAATCTATTCAGATTTTATTTACTATTGCATGTCATCTTAGATTCAAGTTGGATGTAAAGAGTGCATTCTTGAATGACATTCTTCATGAGGAGGTGTATGTGGAGCATCCAAAAGGATTTGAAGATCCTCATTATCCTGGTCATGTGTATAAGATTAAAAAGGCTCTGTATGGGTTGAACCAAGCTCCTAGGGCCTGGCATGAAAGATTGACCGACTATCTATTGGGAACAGATTTTACTCGAGGGGGAGTGGAAAAAACACTGTTTATTCAGAAAATTGAGAGTGATACAATTGTTGCTTAAATATATGTTGATGATATTGTGTTTGGTTCCACTTCTTATCAGCTTGCTCATTATTTGGGAGATTAAATGACACATGAATTTGAGATGAACATGATTGGTGAATTGAACTTCTTTCTAGGGCTTCAGATTACAAATGAATGATGGGATTTTCATTTCTCAAACTCGTTATGCCTTGGAATTGGTGAAGAAGTTTGGTTTGGAAAAGGCTAAGGATGCTCAAACTCCTATGAGTACAAGTGCCAAGGTTAGCGTAGATACTAAAGGAAAATATGTTGAGCCTACACTTTATAGGAGTATGATTGGGAGTTTGTTGTACTTGACTGTCAGTTGACCCGACATAGCTTTTAGTGTTGGTGTGCATGCACGTTACCATGAAAATCCAAAAGAGTCTCATATTATTGTTGTAGAAAGGATTATCATGTATGTTAAAGTAGTGAATTATGGATTGTGGTATCCATCAAGTACAAACACTGAAATCGTATTTTTTTCTGATGCTGATTGGGCCGGTAATGTTAATGATAGGAAAAGTACTAATGGAGGGTGTTTTTATCTTGGTAATTGCTTAGTTGTTTGGCATAGCAAGAAGCAAATTTTTTTTCCCTTTCCACTGCTGATGATGAGTATATAGCAGTTGGTAGTTGTTGTACTCAGATATTGTGGATGCGTCAGATGTTGCAGGATTATGGTTTCTCTCAAGGCACGATGACTGTGTTCTGTGATAACACGAGTGCAATAAATATTTCTAAAAATTCTGTTCAACACTCTAGGACTAAGCATATAGATATTCGACATCATTTCATTCGAGATCTTGTTGAAGATGGTATAGTGTCTTTAGAGTTTATATCCACAGATTCTTAGTTGACAATATCTTTACTGTCACGCCCCAAATTCCTAGGACTCCGAAACCCGAGCTTAAGAGCTAAGGGAGTGAATGCGGAAGTAAAAAGAAACGAGAACCAACGACATTCAGTCAACAAACACCCACAAAAAGGGTAAAACTGCTCTAATACAATGCTGTCGCACCCCTAAAATTTCCGAATCTTTAATCTAGAGAATCAGCGAATCTCCAAAGGGTGACGTAAGTCAAGCGACCACTAGAGTCAACAATAACAAAGGAAATACATGGAATAACAATGAAAACTATACTCCATGCCAAACCGAATACTAGGAACTCACTAGTATCCTCAGATACCAACAGACACACTCCTAAATTCCTAAGACTCCCGAATTGGGACATCCAAGGAATCCAGGATGTGATCCTTAACACGAATGGCCAACTAAGATATCATTAACCATGAAAACGTATTGATTAATGATAGGAATGGTATATTCCATACCCAAATGAATGACAAAACTAAGCAGCGGAATCTAACGAAAATCCGGCAGAGTTCCGTTTGTAAATGGAACATCTGGACAACCAACCACAACACAAAGACCTGCCAATAACAGTTGATAATAATAATGGCTTCCAAGCCCCACATTTGTCAATCCTACTAGGGCCGAGGTAGTGGAAAGAAACCAAGACCTCTCCAAACCCTCTAAAATCAACAGAGCCACAAATGCTCGAATAAGAATACAAAACGCACATAGCAGTGCCGAATAAATACAACGACATCCTAAAATAATAATGATAGGAAATAAAAGATACATGAACAGGGATATGCCAACAGGCTGGCTCCCAAAAGAAATATATAACAATCCCATAACCAATGGGTAAGGAAACTGACAGCAGAGATCTAGCGTCCCCAAACCAAGTCGTGCTGCATCCGTAACCGCATCACCCTGCGCAACTCCAAAACCTGTACCAAGAAACTAAAGAAAACTATCGTTGCACTGTATCCTGCTCATAGCCGTATATTTCCTTCAACCTGGCGTGGAATACCAGGGGGCAAATGAAATTCCCCTGTGAGCAAATAAGCTCAGTGGGAAAAGATATCCTAACTACCACATCCCCTGATAGTTTAGATAATGCTAAACCACCCAGTGAGATACATAGCCCACAATATAATCCAGCCATGAAAACCCAAGGTACGTGCTCATATACTACCGTACGTAAGTATATAGGGGATATATATATATATATACATATATAAATACACAACATGAGCCTATAAGATACAACTAAGACTCATACTCCCAGTACCAACTCCAGTAGTCTACACTACTCTCACCAACGTGCACTAGGTACATGACACCCAAGTCAAACCTAACCAATCATCAAGCGTTCACGACGCTAACAAGAAACTCCAAACAGAGGGAATCACACTCACCTATAATATCCACAAGGATCGAAACACACCACTAGTACCAAGGAATACTCATAACTCACTCCCCGAGAACATTGGAGGAAAAGTACCCACGTCCTTGCGTACTAACACAATCATCGTCTATATATATATATGTACAATATGTATATATAACAAACCTCATCCCATTCCCAAGGAAAATCTACCTCTCAAAGGCTAGATCACCTCAATCATATCACCATACCATAAATCATATCGACCTCATAATACTATCATCAATAGTGTCAATCTCATCACTATCACTCTCACTGTAGGTGAGGAAAATCACCTAATCAAATCACTAAGAGTACACGAACTCAAGTCACAAGAACGACCACCTCCGGGTCACCAAAGCAAAGCGAAGGAAAAGACTTCCCAATGCTAAACCAACAGATAACTGAGACAACAATGTCAAGGTTAAAACACCACAAGTGTTTAGTGAGAACACCCAGACAAAAGAAACCAATCCACTCGGTATCCATGCCCCTAACACGTGTGACAACTAAAATCACCTAAGTGGTGACATCAATAATAAAGAGAATGAAATGATAGGAAGCAAAGGTGAAACAATGGAACACCTTTCAAAACTCTACAGGATGAGATATTGAGAAAGAAGTCTCGAAATCTCAGAATCCCAAGAAAAGTAATAAAAAATAGTTTTCCTTTTAAGAAACCACATAGTAAAAATGATCGTCTTGCCCCCGGTCTCCGTCAGTTGCCATCACCGGCTTTTAAAAGTTGAAAATATTTTTAAAGAAGATCCTAAGATCATTTTACAAAGTACTAAAACTTTTAGTTGCTACGGGGGTAGGCGAAAACGAGTTTTTCCTTTTAAATACAAAGAGTTTAGAAAACACCGTTTCCGAAGGACAGCCAAATAAGGGTAAACACAACTCCACGGATTTCTATAATGTCCAAGAGGACAAGGAAGGAAGAGTACTACATTGGGTTCACGGAATACAACTATCCGTTCCCAACCTCACGAGATCAAATGACAACACCTGGAAAAGGTTCGGCACCACGCCGTAACCGATAACTCAAGGAATGACGTGTAAGTCAAAGACATGTACTAGTATACAGAGTATAATAAACGAAATGCTTAGAAGAATGAACTAAGCACTAGAAACAAGATAGCCAAGCTAGAGTACCTCGAGTACTTAATAAAATCACTTAAACCCCCTAATATCATGAAAAGGGAGAACTAGTGGCCGATACCATGGGAATAACTAGTCTCAATCAATACCTCTTCCAATTCATTATGACTCCAGTTTCACAATTGATAATTAACAGAATCAAGAGGTCATTTCTACTCAACTAGACAGGTTCAATCACAACCACTTCTAACCACACTCAAAACCTCAAAAGCACGATAAATGATACCTCCCCCTAAGTGGGAAAGAAACATCCAGGGTCAGTAATATGCAACCAACCGAAACCACAAAACTATCACCGCCTTCTCTAAGGCCTCAAATCACAATTGATACTCAATCAATCCCTAACCTCAAATCTCTACAGATAACACATAACTAACCACAGAGGGCACTATGCCAATATACCTAACCTCCCCCAAGGGCACAAGGTAAATAATCACAAGTATAAAGATACACTTTTCATTTATACTTTAACAATTTTCTCATTTAATTCATGTTTTCTCATTTATCACTTTCAACTGAGCATTTTATAAATATATGAATTTAATTTCACAATATTCATACATAACATGCTCCAAAATCCAATAGGCAATAATAACACATATTAAACCTGCTCCAACATCACATGTAATAATATCACGTATACATGTCAAATGAAATCACATAAATGCCATGCATATATAATGTGACTCATACACCACCCTTTGCCCACATCACGTGGTTAACGAATACGCATTCCACCCATTTACAAGGAGAAAGAGTACCACACTGACTCTTCCCAAGTATTTTTGACACTACACTTTCAATAAGGAAGACGGTTGCAGGAGACGACCCGTGACAAAGACTCATAAAAACGAATGCACGAGACGACCCGCGACTTTGAGAATGAGACGACTCACCCTATACCCCATTCACGACTCATTATTCCGTAGGATGGGAACACCCCCTGGCCAATTGTTGCGACGATTCGACACAAAGACACCCGCACATGATTTCACAAGCCACATATACCAATACCATGATTTGACACTACATGATATTCTCAATATGCATGCAGGTCCAAATGACAATCATGCCTCAACATAAATATGTAATACATCATATTTATGAACAATATCCATAACACCAACATGAATATCATAATCTCTTTCACATGCTTTTAAATCAATAAAGCAGTAAATCACGACAAACAATTATATCAAATAATCCTGCTTGCAATTCATCCACTTATACTTCAATTCCAAGTATACAAGTTCATTCCCTTTTAACATGCTTTTAAAAATATGATAAAGGCATTTAATTCGTATGAAAGCAAGTTCATGTCCAATTCATATTTTAAACAATATATTTTCTTTTAATTCTCTAAGAAAATATTTCAATTTCTATTAACATGCCTTTACAATAATTAAGACAATTAATCAACGTAACATGAGGGGAACCTAACATAACGTCTAAGTTCTTCACGTCCAACGTTTACAAAATTCTCTAGCCCATTTAATCCTCAAGGGAATTTCTAAGCCGTCTATTCCTATTCGATTCAGATAGGAAATGATTTAATTACATAGGAAATAATTTAATTAATTTTCTTAAATTAATCCCTAAGTCCAATTTCGATTCTAAGCAAATTATAGATATTTAAATTAACAATTTAATATATCTACATTAAAATAATTAAGGGTTTGTACACCCAAAACTACTTCAATGATACAGAGTGAGAAATATAATTTCCCACCTATTTTACTCACCTACAAACTGTCCCGTCGTGAACAGTACCGGCCGTGAATAGTGTTCACCGCCCAAAGTTGTCAAAAAATATTTCGAATATGTCGAAACGACCGCCTTACCGTCCTATTCAATATAGTTAAAACTCGTTAGCAATCGATAATTAAAATTGAACAAATCTAAAAAAATTGAAACTCAAAATCATACCGAAAATATGAAATTTCCGGCAAACCGCTCAACGGTTTCGTACCCAATTCAGATATAACGCACACGATACTGAAGCCGAGCTATCCTCCAAAAATCAGCTCAAACCGAGCCCGACTCACCACTGAGTCGACCCGACTCAGTCCGACCGAACACGGTTCTGGTTTGAACCACCACGCGCAGCCCAGCGCAGCCTAGTCCATGCCCTTGCGCCACCGTGCGCGACCCCCCAGCTCGCCGACCGCCGTCGCCGTCGATAGCCATGAACCGCCATCGCCTTGGCTTCGGCGACCACCGTTCCTCAGCTAGTTGCGCAACTCCCTCTCTCGACGGCGACTCTCACTCTCCACGACCTCTCTCTCTCTCTACCTATTTCAACCGACAATAATGGTGATGAATATGGAGGCGCATAATCGGTCGTGCGTGAAAAGGAGAAGAGCTAGGTCTTTCGTTTACAGATGCACATATACGTGTGTATATACATATATAACTAAATTGCAGAAGTAACCCTCTAATTCACCAAAATTGCAAACTAACCCCAACTCTTTATCAAAATGTCCAAACGATCCCTAAATTAAAATCTCGAAAGCTCCACGGGACTCCAAATAGATAATACACTCCGAAATAAATACACCGGGTTAGGAACCCAAACGTCGGAACGCCTAACAAGCCCGATCAATTAAAACGTGTCGTCATCCAGTCGAAACATAAATCATTAAATGTCGAAACGATACCGCGTAGTCGTCAAAGAGAAACTGTAAAGTCATCCAGTCGACTTTAAAACTAAACGCGAAAAATTTACACGCGAATTACCAAGAATAATATGAACGTCATGAACAAGTGACGTCATAACCGAAATTAAATTAAATATAATTTCAGGAAAAAGGAAAATAACACGGGGTGTTACATTTACAAAACCATTAGATTTTCAAAAGCATGTTAATCTTAGGAAATTTATTGGTATGATTTATTTAGAATAGATATCTTCTTATTTATCATTCTAGGAACACATTGCATTATTTTCCTAGAATTGATAAATAATCATGCATTTGTATTATATTTATTCATGCATACATTTAAAAAGAAAAAAAAATCATAATTTTTTTTTGAATGATGAGCTTGGCTAGAGTACAAAAGTTATCATATTTTACTCTATTCTCATATTGACTTGACTAATTATGCATATGGGAAGTAGAGGTATCAACCTGACCTAAGGATTTTTTGAATATTCACTTGGCATGATTATTTTATATTGAAAAATCTTAATCTGAGGTGCTTGTTTTACTTCGGAGATGATTGTAATGCTTGCTGAAACTATTAATCTGTTTTCATTTAACCCGAAGTGATATATAGGTTCATGAGCTTTGGTATACCTTTTGCATCTTATGAATGTTGTGGTAATGTTGAAAGAAGGGAAAAATATGAGATGCTTAAAATATTGAAATGCAAAACGTAGTTCTTCAATCTGAGTAACCAGACCTCCTACCATAAAGTAGTAGAGTGTTCACGTAAAAAGGGGAGAAGACTAACGAACATAAATCCCAAGGACGAAGCTCTGGCCCAGTTGGTCGGGACTGAAAATTTTCGCTAGAAAGTCCGGAGCTTAGAAAGATAAAAAGGGAGAAGGTGAAAAAGTTGAAAATAATAAATTGTGTGTTAATGAGAAAGTAGAATGATGTATTCTTTTATCAAACAATAAGGTCTAAGTTAATTATTTGACTTCTAGTTTGGATCCTAGACTGAATTATCATCACGGTTGGTGAGGAGATTATTAGAATTAGTGTGTATTATTTTCATCTTACCTTAGTGCTTGCACATGAGAATTTATATATATATATATATATTTGAAAAAATTGCCATGTTCATTCTTGAGTCTACAAGGTATGTGTTCTGATTTTCTTCACTACCTTGTGTATAATGGATGGGTTAAATATGAGAATATGATGTGTTAAACGATTAGCTTGTTGTCTCTACTACTTTACTCACATATTTCAAAATACATTTTTGTTTTATTTTTATTCATGACATTTTGCATTCATGCATTTAGTAATACGGTCATGCATTGAAGAGATTTTTGTTATTTGAGAATTTGGAAATAATCTTATAGAGTACTTTATCTTCGTATTTAGTGCTTGTCTTAGATTCTCTAGAGTTTCCTTTGTTATCTTTTCCCTATGTTTTGATTGATATATCTTTGCTTGTCATTTCAGTGACAAAAATGGGGAAATGACTATATTAGATTACATTGTGATAAGGTGTATTCCCTGGTTGACAAGTGTCATTATTTTTAAAGATAATGTAGTAAATAAGTAATATTTTTTTACAATTCTTTTTTTATTTAAAATTATATGAATATTTATTATATATATATCCATTTATTTTTATTATATTTTAAAAATAACGGTAAATAAAAACTTTATTTTTTTGTTTGAAAAAGGATAATAAAACTTTATTCAATAATATTGTAAAAACAAATTGATAGATGCTCAATATTGTCCATTTTAAGCCCTTATCTTGTATTTCTTATGTCTTTACATTTCGTTATTTGCTATTTTTATGTCATTTGTGTGTTTAAGCGTGTTTTAGAAGCTTAGTGAAGAAAAAAAGCTAACTTTGATGAATTAACTAGAGAAGTGCTCATTTCTATTCAAGAGGAGAGCTAAAAGGTGTTTTCAAGTGAAAAGTGTCTCCCGGAGGGCAAAAACGTCATTTTTTCAAACTATAACTTCAAGAATAATTTTAATAGAGTCGAGGGGGTTCAAATGGTGTAACTACAAAGAAAAGTGGGTTCCAAGAAAAAGACTATGGACCACCTACAGACCCAGTAGCTAAAAGTTGTCACGTCCCAAATTTCCTAGAACTCAGAAACCCGAGCCTAAGAGCTAAATGAGTGAACGGAAGTAAAAAGAAATGAGAATCTACAACATTCATCCATCAAACACCCACAAAAGGGTTACAATGAATGTCCTGAGACCATGTTGTCACTCCCCTAAAGGGTGACGCAAGCCAAGCGACTACTAGAGTCAAAGATAACAAGGAAAATCCATGGAATAACAATGAAACATACTCCATGCCAAAACGAATACTAGAAACTTAATAGTATTCTCAGATACTAACAGACACGCTCCTAAATCCCTAAGACTCCCGAACTGGGACACCCGAGGAATTCAGGATGTGATCCTTAATACGAACGACCAACTAAAATATCATTAACCATGAAAACATATGGGTTAATGATAGAAATGGTATATTAAATACCCAAATGAACAACAAAATAACGCAGCGGAATCTAACGAAAATCCGGCAGAGTTCCGTTTGTAAATGGAACATCCAGACAACCAATCACAACACAATAACCTGCCCAAAGCAATTCAATAATCACAATGGCTTCCAAGCCCCACATTCATCAATCCTACTAGGGCCGAGGTAGTGGAAAGAAACCAAAACCCCTCCAAACCCTCTAACATCAACAGAGCCACAAATGCTCGAATAAGAATATAGAAAGGTGTCTAACTGTACAGAATAGATACAATAACATCCTGAAGAATAAATACAGGAAAATAAAGAATACATCAATAGGGATATGCCAACAGACTGGCTCCCAAAAGAAATACATGACAATCCCACAACACATGGGTACAAAAGCTAACAGAAGACAACTACCGTCCCCAAAACCAGTCGTGCTGCATCCGTGACCGCATCACCGTGCACAACTCCAAAACCTGTAACAAGGAAACAATAGAAAACTACCATTGCACCGCATGCTGTCCATAGCCGCAACAATTCCTGCAACCTGGCGTGGAATACCAGGGGGTAAATGAAATTCCCCTGTGAGCAAATAAGCTCAGTGGGAAAAGATACTCTAACTACCACATCATCTGGCAGTTTAGGTAAAGCTAAACTATCTAATAAGGTAAATATAGCCCAACTAATCCCATCCACGCAAAGCCCAAGCAGCGCTCATATACTACCGTACGTAAGTATATAACGGGGATGTATACGTATATATATACACATATATATATATACAAGTATACATGTATAAGTATGCAACCTAAGTCTACAAGGTACAACTACGGCTCATACTCCAAGTACCAACATCGGTAGTCTACACTACTCTCACAACGTACACTAGGTACACGACCCTAAGGTCCAATCTCACAAATCATTCGGCACTCACAACGCTAACCAGAAAATCTAAACAGAGGGAATCACACTCACCTCTCATATCCACAGGATTCATATCCACAGGAATCAAATCCACATGAATCATATCCACAGGAATCGAATCCACATGAATCAAATCCATCACTAGTACCAAGGAATACTCATAACTCACTCCCAGATAACACAGGAGGAAAAGTACTCACGTCCTTGCGTACTAACACAATCATCGTCTATATATATGTACAATATATATATAACAAACCTCATCCCATTTCTAGGGAAAATCTACTTCTCAAAGGCTAGATCACCTCTATCATATCACCATACCATAAATCATATCGACCTCATAATACTATCATCCATAGGGTCAATCAATCACCTACACTCTCACTATAGGCGAGGAAAACCACCCAATCGAATCAGTAAGAGTACACGAACTCAACTTACAAGAACGACCACCTCTGGGTCACCAAAGCAAGTGAAGGAAAAGACTTCCCAATGCTAAACTAACAGATAACCGAGACAACAATATCAAGGTTAAAACACCACAAGGGTTAAGGGGAACCACCTGGACAAGGACCCCAATCCACTCGGTATCCATGCCCCTAACATGTGGAACAACTCGAATCACCTATGTGGTGACATAAAAAACCAAGAAGAAAGGAAGGGCAACACTATATGTGTGCACCGAACAACACCAAGCCTCATACCCGAGACTTATAAATGATAGGAAGCAAATGTGAAAGTACGGAACACCTTTCAAAACTCTACAGGTCGAGATCTTGAGCAAGAAGTCTCGAAATCTCAGAATCTCGAGGAAGTAATAAAATAGTTTTCTTTTAAGAAACCATATAGTAAAAATGACCGTCTTGCCCCCGGTCTCCGTTGTTCGCCTGTCTGGCTACGGGGATAGGCTAAAACGGGTTTTTCCTTTTAAATACAACGAGTTTGTTTTCATAACTTGAAAAACTCCGTTTTCGACAGACAGCCATATAAGAGTAACTACAACTCCAAGGATTCCTATAATGTCCAAGAGGACAATGAAGGAAGAATAATACATTGGACTCACGGAACACAACCATCCGTTTCCAACCACATAATCAAATGACGGTACGAGGAAGAGGTTCGGCGCCATGCCGTAACGGACGACTCAAGGAGTAACATAGAAGTCAACGGTTCATATAAACCCATGAATAAACTCAACACACTCCGAGCCATGATTCACATATCGATGAATCATTTACACACTCCTCGAAACAATCATTCCTAAAACCATGAGTTGACACCACTCATCTTAAACCCGCAATTCAAATATCCATGAATTGACACAACGCAATGCACCTCAAGGTCACAATTCATATTATAATGAATTTACATAATACACCTCAAAGGCACCTCTCAATAGGTTATTGCAACTCGAGCCTACCATCCATATTTCAAAGGATTTATGCTCACACACACCTAACTCCGTAATCCATGTCAAAATGAATTACCTCAACCACACTTTAATTTCCTTAATCCACCTAAGTGAATTACTACAATTATACCCCAATACCACAACCCCAAACTAGGGTTCATGCCTGAGTCATATAACACTCCTACATTGGCGTTACTGCCAAGCCCTAGCTCCAAAGCCACAATCATATCTAAATGATTAAATAAGAAAACATATATATATATATATGTATACAATTCATATCATTATGAATAATTACACTTTTACTCAAATTCACAGTTCACATATATCAATGGAACATAAATATCACATAACAATTTATAATCATGCATTAAATGCCATGAATAAATGTATGCAATGAACTAAACACTCGTACATGACTCAACTCACGCACCCGAAACCACGGAATTTCGAACATACGGCCGAAGCCCAATATGCTTTACTGCATTCGTTCATTGGAGAGCTAGTCCAAAGGTCCACGCGCACCCTCATGGCCATGTTTAGGGTCTTGCACCCCAGGGCTCCAGGCCCTTCTTGCTATTGCCGTTTAAAGTTTTATAAAAAGTTTTTAGAGTCAAACTCCACACTAAATCTCATATAAAATCAACCCATGCATGATCACATGAATGCTATAATCAGGTATCAACATAAATATGTAATGCACCATATTTATGAACAATATCCACAGGATAATATCCACAGGAAAATATCCACAGGAAAATATCTACAGGAAAACATCCAACATAAATCTCGAAATCTCTTTACATGCTTTAAAATACCATAAAGACATTTAAATCGAGAGACAACAGATATATGTTTTAAACAATATATTTTCTTTAATTCTTTTAGAAAATATTTTAATTTCACAAAAATTGCTTTTAATACAATTAAAGCAATTAAACCACGTATTGTAAGGGGAACCTAGCATAACGTCTAAGTTTTCACGTCCCTCACGTTCACATACCCCCCCCTAACATAGTCAAAAGGGAACTAGCAACGCGTTTTAAGTCCACGTCTAATTCTTACGAATTTTACTAGCCCATCTACTTTCTCAAGGGGTTTCACTAAGCCACTTATTCCTATTTAATTAAAATAGGAATTTACTTAATCTCGTAGCAATATAATTTAATTAATTTCTTAAATTAATTCCTAAGTCATACTTTTCTTCTAAGCCAATTATAGATATTTAAATTAATAATTTAAAATATCTATATTAAAATAAATAGGGTTTTACACACCCCAAACTACGTCAATAATGCAGAGTGAGAAATATAATTTCCCACCTGAAATACGCTTACAGAACAGCCGTTTCGGGCCCACCGTGAACAGTACCGGCGCCCGAATATAACGCTCACCGACCAAAGTCCTCGAAAATTATTCCACATATATCGAAATGTCCGTCTCGACAACCTATACGATATATACGAAGCCCATTAGCAATATGTTAAATTAATTTGGCTAAATCTAAAATACCCCAAACGAAATCTATAACCTATAAATGCGATTTTTGGGTAAATCGTTCAACGTAAATTCACGAGATTAATAAATGACGAATACTACGTAGGTACGAAACTACTCACTGAAAATCGGCTCAAACCGATCACCGGAAGGTCGCCGAAAAAATGGCCGAAGCCTGGCCGGAGTCGCCCCTGCTCACGCGCGTAGCCACTGCGCTGACTGCCGCCATCGTGAACCAGCTCCTCCGCCCTGCGCCACCGTGCGCGACTACCACCTGCTAGCCTCGCCGACCACCGCGAACCGCCGCCGCATCGCCACCCAGCCCTGCTCCAGCCGCTGCTGCGGTAACTTGTCCTGGCCGTTCCTTTCTCTCTCAGTCGGCTCTCTCTCTCTCTCTTGCCATGACCGGCGACCATGGTGATGAAGGAGAGGAGCAGCTCGGTCGTTCATCAGGGAGAGGAAGAAGAAGCAGCCGTGGGTAGCGTGAAGAAGAAGATGTGGTTCAGCAGGTCGTGTATACATATACCTATATAAGACCTAATTGCAAAAGCAACCCTCTAAATGTCCATAATCGCAAAATAACCCCACTTCAATATATATATATAATAAATCCCAACACTATATATATATTTAATTGTAATTAAATATATATATATAAACCATAAATTCCAATAATTATCGGGAACGTCCAAACATAATCTCGTAAGCCCGAAATAATAACGGGACGCCCAATTAAATATACTTGGGTAGAAACCCAAACGTCGGAACACTTAACAAGCCCGATAATTTACAACGTGCCATTATCCAGTCAACTTTAAAACTAAACGCGAAAAATTTACAGGTACAAATACCAAAGATAACATGAACGTCATGAACAAGTGACGTCATAACCGAAATTAAATCGAAAAAATAATTTCAGGAAAAAGGTAAAATAACACGGGGTGTTACAAAAGTGGCTAGAAAAGGCTGTTTTGACGGACTACCTACAGACCTTAGAAAAGGGGCTACGCACCACCCGTAGGAGAGGCCACGCGCTATGCGTAGCCTATTCTTACGCGCTGCGCGTAGGGGCTCTACGGGCCACGCGTATTTGTCTGAATATTTTAAAGCTGCGAAATCCTGATTTTACCCCGACTTGTTCTCCTTATGGCGGTTGCGACTTGATACGTCAATGCACGTGAATATACACATAGATATATCAGAATATAGGGTTTTGAATTTTTGGTGTGTAAAATTACCAAAAAGGATAACCACTAGGGTTTCCCTCAGCTTTTGTTTATAAATACCGAACTTGACATTAGTTTGGGAGACCTTCCACAAGCGTTGAATTTCCAGAGCAGCCTCTGGAGTTATATTTCTTTTGAAGGTGAGAAGTTATAGAAGACCGAGAGATCTGGAGAATACAACCATGGTGACTGATTCTACATTAACGATGCAATCTCCTTCAACCATGAGAAACTAAACCGGTATCTAGGGTTTTCTAGCAAAACCCTAGATATGTACTGTAGTTCTTAATTTATTTTCAATTATAACGAGGGGAAGCTATGACTATACTGTGATGATTATAGTAGATGTGTGACCATTTTTTATTCTTATACAAAAATCTATGTTTATTCTAAATTCTTGTCTTAGATGAAATGAATATATTGTTATATTCAATCATGATTATTCACTATGGGCTGGAACTCGGATACTTTATCCATGATTTTCTACACAATAGTTCTTAACACTTGAAACCCTAGGTTTACACAGGCCATGCCTCGGCGAGATAATATAGACATGTTTTAGTTTAATTTTATGTTATAGAAGTATATTAAAGTAAAAGTAGTTTGCATGCACTAGTCATACTCTGTCCGAAAATGGGTTGTAGTGAATCCGGTTAACGGTATCCTTTTGGGGGTTGTATTTGACTATTTGCGGTACAACCTGATTCACAGTTATAGATCACTCTCTTGCAATTGAGCAAAGAGTTATGCGATTAGTAGTGGAGCGATGAAAACCCTAGTTTTCTCTCTCTCTTGAATCAAAACTATCATTTATATATTCTGTTTTAGTTAGTTTAGTTTTTAAAATCTCAAAATCAAATCAAACACTTTTTTCAACCATAATTCAATATTTTTAAATTGCTTAAGTGAATAACAAAGTCCTTGTGGGTTCGACATTTCCTATCACAAGCAATTTTTATATTACAATTGTCTTATGCACTTGCGGATAGGTAAAACCTAGACCGTCGTAAGGATGTGTGATAGGAGCCAAATATCATACATTTAAGGCTCTTAATTATACATTATTATGTCAATATATATCATTATATTGATGTTTTTATGCGATTTTCGTGTTTTAAGACGTTTCAGGCCATGTTATGTAAAACAAGTTAAATTCGGTGAAAGAAATGGATTTGTGATTCAAGATCGTTTGAGAGCCAGAACCATGGATAAAAAGACCTATGAAGGACCAAAAATAAGTCAATAATGCAAAAGAAGTGAAGATGAATGAAGCCGAGAAGAGAAACAGAGCAAAGAAGATGAAACATGAAAATACAAGGTGAAGAACTACCGACTACTCGATAGTGCCTTCACCGAGTACTCGGTAGTACAAAAGTGAGAAAATTTCCAATGACCTACGCGCGTTCTCGTGCCATTGTATGACCATTGCGCAGCCACCGAGTACTTGGTGGAATCTTCACCGAGTACTCGGTGAGCCAAATTCCAGAATTTAAAGCTACAACTTGAGTCTCATTCAAACCACCATAACTTGATAAAAAAATCATTTAATAATTTTCACTTTGAATCACGCAAAAATTCCTCCCGTAGCTCCATATGTGATCAAAATAGTGCAGCAGGACGAAGCTGAAAATCACCTGCGGGGCAGCTTCAAGTACTCGGTAGAATTTCATCGAGTACTTGATATTTGGATGAAATAAACTTAATGGGTGGACCCCGTTTCGACCCCATTTGATTTGGTTTGCACTCCAATACACCTTGGGACATATTTTAAGCATATTATGATCAAGTTTCACTTCCTTTCTCATCAATTCATAAAAGGAAAGGATTTACTTGAAGGAAAATCAATCCCTATTCAGACAGGACTTGATCAACCTCTATAAATTAAAGGGTTAGGTTCATAGTTCTGTATCTATCAATCTACCTTCCATATACTTCATCTTACGTATTTTCAATGGGAGATTCTAGATCAGAGATCAGAGAATAAAGGCATGGAATTGCGTGCCTCAACAAAAGAGAAACAATAATCATGGAGGAGGTGTCTACATCAATAATGGAGATCACCACAACCATGAGCGGCTAAACGGGTATCTAGGGTTTTTAACAAAACCCTAGCTAAGTAATGTAACTTTTATTTATTTCAATTATATTAGGGGAATCTAAAGGACACATATGTGATGATTGTGTAGATGAGTGAACACGTTTGATTTAATATGAGATTCTTTATTTATTCTATGTTGTGTCTTAGCTTGAATGAATATTTTATCTTACTCAATCAAAATTATCCGATATGGGCTAGAACTCGGATGCTTAATTCATGATTTTTACACAATGATGGTTATTAACATGCAATCTAGATTTAGACAGTCCATGATAAGAGAAGATGATATACGCATGTTTTTTATTTAATGTTTTAGGAGTAGTTGTAGAGTAGATGCATGCACTAGTCATACTTTATTCGAAGATGGGTTGTAGTCAAGTCGGATGAATTGTTCCTTTTTGGGGATTAGGGTTTGCCAATGTTGTGACTCTATATCTGATTCACATATGATGGATCGCCCTTTACAGTTGAATGAATATAAGTCTATATTATGCGGTTAGTGGTAGCGTTAGAAATACCATATAATTTATCTCTATTGTCTCTATCATAAAACTATCTTTATTTGCTTTATTTAATTTAATTGTTTATTAGTTAATAATCAAAACCCAAATCAAATTATCTTAGCAATTCAAGAGTATTACTTTATTAGAATTTAGAGTACAATTTAGTCCACGTGGATACAATATCCCTATCATAAGCATATAATACTACAATTGATTCGTCCACTTGTGATAGATAAAAGTAGGTCACATCTAAAAAGGCTTACTTGCATTATTATTATCATTATTTTCTACCTTAGCCTAGTGTCCTAAACTGATCGAGGTTTGGGACCCGATCAAGTTTTTCGCACCGTTGCCGAGGAATAATGGATATTATGAATTTTAGTACTTTTGAGTTGTTTTTAATTGTTTTATTTTTATTTTCTTCCTTTTAAAATTGAATTGTGTGTTTTGACGAGGTACACTGAAATAAGCAAAAGGAGAACTAGAGAAGCTGGTGGCTACTGTTTTGCTGGACCGTTTGTGAGTTTTAAGTGTATTTAGACTTATTTCACAATTCTACTATACTTTTCTTTCTTAATTTCTATTTCCATTTTTTTTATATTTATTAGCATTGAAAAAAAAACTACAATTTCCATTGTCAAAAAATCGGATTTTAGCAAAGCAGGACAGGTTTTCGAGTGGAAGAAGGTCACTGAACAAAACTCACGATTTTAGGTGATTTTAGGCCGAAACACGTCGTTTAAGGATCCAAAGCCACGATTTTAGACCTTAAAGTTTCATAAAAAATAATTTTTCTTTTCTGTTCTTTTACTTTATTTATTTTTCTCTTTATTAATAGTTTAGTCTAATGTATTATAATTTTCTTGTTCAATATTTTATTGGTTGTATCGTTGGTCGTGATGAACCGTCAAAAGAAACACTCTCTTTGAATTACGAAATTGAAAGTGTCGTGCTTAATTCCTTAAACGAAGAGAAAACTAATCCAATAGGAGTGAACGTAGCAATAAAAGACATGAATGACCATAAAATACAACCAATAACTTTAAAAGAATACTACGCTCCTTCAAGTGACAATTTCCCATATAATATTGAGTTACCATGTGTTACTGCAGCTTTTGAGATCGACTTGGAAATAATTCTTCCCATATTACCCAAATTTCATGGATATAATAATGAACCCGTATCTACATATTGATTCGTTTGTATAAATTTGTTTGATAACTAAAAAAAATGGATTAACAGATGAAGGACTTCGGTTACACCTTTTTCCTGTCTCTTTAAAAGATAAGGCACAAAAGTGGTTTAGGAATTTCAATCCAGAGGTTAGAACCAATTGGAAAACAATTCAACGAGAGTTCATAAACAAATTCTTTCCATTAAGTAGAAGCTATGAGATACAGGATGCTATATTTAGTTTTTGCAAAAAGAGGGTGAGCAATTCCATAACAAACTTTTGAAGGTGTGTTCGCAACATAAAATTCCAAAACCCGAATTGGTGTATAGATTTTATAAAGGGCTTAATGACTCTTGTAGACAAATGGTAGATAGGGCGTGTGGAGAAATATTGTTTCTTAGATAGGATGATCAACTTTGGAAATTATTTGAAGATTTGAGTGAGAATTCTTACTAAAAAAGGTCAACAGCTAGAGGTCCTACAATGATTCTTAATAAACATAAGAGATCTGAGGACGTGTACAAAAATGTACCTAAAAAAATTGACAACATGAGCTGTCACGCCCCGAATTCCTAAGACTCCAAAACCCGAGCCTAAGAGTTAAGGGAGTGATTGCGGAAGTAAAAAGAAATAAGAACCAACGACATTCAATCATCAAATACCCACGAAAGGGTAAAATGATCTGATACCACGCTGTCACGCCCCTAAGATTCCCGAAACTCAAATCTAGAGAATCAGCGAATCTCCAAGGGATGACGCTAGTCAAGCGACTACTAGAGTCAACAACAATGAAGAGACACATGGAATAACAATAAAAATATACTCCATGTCAAGTAGAATGCTAGAAACTCACGAGCATCCTCCAATACCAACTGACACGCTCCTAAATTCCTAAGACTCCCGAACAGGGACATCCGAGGAATCCAGGATGTGATCCTTAATACGAATGACCAACTAAGACGTCATTAACCAAGAAAACACATGGGTTAATGATATAAATGGTATATTCCATACCCAAATGACTAATAAAACTAAGCAGCGGAATCTAACGAAAATCCGGCAGAGTTCCGTTTGTAAATGGAACATCCGGACAACAACCACAACACAAGAACCTGCCAATAGCAATTCAATAATCACAATGGCTTCCAAGCCCCACATTCATCAATCCTACTAAGGCCGAGGTAGTGGAAAGAAACCAAAACCCCTCAAAACCCTATAAAATCAACAGAGCCACTATTGCTCGAATAAGAATACAGAAAAGCACCTAACTGTGCGGAATAGATACAATACATCCTGAAAGAATAAGTACAGGAAATAAAGAATACATCAGTAGGGATATGCCAACAGACTGGCTCCCAAAAGAGATACATAATAATCCCATTACAATGGGTAAAGAAGATGAAAGCGGATACCTATCGTCCCCAAACCAGTCGTACTGCAACCGTAACCGCATCACCCAACGCAACTCCAAAACCTGTAACAAGGAAACAAAAGAAAGCTGTCATTGCACTGAATCCTGCTCATAGCCGTATATTTCCTGCAACCTGGCGTGTGAATACCAGGGGGCAAATGAAATACCCCTGTGAGCAAATAAGCTCAGTGGGAAAGGATATCCTAACTACCACATCCTATGATAGTTCAGGTAAAGCTAACCCGTCTAATAAGATATAAATAGCTCAACTAATCCCATCCACGCAAAACCCAAGGCACACGCTCATATACTACCGTACGTAAGTATATAACGGGGATATATATATATATATATATATACACATATATATATAAGAATAAATACACAACATGAGTCTGTAATGTACAACTAAGACTCGTACTCCAAGTACCAACACCAGTAGTCTACACTACTCTCACTAACGTACACTAGGTACACGACACTAATGTCAAATCTAACCAATCATCCAGCGCTCACAACGCTAACCAGAAAATCTAAACAGATGGAATCACACTCACCTCTAATATCCACAAGGATCAAAATCCACCACTAGTACCAAGGAATACTCATAACTCACTCCCCGAGAACACAGGAGGAAAAGTACTCACGTCCTTGCGTACTAACACAATCGTCATCTATATATATATATATTATAAATGTATAATATATATATATATATATATATATATAACGAACCTCGTCCTGTTCCTAAGGAAAATATACCTCTCAAAGGCTAGATCACCTATATCATATCACTATATCATAAATCATATCAACCTCATAATACTATCATCAATAGGGTCAATCACATCACTAACACTCTCACTGTAGGCGAGGAAAACCCAATCAAATCACTAGGAATACACGAACTCAACTCACAAGAACGACCACCTAATGGTCACCGAAACAAAGCAAAGGAAAAGACTTCCCAATGCTAAACCAACAGATAACCGAGACAACAATGTCAAGGTTAAAACACCACAAGTGTTTAAGGAGAACACCTGGACAAGGAACCCAATCCACTCAGTATCCATGCCCTTAGCATGTGGAACAACTCGAATCACCTAAGTGGTGACGTCAAAAACAAAGGAGAAAGGAAGGGCAACACTATATGTGTGCACTGAACAACACCAAGCCTCATACCCGAGACTTAGAAATGATAGGAAGCAAAGGTGAAACAATGGAACACCTTTCAAAACTCTACAGGAAGAGATATTAAGAAAAAAGTCTCGAAATCTCAAAATCTCAAAATCCCAAGAAAAGTAATAAAAATAGTTTTCCTTTTAAGATACCACATAGTAAAAATGACCGTCTTGCCCCCAGTCTCCGTCAGTTTCCATCACCGGCTTTTAAAAGTTGAAAATATTTTTAAAGAAGATCCTAAGATCATTTTATAAAGTGTTAAAACTTTTCATTTCTACGGGGTAGGCGAAAACGAGTTTTTCCTTTTCAATACAAAGAGTTTAGAAAACACCGTTTTCGAAATGACAGTCAAATAAGAGAAACACAACTCTATGAATTCATGTAATGTCCGAGAGGACAGTAAAGGAAGAGCAACACGTTGGACTCACGGAAGACAACAATCCGTTCCAACTCCACCAAATCAAATGACACCACAAGGAAGAGGTTCGGCACCACACCGTAACCGACAACTTAAGGAATGACATACAAGTCAACGACCACGTACTAGTGTACAAAACACAGTACCAGAAATGCTTAAGGGAAGAGACTAAGCATAAGAATCAAGACTGTCAGACTATAGTACCTCGAGTACTTAATGAATCCCTAATCATAACCTCTTCTCATCAATCAAATCTCACACAACTCATCACTCGCCTTCTCTAAGGCCTCAATTATCAATTGACACAAAAATCATCCCTAAACTCAAATCTTCAAAAAAGTTCACACAATTAACCACGATCACCAAACTACTAACCACAATCACAGGGCTACTAACCACAATCACAAGGCTGTTAACCACAATCTCTAAGGCTACTAACCACAATCTCTAAGGCCTCAACTCAAGTCAAGCCTACGGTCCACCACTAGCCTCCGCTAGCCACATGAATCACAATGCCAACATGCATAACCTCCCCCAAGGGTACTAAGGTATATAACAAGTATAAATATATTCGTTTCATTTATACTTATTAATGATTACCACATTTAAAGTCTTGTTTCACATTATTCATTTTCAACTGAGCATTTATAAAATATGAATTTAATTTACAATATATTCATAAATAACATGCTCCAAAATCACATGTAATATAGCACATATACATGTTAAACGAGATCACTTAAATAATATGCAGTGTAATGTGACTCCACACTCCCCGTGATACTCACACACAACACACCCTTCCCAAGGGTAACGGATACAAACTCTGTCCACATACTTATGAGGATACAAGCTCATCAAGTAGTGTAGAGTTACCACACCGACCCTTCCCAAGTGATTTTTCTCTCTATCACTTCAACAGGGAAGGCGGTTGTACGAGAGCCCAGCTTGCAACTCCGTACGCCATGACTACCATAAAGTCAAGAACATGAGCCTCTACCTGGACTCCTAACTCACATTTGTCGGCTTTTTAGTTCCATAGGCGTGATACCTCCTGGCCAGTTGTTGTGATGATCCGACACAAACGTCTACTCGTGCCCCACGCACAAAGGAAGTAGACCACACCAAATGAACTCTCTCTGCTAATGGTGAAACCGTGCACTACATGCACCAACACCCATGTGCTCACACGATATGGTGTACAATCAAATCATATCTCAATCATAAATATGTAATACATCATATTTATAAAAATACCCACATGGTAATATAAGTCTCAAAATCTCTTTTCATGCTTTAAATACAATAAAGCAATTAAATTATATGAAAACAGTTTCATATACATTTCATGTTTTCAAAATATATTTTCTTTAATTCCTTAGAAAATATTTTCAATTTCAATTAACATGTCTTTTTAAAATAATTTAAACAGGTCATCCACGTAATAAAAGGGGACCTAGAATAGCGTCTAAGTCTCTCACGTCCAACGTTTACAAAATCTTCTAGCTCATTTAATTCTCCAGGGAATTTCTAAGCCGCATATTCCTATTCAATTAAAATAGGAATTAATATAATCACATAGGAAATAATTTAATTAATTTTCTTAAATTAATCCCTAAGTCCAATTCCGATTCTAAACGAATTATAGATATTTAAATTAACGATTTAAAATATCTATATTAAATTAAATAAGGGTTTTACACCCCTAAACTACTTCAATAATGCGGAGTGAGAAATATAATTTCCCACCTAATTATACGTTACCGAACGGTCCAAAATAGCACAGTACCGACGCCCGAATATGAAGCCCGCCGACCAAAATCGTCCAAAAACTATTTCGAATATATCAAAATGTCCGTCCCGACAACTTATACGATATATATGAAGCCCATTAATAATAGGTTAATTAATTGGGTTAAATCTAAAATACCCCAAACGAAAACTATAACCTATAAATGCGATTTCCGGGCAAATCGTTTAACGTAAAATCACGAAATTAATATATGACAAATACTACGTAGGTACGAAACTACTCACCGAAAATAGGCTCTAACCGATCACCGGAAGGTCGCCAAAAAATTGGCCGAAGCGTGGCCGGAGTAGCCCCTGCTCACGCCCTGCTACGCGAACCAGCGTCATCACGCCACCACATCGCCGCCCTGCGCCGCCTCTAGCCCGTCGACAACCACCGCAGCACCACCCGTAGCCAAATCAGTCGCCGCCGTCGTCACAGCTTCGGCGACTACCAGTCACGTCGCCTCCAGCCGTGTCCTCTCCGTCTGGTTCTCTCTCTCTCGCCTGGCCGGCGACTTTCACCCTCTGTGTGTGGACGACCGTCCTTGAAGATGGAGAAGAAGAGTTGGGTAGCAGATCGTGCAAGGAAGAAAAGAGCAGCATGTATCAATCGTTCGTCCAGAGAGCAGCTCAGTGTGGTTGCGTACACGCTTACAAATATATATGCCCTAATTACACAATTGACCCTCAAGACTTCCATAACTACAAACTAACCCACTTCAATATATATATATATATATAATAAATCCCAATAATTACTGGAAGCCTCCAATTAATATTGCGTCAACCCGTAATTCCACAGGACGCCCAATAACCAAATTAGTCCGAAAGAAATATATCGGTTTAAGAATCCAACAACCGGAACACCGAGAAGGTAATTTAATACGCTTCACACCGGATCCGTAAAAGTACTAATACCGAAACCGAAATAATCGAAACGATATCGTGTAGTCGAGAATAAGAATTCGCGTAGTCGTCAAAGATAAACTGTAAAGTCATACAGTCGACTTTAAAACTAAACGCGAAAAATTTACAGGTATTAAATACCAAGAATAAATAATACGTCATGAACAAGTGACGTCATTACTGAAATTAAAATTATAAATAATTTAAGGAAAAAGGAAAATAACACGGGGTGTTACATGAGCCAAAAGCTTAACCATTCCATGAATTTCACCAACTCTTCTCCTACAAACGTTTATCCTGTATATTCCAAATCCTCTTACGATGCCAACAATTGCTCAATGGTGTACCAACATATGGTAATACCAAAGGAATTTAACACTACCTTTCCCAAAATAGCCTATAATTCTTATTTTAATGCTTACAACTCGGGTTGTAACGATCATCCATTAGCAATCATCAAGTAAATGTCCAATTTTACCCCCAACGATCTAATAAATTCCAATTTGAAGAATCAAATCAATATTTTTCCCAAGAGCCATTAAGTTTTGAAGATAAGGTTTTAGAGGCCCTAGGGAATATTGAAGCAACCACTTGTGAGTGTGAGGAGATTACACACAAGGTAGACAATTCATACTTATAATTAGATAATCAAGAATTTTATTCGTATGATTTAAATCAACCTCAATATGAAGATTTTGTTCCGGATCTAATTCCAAGTTCACCTCCCAAGTAAAACAATTTGAAGATAGAGTTTTGACAGCCTTTAGTACGTTAGAAGCCAAGTCGCAATTGCTTTATTCTCATTCACAATCCCTTTCTAAGTTAGAAACCCAAGTAGGGCAACTAGCTAGTGCTTTAAATAGAAGCGAAGAGTAACGGTCGCGTCAAGTGGTAGTTGATACAATAGACCAAAGTATAGTTGAGCTAGGATCGCTTAATGATGAAGAGGAAACTAATCCAACCAATATTACGTATGATGAGGAGGATGATGATTATAATCAAATAGAGGAACAATTCGAGGCAAATAATGAAATCTCACAAGAAAAGTGGACACAAATTACTCCCTTACCACAAAAGTCAATTGAGACATCATATGAATTTAGGGAACCAATTCCCCAATGTCTTGAGGAGCAACTCCACAATAAACAAGGAAGGGAGGGATACTATGAAATTGAGGGGATTGATGAGGTGATGGAGGACATATCACTTCGTACAGTGATGGAAAATTCGTTGGACGCAAACAATAGACATGGGATGAATATAGAGTATGACAACAAAGGTAAGTTATATGCTGATTATTATTTGCTTGATGTCATACTCATTACTAAATATCCATAATGGATACCGATTAACGAATTACTTCCCAAATTTAGACCGAAATTTGGTGGATATGTAGCGGAGAGAAAAGGCGTTGGATAGTACAATTAGACACAGTCTTGCAAAAGACGGTAAAGATTAGAGCCTGTAATCCGGAATTGTATATTAATTAGATTTTTTGTTCTTCTTGCATGTGTTATGATTTCTTTTATTTTGAGGAATGTTTTTAGGATTTGTTTAAATAATTTTTGATGTTGTAGAGGTTTTTAAATTCTAAATTAAGATTCGCTTATTAGGAAAATATACACCTTTATGTTGAACTACTATGCGGGCATAATAGTATAAGTTTGTGGGGGTATGTTTTCAAAAATATTTTAGTATCGATATATACTAATTTTATATATACATACATATGTATAATTTTTAGATATCTATTTTATTTTATTTAAATTATCTATATAAATATAAAAATATATTATTAATTTTCACACTTCTATACATATATTTATCTATACTAACTGTAACACCCCGTGTTATTTTCCTTTTTTCTAAAATTAATTCTGATTTATTTTTCGGTTATGATGTCACTTGTTCTTGACGCGTTGTTTATTCTTGGTATTTCATACCAGAAATTTTTCGTGTTTACGTTTCATACTTGGCGGGACTACGTTACACGAATTCTTGTTACCGATTACGCGATTTCGTTTTGACGTTTAGCGTTTAGTGCTTCGACTGGGTGATGACACGTTTTATTGGATCGGGCTTGTTAGGTGTTCCGACATTTGGGTGTTCCAGCCCCGGTGTATTTATTTCGGACTATTTTAGTTATTTGGCGTCCCATGGTGTTCTTGGGGTTATTGTGTAATTTTGGATAATTGAAGGGTTACTTATGTAATTTGGATATATATATATACACATATGTATATCAGTGTATAGATAAAACGTTGACCTAGGGCATCACTTCCTTCTTCCTTTTACATCCCCGATCGAAGATTCTTGTTCGCCTCTTCTCCATTAATGCAATTTCTCCTCTTCTTCATTGTCGGTTGATTAGAGAGGGATAGAGAGAGAGAGAGAGAGAGGAAAAGTCGGGCTGAGAGAGTGTTGAGGTCGCGTCTGTAAGTGTGATCTGGAGAGGTGGTCGCCGACGGAGGGGCGCGGCGGCGCCAGCTAGCAGGGACGACAGGGGCGGACCAGGCCGGTTCGGCCAGAGCTTCGAGCTGCCGGTTCGACGACTTTCGGTGGTCCGATGACCGCGATGTTTGGTTAGTAAATTCGTCTCGACTTAGTGTTCATCATATTAAAATTTTGTATTGTTTCGTGGAGCGGTTTGTCGGGAAATCGCATTTATAGGTTAAAATTTTTGTTTAGGCTATTTTAGATTTACCCAAATTGATTAATCTATTGCTAATAGTTTTCGGGCAACTTTGGTCGCGGGCTCCATATTTGGGCGCCGACACTATTCACAGTGGGCCATTTCGGGTTGTTCTGTAAGCGTAAATTAAGTTGGTGAATTTTATTTTCACTTCCGTATCATTGACGTTGTTTAGGTGTCCAAACCCGTACTTATGTTAATTTAGATATATTAAATTATGAATTTAAAATATCTATAATTGAGTTAGAATCGAAGAAGGACTTAAAAATTAATTTGAGAAATTAAATAAATTATTTTCCTGAGAAATAAATTCTTATTTGAATTTAAAGATAATAGGTGGCCTAGAAACCCCTTGAGAATTAAAATGGGTTAGTAAAATTTGTAAAAGTTGGACGTGACTTAGAACGCGATATTAGTTCCCCTTTTGACTGTGTTATGGGATATGCGAACGTGAGAGACCTGAACTTAGACGTTATTCTAGTTTCCTTATCCTTGGTGGATTAATTGCTTTAATTATATTAAAAGTATGTTAAGAGAAATGGAAATATTTTTCCTAGAGAATTAAATAAAATATATTGTTTAGAACATGAATTGTACATGGACTTGTTTCCTTGTGATTTAAATGCCTGTATTGTGTTTTAAAAGCATGTTAAAGAGATTATGAGATTCATGTTGGTATCATGTGGATATTGTTTATAAATATGATGCATTACATATTTATTTTGAGGCATGGTTTTTATTGAGGCCTTGTATGCATATTGAGTACACCGTGTCATGTGAGTACGTGGGTGTTGGTGCATGTACTGCATGGGTTCACCTTTTGTAGAGAGAATTCAATTGGTGTGGTCTACGTTTGTTTGTGTATGGTGCATGAGTAGACTTCTGTTTGGATCGTCGTAACAACTAGCCAGGGGGTGCTTCTTGCTCCCACAAAACTAATCTTCCGAGAAATGCAGATGATAGGCGGAGGACTAATCCAAATCCTATGTGCACAACTGTGTGAAGTGTCAAAAGCACTTGGGAAGAACGGTACGAAGAGTCTGCCTTCCTTAGTGAGCCTGTATCTTTAGAGGAATGGTAGAGAATGATCCTGTTGATCTTTTGTGTGTGTACCACGGGTTGTGTTGAGTCACATTGCATTTGCATAGCATTTATGTGATTTCATTTGACATGTATATGTGATATTATTACCTATTAATTTTGGACTATGTTAGTTATGAATATTGCGAAATAAATTCATATTTTATTAAAATGCTCAACTGAAAGTGAATAATGTGAACACATGAATTAAATGCGGTAATTGTTAAAGTGTAATGAAATGCATATTTTTATACTTGTGATTATATACTTTTGTGCCCTTAGGGGAGGTTAAGTGTATTGACGTAGTGACCTCTGTGGATAGTTAAGGTTAGTGATGGACTGTAGAGTTGATTTTGAGTTGAGGCCTTAGAGAATGCAGGTAATAGTTTTGTGATTGTGGTTAGTTGTGTGACCTCTTTAGTGATTTGAGGTTAGAGACTGATTCTAGTATCAATTATAAATTGAGGCCATCGAGAAGGCGGGTGATGAGATTGTGAACTTAGTGGATGTTGTTTGTTGGCTTTGACATTTACTCTCGGCAAACAATTCCAAAATTGATGATAACAAACCATTGAAGAGTGTTTGATACTAATGAATTATCGAGTTTATATTTTTAGCAAAAGACATATGAACGACTCATAAATTAAACTCGGAAAGGAAATGACTCGAAAAGCAAGCTCGGAAAGAAAACTTGATTTAAAGCGAAAAGCTGTGAAAGAAATTGAAGCGCAAAATGGAAAATCATTTAATTCAACGGCAATGGCGAAAGTCGAAGACTCAAGACTTGGGATAGATAGGTCGGGGAGCGATCATTGTAACAAGGTAATTTTATGCGGCGATATTATCGTATATGCTCAAGTAGAAAATGAACCGAACTCAAATGGAATGAAAAACTCTTTACCGAACTTAAACGGAAAGAAAAATATTTTTATTAAATGTTTTTTAAGTTGTAGTCGACTAGAATCACCATGTGTATTTCAATATAGTCGACTAAAACAATCAGTAGCTTCAGGCTTTTCATCCACATCAAAGTAGTCGACTGAAAGTACTTTGAGTCGACTAGACTACAAGAAGTAGTCGACTAGAACACATTTTAGTTGACTATATGTATCATTGTAGTCGACTAGATGAAACCATGTAGTCGACTAAAAGAAAAAGTAGTCGACTAGTTGATCCTCAAAACCTGCAGATTCTTCAGAAAACATTTCCCATGTTTTGTGGATTGTTTTTAATGGTGTTCAAACGGCTCTTGTCTTTCAAATACTATAATCATTCTTCAAAACCCTAATGCAATGTTATATATAGAATGAGATGTGCATATTGAAGAGAAGAAGATTGAAACTAAAAGAGAAAAAAAGCTATCAAAAATTATGCAGAAATTTTCTCTACAAAAACCTTTGAAACCAAGCTTTGAAAATCTGATTTTCTCCAAGTTTCTTTGAAAATCAAAACCTCTAGTATCTCTTCTTATTCTCCAAATATCATTCCTTGATCATATCCTTTGAGAATACATTTCTAGAGCTATTGTAAAATCACCAAAAACACTTGAGCTTATATTGATTTATCTTCCATAAAAACCTTTGGGTTTTGAGTGTTTTTGTTCTTGAGTGATTTTATTGATTACATACGAATTTGTAATCTCGGACAAGTGAAGTCCACCGATTATTCAAGAGAGAGTTGTTCTCTTGATTGAGAGACAAGCTCGAGAGGCTTGTGTTGTAAAGGTTTGCCATTCCACCTGTGAAGGAAGGGCCATAGTGAAAGGATCGGGAAAAGTCTCAAGAAGGGGTTCTTGAGCCGAGGAGTAGGAGTTACCGAACCTCGAAAAAATCACGGTGTCAATCTCTCTATCTCTTTCTCTTTACTTGAGTAACTTGCATGCTCTAATCACTTGAATATCTTGTATGCTACAATTTGTCTTGAGATTAATTATTAGAGAATTGAAATTGAATCATTCACTTGTTCATTAAGAAATTGTGTTTTGATTATAGCGTGTTCCAATTTTGAAAAGAATTAGAAATATTTTTGAACACCCTATTCACCCCCCCTCTAGGGTTAATTAGTGACTAACATTGTTGTATAGGATTTTAGGTGCCTTTCACCTTCTGAGGAATGTGTTATCAACTGTATTTTGAGATTTTGATTGGGTTAGAAGAGGTTATGGTTGATGTGATTTTATTAAGTACTTGGGGTATTGTAGTGTTGTAGAATTGTTTCTCGTGCTTAGTTCATTCTCCTAAGCATTCCTTATACTGTGTTTTGTACGCTAGTACATGATTTTTGACTTATATGTCACTCCTTGAGTCGTCCGTTACGACGTAGTGCCAAACCTCTTCCTTGTGTTGTCATTTAATTTCGTGGGGTTGGAAAGAAATAGTTGTGTTCCGTGAACCCAATGTAGTACTCTTCCTTCCTTGTCCTCTTGGACATTATAGGAATCCGTGAAGTTGGGTTTACTCTTAGTTCGCTGTCTTTCGGAAACGGTGTTTTCTAAGTCTTGAAATAAACTCTTTGTATTTAAAAGGAAAAAACCCGTTTTCGCCTACTTCCGTAGCAACGAAAAGTTTTTGCATTTTATAAAATGATCTTAGGATCTTTTTTAAAAAGATTTTTAACTTCTAAAAGTCGGTGATGGTGACTGACGGAGACCGGGGGCAAGACGGTCAATTTTACTGTGTGGTTTCTTAAAGGAAAACTATTTTATTACTTTTCTCGAGATTCTGAGATTCCGAGACTTCTTTCTCAAAATCTCGACCTGTAGAATTTTGAAAGGTGTTTTCTTGTTCACCTTTTATTATTTTTAAGTCTCGGGTTTGAGGCTTGTTGTTGTTCAGTTCACACATATAGTGTTGCATTTACCTTCTTCTTGGTTATTTGATGTCACCACCTTGGTGATTTGAGTTTTTCATATGTTAGGGGCATGGATGCCGAATGGATTGGTTCGAGTTTTAAAACATTTTTCTTAAAAACTATTGAATCCCTGAGATTTATCTTTTTATAACTTTCACTCTTAGTCATTCGCTTTTGGTTTCCTTGTTCGAGTGTTTTCCCTAGACACTTATGGTGTTCTTAACCTTGACATTGTTGTCTCGATTATCTGTTGGTTTAGCATTGGGAACCTTTTTCCTTTGCTTTGTTTTGGGGACCCTTAGGTGGTCGTTCATGAGAGTAATGTTAGTGTGCTCTCCGTGATTTGATCGGGTGGTTTTCCTCGTCTATAGGTAGAGCGTTAATGATTTGATTGACCCTATTAATGATTGTATTATGAGATCGATGTGATGATGTGATTTATGGTATTGATCAAGAGATATGATTGAGGTGATCTAGTCCTTGAGAGGTAGATTTCCTCTAGGAATGGGATGATGTTTCCTATATATGTAAATTTATATAGATGACGATTGTGTTAGTACGCAAGGACGTGAGTGTTTTTCCTCCTGTGTTCTCGGGGAGTGGGTTATGAGCCTTCCTTGGTACTAGTTGTGGATTTTGATTCCTATGGATATTAGAGGTGAGTGTGATTCCCTCTGTTTGGATTTTCTAGTTAGCGTTATGAGCGCTTGATGATTTGTTAGATTGGACTTGGGTGTCGTGTACGTTGTTAGAGTAATGTAGACTACCGGTGTAGGTACTTGGAGTACGAGTCTTAGTCATACCTTATAGACTCATGTTGTGTACTTATATATATGTATATATATATATATTCTCGATATATGTACTTATTTACGGTAGTATATGGGTACGTGCCTTGTGGTTTTGTAGCTGGGATTTGTTGGGCTATGTATCTTGCTAGATAGTTTAGCATTACCTAAACAGTTAGAGGATGTGGTAGTTAGGATATCGTTTTTCCACTGAGCTTATTTTCTCATAGGGGTATTTCATCACCCCCTGGTATTCCCACGCCAGGTTGCAGGAAATGTTGAGGCTACGGGCAACATGCGGTGCCACTGCAGTTTTCTTTTGTTTTCCTTGTTACAGATTTTGGAGTTGCGTAGGGTGATGCGGTTACGGTTGCAGCGCAGCTAGTTTGGGGACGATAGTTATCTTTTGTCAGCTTCTTTACCCATGTTTTGTGGGATTGTCATATATTTCTCTTGGGAGCCAGTCTGTTGGCATATCCCTATTGGTGTCTCTTTTATTTCCTGTATTTATTATTTCAGGATGTCATTGTATCTATTTTGTACTGACATGTGCATTTTTGTATTCTTATTCGAGCATTTGTGGCTCTGTTGATTATAAAGGGTTGTGTAGAGGTCGCTGGTTTCTTTCCACTACCTCGGCCCTAGTAGGATTGATGAATGTTGGGCCTGTGACCCATTGATATTATCGAATTGTTATTGACATGTTATTCTGTTGTGGTTGTGTGTTCGGTTATTCCATTTACAAACGGAACTCAGCCGGATTTTCGTTAGATTCCGCTGTGTATTTCTATCATTCATCTAGGTATGGAATATAACACTTTTATCATTATTCCATATTTTTTCACAGTTAATGATATTCCAGTTGGTCGCTCATTGTAAGGATCACACCCCGGATTCCTCGGATGTCCCGGTTCGGGAGTCTCAGGAATTTAGGGGCGTGTCAGTATGGTATCAGAGTATAGTAGTGATTTTCTATCTTTCAATTATGCATGGACTATATTTTTCCATCATTATTCCATGTATTTTCATGTTATTGTTGACTCTAGTGGTCGCTTGACTGACGTCACCCTTGGAAATTCGCTGATTCTCCGGTTTGGAGTTTCGGGAATTTTAGGGGCATGACACTAACTTCTTATAAATATATACATATTTATAATTTTACAATATATATATTTTACTTTATTTCAATTATTTTTATTTAGATATAAAAACAATATAGAGAAAAATAAGTTTTAGTAATTTTAATACGTATACAAAAATATATATATATATATCCACTAACTTATTTTATATATACTTCTATATATACTTTTCATATATATATATTTAGTTTAATTAATTGAGGGTATTAATAGATAAAAATATGAAATTAAAAGAAATTTTGAAAAATTTTGTACACGAACTACCGAGTACTCGATGGACCCTAGAAAATATTATTTTTGGAAAATAAAATAAAATAAATATATACTTAATTATTTTATATTTTCTTTTCAAAATAGGATTTTGACTATAATAAAATAGTAGTTTTATGTAGTTATAGTAATTTTTATTTTTAGGGCAAGAGAGTTCTAGAAAAGTTTCCATAAATACAAAATCCTTTTCAGCTGTCGAAATTATGCATTAACGCTTGTTACCTTTTAAGAAATTTCCAATTTTATACTTTTTATTCCAAATTTCTGCCATAATTCAACAACTATTCTCTTATAAAGGACTTGGATTTAGGGCTATAAATATAGGGCATTCTTTATTTATTATTTCACAACTCATTCAATATTTTTAGAGAAAGAGAGTAGTAGGAAGTTTTACTTCGCTTCCGAGTCTTAAGTTAACAAGACACTATGGATATGAAGTTTGAATGCGGAAGAGATTACGGCAGCAAATCCAAAGGATGATTCTCTTATGGATTATTTCATAACATAGTATGTGACTTCTACCACAAAATGAAGTATTGTTTCAAGGCAGAAGGGATGATAGTACGTACAACCATGCGATACAATTCAAGGCTTATTTGGGTATTTCCCGAAGC
This sequence comes from Cornus suecica, assembly GCA_963922005.1. Taxonomy (NCBI): domain Eukaryota; kingdom Viridiplantae; phylum Streptophyta; class Magnoliopsida; order Cornales; family Cornaceae; genus Cornus; species Cornus suecica. The sequence goes on along the minus strand of OY998240.1, from coordinate 57,094,438 downwards.
TATCACTAAGGTTTGGATAATCCCTCATGAATTACCCACGATCTAGAATGAAAATTTCTTTGAATTCCATTTTCAATTCCTTCATTTCAAAAGACGATAAAGTATATTTGCAATGGACTTGAGAATCCACACACTAGACTTTAGATTAAGAATATAGAGCTCAATCCCAAGTTTTGGTATCTTGATGTGATTTTGGTTAAGCAAACATGTCCAATGAATCAAGAAGGAAAACGATATCGTGTCATGGTTCATGCTCTTTATTTCTTCAAAAAGGAATTTTGTGTCTCTATACCGGAATTGATTTATGATAGTATGGTGGAGTGTTGGTATGAAATTGAGCACAATGGAGAGCCTATTGATAAAAAAAGACTCACACTTGCTATTTCCATATCTCATCATTACTTTAATTGAGGACCAATTAGGTGACAAAGTTACTTTAAATGAGATGAAAAAGTGGTGCGCTAATGGAATGCCCGTTTGGAGCTCAGAGATTTCACCGTATGTGGCTAAAAAAGAGGAATAGAGTGAATCTGTAGTATAGGGAATGGATTAGAAAATGGATTAGTCTCTAGAAATTTCTCTCTTTCTAAGTTTAATTATTTTTATTTTTATTTTATTTTTCACTAAATCCGTTTAGGATTGGTTCTATCCATGTTTTGCACTTAATTTATTCTATTTTTCTGCAATTTTACTTTTTAGGATTGTAGGCCCTTAAGGCCAAATCAAAGTTTGCAATTATTAAAAACAATTCCATTCCTTGAAAATTTGTTTCATATATATATATAATATTTTGGTTGATTAAATACTATCACTCCACATGATATGATCTTGGGTATTGCATAGTGTTTGTTATTTTTGAATATATCATACAAAACAAGTTTGTGGGAGATACCGAGCATTACAACGCAAGTAACCGGAATTACATTTCAAGGGCGGTAAAAATTTCTTCATTTGTTTATTTTTATTTTTAGACCATGAGGACATGGTCTGTTTTAAGTTTGGGGGGAAGGAATTAGTATTCAATGCTTTAAGGGAAGGAGAAAAATAAACATTTTGAAAATTTTGAAACTTTTATGAAGTTCTTCATTCGAAATATGTGATTAAAGGTCAAGTATGAGTTAATTTGTGTATATATTATGACTAGAAAAGTATTATATATGCGATTACCCCACTTATAAGTATATAATAGTTTGATTAAATTGAATTTTTAAGATACGGTCCACATGAGTGAATAGATTAGTGAAATTGAAACCGGGAAAGATAGTCTTGGCCTATAAATCACATGCACACATTCTTTATGAAAAACCTAATTAACCCTTGACTATGTAGTTAAAAAATAGTTTTGTTTCAATGACAAGGGGAGAAGGGGAGTAGAAAAGAATAAAATAATATATATATATAAGTAGTATGGAGAAAACAAATACAAAAAACAGTTCTTCGATCCATAAAAAGGGGGAGAAAATTGATGAGCATAAAATCCATGGAAGAAGCTTGGGCCCAGTTGGTCGGAACTAAAAATCCTCGCTGGAATGTCCAGAGACTTAGAAAGACGAAAAGGGATAAAACTGAAAAAAGTTATATTGAAGTTGTGTTATGGCAAAACTTTATCAATGAAGTAGAAGAAGGGAGATTAGTTTACTATAGAAAATGTTCACAAAAACACGAAAATGTATTTGGATCGACTGTAGAAATTAGCAAGTTTATTTCACCACTGTGGGGACCATTCTTTGAAATTTAATTCATGATAATTATTGTGTATCAGTGAATGGGGATAATTTGTATGCATTTTATTCTGACGATATTATAACATTGCTTGATTGATGATTATTTGATTTCATGAATAAAAATGAAGAATGAAAGAATTTGTGGGTAGTATATTTAACCCTCACGAGACTTCACTCGTCCACTAGGGAAACTTAGGGGTTTAAATGACTTATTACACGTGCTAAGTGTAATCGTACACCTTCACGAAAGAAAAGGTTAGTTAGTTAGATAGTTTAGTTAGTTTTATTGTACTAAAATCACAATCATCACAAATTTTGAATTTTTTTCTAATGAATTGATTGCTAAGGGACTAGCAATGTTGAAGTTTGGGAGCTTGATAGGAGCCAAATATCATACATTTAAGGCTTCTAATTATACATTATTATGTCTATAAATAACATTATATTGGTGCTTTTATACGGTTTTCGTGTTTTAAGACGTTTCAGGCCATGTTATGTAAAACAAGTTAAATTTGGTGAAATAACTAGATTTGTGATTCAAGATTGTTCGAGAGCTGGAACCATGGATAAAAAGACCTATAAAGGTCAAAAAATAAGTCAAGAATGCAAAATAAATGAAGAGGAATGAAGCCGAGAAGAGAAACGGAGCAAATAAGATGAAACATGAAAAATACAAGGTGAAGAACTACCGAGTACTCGGTAATACATGTAACACCCCGTGTTATTTTCCTTTTTCTTGAAATTATTTTTCGATTTAATTTCGGCTATGACGTCACTTGTTCTTGACGCATTGTTTATTCTTGGTATTTCGTACCTATAAATTTTTCGCATTTTACATTTTGGACTTGGAGGAACGACGTTTACGCGGGTTCTTATTATTACTGACTATACGGTTTCGTTTCGATGTTTAGCATTAGTGCTTCGTCTGGGTGGTGATGCGTTTTATTTGTTTGACATTTAAGGGTTCAGATGTTCGGGTTCATTTCCTAATGTATTATTTTTGGACTATATTAGTTATTAGGCGTTCCATGAATTTATGAGTTCACGTGATTTCGTTCCTGAGTTGTTTAAATCGAAAAAGGTGACATAAGAGTTAATCCACTACCACCACTCACTGTTGGCCGAATTAAAGACATGTGGGCTGCTCCATCCTTCTCCATTATATATATATATATATATATAAGGGAGGTGACATGTAATGAAATGTTAAATGTAAATGTGACCAATTAAATTGGTCATGGTCCGGTTATGTAACAATTTTTTCTCACCACACATTTCCTACACATTAATATTTATATATGTAAATATAAGTAATTATATAGATATAGGATATATGTGTGTGGCCTATTTATTGAAGAGATAGACGAGCACATCGACAACCACCATCTCAATCCTTCTCCTTCTTCATTTTTCTTCCCCTCTCAATAGACCAAGGCATTATTCATCTTCTTCATCAGCAACTTGTCACCAGCAGGGGGGGGAGAGAGAAAGGTCAGATTGATGGTTGCGCAGCTACAGGTGCGACCTAGTGCGGACTGACGACGATGGAGAAGGCGACCTGGTGGGTCTATTGGTCGCCGATAGCAGCGACAAGTGACGATGCAGGTGGTGGGTGACATGGTGGCGACATCGCAACAGCTGGTCGCGGTAGCAGTAGTCGCGTAGCAGTGCGACGACAAACATGCCATTTTCGGCCAGAAACTTCACGAATTTGTTTCGCTTCCTTCTAAATTTCAGATGGCTGCGATTTTTGGATGATACCTTTGTCTCGATGTCAGGTACGACGTGTAAAACTTTTGTATTTTTTCGTTGAGCAGTTTGTCCGAAAATTTGATTTATAGGTTTGGATTTTTGTTTGGGTTATATTAGATTTATTCAAATTTAATAACCTATTGCTAATGGGCTTCGTATATATCGTATAGGTCATCGAGGCAGACATTTTGGTATATTCGAAATAGTATTCAGGCGACTTTGGTTGGCGAACTCCATATTCGGCGTCGACACTATTCATGATGTGCCGTTTAGGGGCTATTTTACGTATAAATTAAGGTGATAAATTTTATTTTCACTTCCGTATCATTGACGTGGTTTGGGTGTGCAAACCTGAATTTATTTTAATTTAGACATATTAAATTATGAATTTAAAAAATCTATAATTGAGTTAGAATCGAAGAAGGACCTAGAAATTAATTTGAGAAATTAAATTAAATTATTTTCCTGCGAAAGTAAATTAATACCTATTTGAATTGAAAGAGAGTAGGTGGTCTAGTAACCCCTTGAGAATTAAAACGGGTTAGTAAATTTTGTAAAATTTGGACATGAACTTAGAACGCGATATTAGTTCCCCTTTTGATTATGTTTACGAAATTAAAACATATTAGGGGATTTGTGGAAGTGAGGGACATGAACTTAGACGTTATTCTCGTTCCCCTTATGATTTGTAGATTGTTGCTTTAATGAAAATAAAAACATGTTAAAAAGAAATGAAAATGTTATACTTGTGAATTAAATGATAATTTGATTAATTTCAAGAATGATTATGTGATATAATTTCTTGTTGTGGTTTATTGCTTATAAATGTATTATTATGAGCATGTGGATAAATTTGGCATAATATATTGCATATGAGAAAAACATGTATTATGATAGACCATTGTTATATGGTGTACAATATATTACAAAGAGAAAAACATATATTGTGATGGAACATGATTGTTATTGAAACCTGGATGCATATTGAGGACATCATGTAGTGTCAAATCATGGTGTTGGTATATGCGGGTTGTGTAATCATGTGTGGGTGGCTTTGTGTCGGATAGTCGCAACAACTGGCTAGGAGATGTTCACACCTACCGAATTAATAAGCCAAAAAGGTGGTTTGAGAATCGTAAGAGAGGCTCGTATTCTTGACTTTGGTGGTCATGGCGCACGGAGTTGCAAGTTGGGCTCTCGTGCAACCGTTTTCCCTGTTAAAGTGATAGAGATAAAACTCACTTTGGAAGAGTCGATGCGGTACTCTACATTACTTGATGAGCTTGTATCCTCAAAAGTAAGTGGACAGAGTATGTATCCGTTAACAAGTGATGGGCAAAGAGTGTACTATGAGGTGTATGAGTCAAATTGAATTTGTGTAGCATTTATGTGATTCTATTTTACACGTTGATCATGATATTATGGCATGCGATGTTGGAGCAAGTTTATTATCTGCTATTATTATCTGTGGATGTTAGAGTATGTTGATTATGAATATTGCAAAATAAATTCATATTTTATTAAAATGTTGAACTGAAAGTAGATAACGTTAAAGAATATGATTACATGCATTAATTATTAAAGTATAATGAAATGTAAATTCTTATACTTACGATTATGTACTTTTATGTCCTTGGGGGGTTAAGTATATTGGTGTAGTGACCTCTGTGGATAGTTGAGGTTAGTGATGGACTATAGAGTCAGTTTTGAGTTGAGGCCTTCGAATGAGACTGTTGATTGTTTTGTGATTGTGGTTAGTTGTGTGACATTTTTAGAGAGTTGAGGTCAAGGATTGATTTTAGTATCAATTGTGATTTGGGGCCTTAAAGAAGGCGGGTGATGAGATTGTAAACTTAGTTGATTGTGTAGTATCAACGGTGGGTTGAGGCCTTTGAGAAGGCAACTAATAGTCTTGTGGTCTTGGTTGGTTGTGTAGTACTAGCTAAATAGATGTTTCTTTCATAGTTAGAGGAATGTATCATTTATCTTACTTTTAAGGTTTTGAGTGTGGTTAGATGAGGTTGTGATTGAACCTGTCTGGTTGAGTGACAATGGTCTGTTGATTCTATTAGTAATCTAGAGAGTTAGTATCAAATGTGAAATTGAGGTTAGAATGAATTGGAAGAGGTATTGATTGAAACTAATTAGTTCCGTGATATCGGCCACTAGTTTTTCCTTTTCTTGTTATTAAGTACTCGAGGTATTGTAGCTTTACAGTCATGTTTCTCATGCTTAGTTCATTCTCGTAAGCAGTCTTTGTACTATCCTTTGTATACTAGATGATATGTTTTTGACTTATATGTCACTCCAGTTGGTTATGGTGTGGTGCCGAACCACTTCCTCGTGGTGTCATTTAATTTTATGGAGTTGGAAATGGATGGTTGTGTTCCGTAAGTCCAACGTGTTGTTCTTCCTTCATTGTCCTCTTGACATTATAGGAATCCTTGGAGTTGTAGTCACTCTTATTTGGTTGTCTGTCAGAAATGGAGTTTTTCATGTTTTGAAAACAAACTCATTCGTATTTCAAAAGAAAAATCCGTTTTTGTCTACCCCCATAGCTAGGACAAGCGAATGACGGAGACTGGGGGTAAGACGGTCATTTTCACTGTGTGAATTTTTAAAGAAAACCTATTTTATAGAAATTCTCAAGATTCTGAGATTCTGAGACTTCTTTCTCAAGATCTCAACATGTAGTGTTTTGAAAGGTGTTGTCTTGTTTCACCTTGACTTCAGATCATTTCTATGTCTCGGGTATGAGGCTTGTTGTTTAGTGCATACTCATAGTGCTGCCTTTCCCTTCTTTTTGGTTATTTGATGTCACCACCTAGTGATTTGAGTTTCACACATGTTAGGGGCATGGATGTAGAATGGATTGGATCGAGTTTTAAAACATTTTTTCTTAAAACTATTGAATCCTTCTTTTTATAACTTTCACTTTTGGCCATTCGTTTATGGTTTCCATGTTTGGGTGTTTTCCCTAAACACTTGTGGTGTTCTTAACCTTGACATTGTTGTCTCGGTTATCTGTTGGTTTAGCATTGGGAACTCTTTTCCTTTGCTTTATTTTGGTGACCTTTAGGTGGTCATTCATGAAAGTAGTTTTCATGTGCTCTCCGTGATTTGATCGGGTTTTTTTTCTCACCTATAGGGAGAGCATTAGTGATTTAATTGACCTTATTGAGGATAGTATCATGAGGTTGATGTGATGATGTGATTAATGGTATTAATGAAGAGATATGATTGAGATAATTTAGTACTTGAGAAGTAGATTTTCTTTAGGGATGGGATGATGGTTCTTATATATCTATATATTGATGACGATTGTGTTAGTACCCAAGGACGTGAATGATTTACCTCATGTGTTCTTGGGGAGTGAGTTGTGAGTATTCCATGGTACAAGTTGTGGATTTTGATTCCTTTGAATATTAGAGGTGAGTGTGTTTTCCCTCAGTTTGGATCCTCTGGTTAGTGTTGTGAGCACTTGATGATATTTTAGATTGGACCTAGGTGTCGTGTACCTATTCTAACTTTATGAGAGTAGTGTAGACTACTAATGTTGGTACTTGGAGTACGAGTTTTAGTCGTACCTTATAGAATCGTGTTGTGTACTTATATATATGTATATATATCCTCGATATATACTTATTTACTGTAGTATATGAGTACGTTCCTTATGTTTTCATAGTTGGGATTTGTTGTAGCTATGTATCTTGTTGGATGGTTTAACATTACCTAAATAGTCAGAGGATGTGGTAGTTATGATATTGTTTTTCCCACTGAGCTTATTTGCTCACAGGGGTATTTCATTGCCCCCTAGTATTCCCACGTCAGAATGCAGGAAATGTTACGGTTACGGGAAACATGTGTTGCCACTACAGTTTTCTTTTATTTTCCTTGTTACAGGTTTTAGAGTTGTGTAGGGTGATGTGGTTACGGTTGCAGCATGACTGGTTTGTAGACGATAGTTATCTTCTGTCAGTTTCTTTACCCATATTTTGTGGGATTGTCATATATTTCTCTTGGGAGCCAGTCTATTGGCATATCCCTATTGGTGTATCTTTTATTTCCTGTAAGGATGTCATTGTATCTATTCGGCATTGTCATGTGCATTTTTGTATTCTTATTCGAGCATTTGTGGCTCTTTTGATTATAGAGGGTTGTTTAGGGGTTGGTGGTTTCTTTCCATTACCTCGGCCCTAGTGGGATTGATGAATGTTGGGCTGTGAGCCATTGTTGTTATCGAATTGTTATTGTCATGTTATTCTATGGAGTTGTGTTTCCGGGATGTTCCATTTACAAATGAAACACTGCCGGATTTTTGTTAGATTCCGCTGATGTGTTATATCATTCTATTAGGTATGGAACATACCATTTTTTTCATTATTCCATATGTTTTAATGGTTAATGATATCTTAGTTGGTCTCTCATTGTAAGGATCACACTCCGGAGTCCTTAGATGTCTCGGTTCGGGAGTATTCGGATTTTAGCGGTGTGAGAGTTTGGTATCAGAGTATTCTGTTGAGTTTCTATCATTCAGTTTGACATGGAACCTATTATTTTCTTTGGTATTCCATGTATTTCCTTGTTATTGCTAACTCTAGTGGTCACTTGACTGACGTCACCCCTTGGAAATTCGCTGATTCTCCGGGTTGGAGTTTTGGGAATTTTAGGGGCGTGACAGTACAAAAGTGAGCAACATTCTAGAGACGTACATGCGTTCACGCGCCATTGTGTGACCATTGTGCAAACACCGAGTACTCAGTTGAATCTTTACCGAGTACTCGGTGAGCCAAATTCCAGAATTTAAAGCTACAACTTTAATCTCATTCAAACCACCATAAATTTATCAAAACATCATTAAATGGAGTGATTTAAAAGCCTAAACTCATGTCCATGAAGTCATTTTTCCAACGCACTTTGAATCACGTAAACATTACTCCCATAGCTCCAGATATGATCAAAACAGTGGAGTAGGACGAAGCTGAAAATCACCTACGGGATAACATCGAGTACCCGGTAGAATTTCACCGGGTACTTGAGATTTGGACAAAATAAACTTAATGGGTGGACCCCGTTTGAATTGGTTTGCACTCCAATACACCTTGGGACATATTGTAAACATATTATGATCAGATTTCACTTCATTTCTCATCAATTCATAAAAGGAAAGGATTTACTGAAAGGGAAAACAATTCATATTCAGGCAGGACTTGATCAACCTCTATAAATTAAAGGGTTGGGTTCATAGGTCTGTATATATCTATCTACCCTCTATATACTTCATCTTACGTCTTTTCAATAAAAGATTCTACATTAGAGATCAGAGAATAAAGTCATGGAATTGCGTGCCTCGGCAAAGGAGAAACAGCAATCATGGAGGCGGTGTCTACATCAACAATGGAGATCACCACAATCATGAGCGGCTAAACGGGTATCTAGGATTTTTAAGAAAACACTAGTCAAGTAATGTAACTTTTATTTATTTCAAATATATTAGGGAAAACTCAAGTACACATATGTGATGATTATATAAATGAGTGAACATGTTTGATTCAATATGAGATTCTTTATTTATTCTATGTCTTGTCTTAGCTTGAATGGATGTTTTATCTTACTCAATCATAATTATTCAATATGGACTAGAACTTGAATGCTTAATTCATGATTTTTTACACAATGGTGGTCATTAACATGCAATCTAGATTTAGACAGTCCTTGCTAAGAAAAGATAATATAGGGATGCTTTTTATTTAATCTTTTAGGAGTAGTTGTAGAGTAGATACATACACTTGTCATACTTTATTCGAAGATGGGTTGTAGTCAAGTCGGATGAATTATTCCTTTTTTGGGATTAGGATTTGCCAATGTTGGGACTCTATATCTGATTCACATATGATGGATCGCTCTTTACAGTTGAATGAATATGATTCTATATTATGCGGTTAGTGGTAGCGTTAGAAATACCCTAGAATCTATCTCTATTGTCTCTATCTTAAAACTATCTTTATTTGCTTTATTTAATTTAATTGTTTATTAGTTAATAATCAAAACCCAAATCAAATTATCTTGGTGATTCAAGAGTATTACTTTATTAGAATTTAGAGTACAATTTAGTCCTCATCGATACGATATCCCTATCATAAGCATACTATACTATGATTGATTTGTGCACTTGCGATAGGTAAAATTAGGTCACATCTAAAAAGTCTTACTTGTACTATTATTATGATTATTTATTACCTTAGCCTAGTGTCCTAAACCGATCGAGATTTGGGACCCGATCAGTGTATTTTTAACCACTATTTTTATCCACCCCGACGGGACATCAAGTTTTCGGCGCCGTTGCTTGGGACTTGGCATTATTCATTGCTTTAGTAGTTTAGTGATATTGCGTTATTGTAGTGTATTTAAAGTTAGAATTTTTGTGTGATTGACAAATATTCTGAAAAGCATAAAGGGGGATAGCGAAACAGTGTGAAGTGGCGTCGATGGATCTCTTGTGAGTTTTAGATTAGCTTAATTTTGCATTTTGTTTCAGCTTTATTTTCTGTTAATATTTAGAGTAATTTAGAAGTAGTTGAATTTATTTTCAGATAAAAAAAGAAGAATTTTTCTGGCTTAGTGCCTGACCGATAGGAGATTCCTTTTTTACCGTAATACTGCGTTAGTACCCTTTGATCCTGAGATCGAACGAACTTTTCATCGAAATTGTTGAGCTAGGGAATTAGAGCATCACCAACAGTTGGAGCAAGAAAAGATGGCCATTCAGAATTGTACCACGTGAAACGCACCAGCCACATCTTTAAAGGGATATTACATGCCGGCCGCGTATGAATCATGCACTGAATTTCCAGAGACAGATGACCCATATCAGCAGATTAATGATTTCTGAGAAATGGTCTCTACGGTCAGAATGGAGAATCTAAGTACGAATGCTTTGCGTGTGCGTTTATTTCCTTTTTCGTTGAGAGATAAAGCCAAAAGATGGTATATCATTCTAGATAATGAGATTAAAAGAGACTTGGAAACTTTAAAAGCTTAATTTTTACAAAAATACTTTCCATTAGGTAGGACCCAAGAAACACAGGAAACAATTACCCACTTCCGAAAATTACTCAGTGAGGAATTCCATGACGCGTGGGATAGATTCAATGAAATTCTGTGAAAGTGCCCCCATCACAAGTTCGTGGAGCAGGACATCGTGCGGAACTTCTATCTTGGATTGGGATCCGAGCATAAAAATTTGATTGATACTGCCGTAGGAGGAAAGTTCGCACTGACGCCATCGAAAGAACTTTTGGATATGTTTGACAGCATTAACGACAATTCGATTTAATATGAATCTAAGATGCGTGCGCGGAATGGACGTGATAGAAGATCTAACAAAACATTTGTCATTGATAGAGCAGATAACCACGATGATGTCAGAAAATTAGTGGCGGTGTTAGGGGAAAAACCAGATAAGTTCATTAATCTTAGACAGTCATCCCCGAGAGAGGTCTAAGCAGTAGGACCATATTTTCCCCAGAATGAGTGTCAGGGTAGTGAGTTTGTTATCGTTGATGCTAATGTAGCATGGGATAATTTGAATAATACTCCTTTTTCCAATACTTACAATTAAAACTGGCGAAACCATCCACATCTCCTGTACCATTCTTAGAATATGGAAAATCCTCCAACAAATTTTCCTCCAAGTCAACAATCATTCAATGGTCAACCACAAATCATGACTCAAAAATTTTAGCCTAATTATCAAGGTAATCGACCTTTCAATTACCAATTCCAACCAAATTTCCAACCCCAACCTCAAAGGAGTCAGACTCCACCACCACCGTCTTATGATTTTGCTAACCTTGACAGAACTTTGCTAGCCATTCAAAACCAGTTAGGCACTAATACGCAAGCGATCATGAAGCTGGAGGTGCAGGTGGGTAAAGTTTGCAATTCGATGAATAAACAAGATGAAGGGAGATTGTCTAGTCAGCCGGTAGTCAACCCAAGGCCTAAACAAGCATTGGAGCTCGGATCTTTTGTTCAAAATCCGCATGATACGGTCCAAGCTATCACGACTTTGAGAAGTGGGAAGGAGGTATAAACCAGGGTTGAGGAGCATCATAAAAAGAGAGTGAGTAAGAGAAAGGCAGTGGAAAATGTGGTTGAGAAGATTCAGAAAGACCAGCCTTAAGTGGAGGAGGACATTGATCAGCCATTACCAGAAGAGCCAGATAGGGCGAGTTACAAGGAAGCAACGCCATTTCCCCAACGTATGAGAGATCCAACCAAATATGGTAAATAGAAAGCATCTGACACGTTGGAGACTTTTCGGCAAGTCAGAATCAATTTGCCTCTCTTGGACATAATTACCCAAATTCCTCCCTATGCTAAGTTCTTGAAGGACCTCTGTACCTAAAAGTGGAAAAACAGAGTGAAGGTCCCGAAGAAAATCTTGCTAACTGAACAAGTAAGTTCATTGCTTTTAAGTAACACATCACCTAAGAGAAAAGATCGCGGTGCTCCCATTATTCCTTGCGTCATTGGCGAACAGGAAATTGGTAAAGCTCTTCTTGATCTAGGTGCGAGTGTTAATTTACTTCCTTATTCAGTTTATCAATAGCTAGGGTTGGGAGAGCTCAATCCCACCTCAGTAGTCCTCCAACTTGTTGATTGGTTAATCAAGCAAGCAAAAGGGATTCTGGAGGACGTCATTGTTCAAGTGGACAAGTTTTACTTTCCAGTGGACTTTATAATTCTCGATACAGAGCTTGTCCATGATTCCAAGAAACACATCCTTGTGATTTTAGGAAGACCATTCTTGGCCACGGCCAATACATGTATTAAATACAGAACAGGGGCTATGAAGCTGTCATTCCGAAATATGAAGGTGAGGATTGTTAGTCACTAATTAACCCTAGAGGGGGGGGGGGGTGAATAGGGTGTTCAAAAATAATTCTACTCCTTTTCGAAATTGGAACAATATATATATATATATATATATTCAATACTCAATTTCTTCAATAGTCAAGTGAATAAATTCAATTCAATTTATCTAACAACTAATCACAAGACTAATTAGCATACGAGATATTCAATTAAATATAGCATGCAAATTAATGAAATAAAGAGAGAGAGATAGAGAGATTGACACCGTGATTGTTTTAGGTTCGGTAACTCCTTCTCCTTGGCTCTAGAACCCCTTCTTGAGACTTTTCCCGATCCTTTTACTATGGCCCTTCCTTCACAGGTGGAATGACAAACCTTTACAATCACAAGCTTCTCGAGCTTGTCTCTCAATCAAGAGAACAATCCTCTCTTGAACAAACGGTGGACTTCACTTGTTCGAGATTACAAATTCGTATGTAATCAATAAAATCACTCAAGAACAAAAACACTCAAAACCCAAAGGTTTTTATGGAAGATAAATCAATATAAGCTCAAGTGTTTTTGGTGATTTTTAAATAGCTCTAGGAATATATTCTCAAAGGATATATCAATGAATAATATTTGGAGAATAAGAAGAGAAACTAGGGTTTTTGATTTTCAAAGATTTTGCAGAAAATTCGATTTTTGCTTCTAGCCTTCAATGGATTTTGCAGAGAAATTTTCTGTAGAAGATGAAGATTTCTTTCTCTATTTGATTCAACTCTCTTTTCTTTGAATACACATATCTCATTCTATATATATCAATACATTTAGGTTTTGAAGAATGAATATTGTATTTGAGAAAACACAGTCGTTTGAAGTCCATAAACATCTGCTTAAAAGATGGAAAATGTTTGTGCCGAATCTGCAGAATTTAAGGAACAAACTAGTCGACTATATTGAAGTTTTAGTCGACTACTTTGGACCATCTAGTCGACTAGATTGAGTTCTCGTCGACTACATTGAACCATCTAGTCGACTAGATTGAGTTCTAGTTGACTACAAGATGTAGTCTAGTCGACTCAAGCTTATTTCAGTCGACTACCTTGATGTGGATGAAAAGCCTAAAGCTACTGATTGTTTTAGTCGACTATTTGAAAATACACAGGGTGATTCTAGTCGACTACAACTTGAAAAACATTTAATAAAAATATTTTTCTTTCCGTTTAGGTTCGGTAAAGCGTTTTTCATTTCATTTGAGTTCGGTTCATTTTATACTTAAGCTTATACGATAATATCGACGCATAAAATTACCTTGTTACAATGATCGCTCCCCGACCTATCTACCCCGAGTCTTGAGTCTTTGACTTTCGTCTTTGCCGTTGAATTAATTGATTTTTCCATTTGCACTTCATTTTCTTTCACCGTTTTTCGCTTTTAATCAAGCTTTCTTTTCGAGTCGTTTCCTTTCCGAGTTTGATTTCTGAGTCGTTCACCTGTCTTTTGCTGAAAATATAAACTTCATAATTCATTAGTATCAAACACTCTTCAATGGCTTGTTATCATCAATTTTGGAATTGTTTGCCGAAAGTAAATTTCAAAGCCAACAAGGATGAATGTATTTGATGCCAATCACCAACTTCAACTTCCTGAGTTAGTTGACTGTCATCGAATTGACGAGGTTGATGAGATTGAGGATATTGTAGAAGAATTTGCACCTAGAATCTTGGAAAAAGATGAGATAGAGTCTCTTTTCACTAGAGTAAGATTAGAGGATGAACCGGAGAATTGGAATGAGCAGGTCAGTGAGAACTATGCAGGTATTGCTGCATTGGAGACTGCATTATTTGGACATCCATGGAAAGTGTTGATTGAGACAATTCCCACAATCTTGAATACACCACCAATTCCGTCTTTGATTAAACCTCCTACATTGGACTTGAAAGAATTGCCTAGAAAGATTAAATGTCTTTTTAGGACCCGATAAGACTCTTTCCGTGATCATATCATCAAAGCTGACAGAAGAACATGAATCGAGTTCGGTCATGGTCTTGAGTAACAATAAAGAGGCAATAGGATGGAGCGTTGCTGATTTGAAAGGAATAGACCCCTCGATTTGTATGCATTGCATACACTTAGAGGATGATGTAAAACCATCTAAAGAGATGCAATGGAGATTGAATCCGAATATGAAAGAGGTGGTGATGAAGGAGGTGGTAAAACTACTAGATGCGGGTATTATTTACCATATATCCGATAGTACATAGGTAAGTCCTACTTAGGTAGTGCCAAAGAAATCAGGCATTGTTGTTGTACCTAACTCAAAAAGAGAGTTGATTCCACAGCGCACGACCACTAGGTGGCATGTGTGCATTGATTATAGAAAGCTCAATTCTCATACCATAAAAGATAATTTTTCATTGCCATTTATTGATTAAATCCTTGAGAGGTTGGCTGGACAGAGTTATTACTATTTTCTGGATGGATAATCTGGCTATAACCAAGTGGCTATTAATCCTTTTGATCAGAAGAAAACCACTTTCACTTGTTCATATGACACATTTACATATGAGCGGATGCCTTTTGGTTTTTGTAATGCGCCAGCTACATTCCAGAGGTGTATGATGTAGATATTCTCTGATAAAGTGAATAAGTTATTGGAAGTGTTCATGGATGATTTTTCAGTTTTTGGGGCAACCTTTGAAGACTGTTTAAAATATCTAGCACTTGTGCCTCAGAGATGTAAATAGACGAACTTAATTCTGAGCTGGGAAATGAGTCATCTCATGGTTCAAGAGGGGATAGTACTTGGCCACATTATATCGAAAAAGGGGATTGAGGTTGACAAGGAGAAAGTCGAATTGAATTCAAAATTTCCTCCTCCTACGTCTGTAAAACAGATACGATCTTTTCTGGGCTATGTCGGGTTCTACCGACAATTTATCAAGGATTTTAGTAAAATTGTCCAACCACTTTGCAACTTATTAGCTAAGGATACAAACTTTGTCTTTGACGAAAAATGTCTTCATTCTTTTGAGGAGCTGCGTACTCAACTCTCAACAACCCCAATCATTCGTCCATCGGACTGGTCATTGCCATTTGAATTAATGTGTGATGCTTTAGACTATGTCGTAGGAGTAGTGTTAGGTCAGAGAAAAGAAAATCTGCCATATGCGGTATACTATGCTAGCAAGACTACGAACCATGCGCATATCAATTGTACAACCACAGAGAAGGAGTTGCTGGTGGTTGTAGTTTAATTAGATCAATTAGTTTATTTGATGGATAAATTTTGATCATACTTATTGGATACCAAGGTAGTAGTTTATTCGGATCATGCGGCTTTAAGACATTTTCTAACGAAGAAAGATTCTAAACCCAAGATGATTTGATGGATTTTGTTGTTGCAAGAATTTAACTTGGAGATTAAAGATAAAAAAGGTTTGGAAAATATTGTTACTGACCATTTGTCGAGGATCATTGTCGAGACTACAAAGGAAACTACTCCTCTTCAGGATTCATTCTCGGATGAACATCTGTTCAGTGTGACTGTTGTGGAACAGACACCGTGGTATTCTGGTAGGTGTCAAATATTAGTCATTTTGACCCCTTAACTCACTATTGTTATATCCTTTTATTCCATTATCTGGTATTTTTATGTTGTTTGCGTGTTAAAACATGTTTCAGGAGCTTAATGAAGAAATTGAGCTAACTTCGGTGAATTAACTGAGGAGTGTGTTCTTTTTATCCAAGAGGAAAGTCAATGAGGCCGTCCGAGATAAAAATGGCTCCCGAAGGGTAAGAACGGCATTTCCAGAAGCCGTCATGTTCAACAAAAAGTATCGTGGGTTTAAGACGGTCGTTTTTGGTGCATTCACAGAGAAAAGTTATTTTCGATAAAATACCAACACTTTCAGTTTCAAAAAGTGTCTGGAAATCACATTTCTACGCTTGGACCTACGCTTAGAGGTACACTTGGACCTTTGCTTGAAGCGTATGGGCAACAAAAATTTGTGGTTTTTGGAGATTTTTGCTTGTTCTACCCTCGGTTCGATATGAAGAAGGGCATGTGACTCCAGACCTTTATATACATGTATATACACTTATATATATCAGAAGGTAGGGTTTGCATGAAGTTAAGAGTGAAAAGACTAAAAAGGGCCTCTTTACACCATTGCTTATTTATACATGATCATATATCAGTGTAAAGGGGGGTTAATTTTTGGAGAGACGTTCATTAGGGTTGTTCAGTTGGGAGGTTCACGTTCATTCAGAGATGTTCATTAAGACGTGTTGCTGTGAAGAGCCATATTCAAATCTAGAGATCCGGAGAAGAAGACTGTGGAGATTGTTTCTACATCACTGATGCAGTTACCTTTCACCATGGCTAACTAACTTGGTATCTAGGATTTTCTAGCAACACCCTAGCCAAATAATGTAGTTCTTTCATTGTTATTGAATTGTAATGAGGGGAAACTATTGACTATATTGAGATGATTGTAGTAGTTAAGTGACTGTACTGATTTGCAATATAAAATTATATGTTTGTTCTAAATTCTTGTCTTAGATGGAATGAATGTATTATTTTGCACAACTACGATTCTTCGCTATGGGTTGGAACTCGGATGCTTAATTAGGGTTTTGTACACAATGGTGGTAATGAAACTTGAGACCCTGGTCGTACCTTGGCGACTTAATATAGACATGCTTTAGTTTATTTTAATGCAGTAGGAGTATATTAGAGTAAGATTATTGGGATGTACTAGTTAGGTCAGTCATGAGACGGGTTGTCGCAATCTGATTGATGGTACTCATTTTTTGGGTCATATTTAGCTATTTGCGGTACGACCTGATTCACAGTTATGGATCACCCTCTTATAGTTGTTACATTGAGGAACTATATTATGCAGTTAGTGGTGGAATGATGGAAACCCTAGTTTTCTCTCTCATCTGAAACACAACCAATTTAATTTGTTGTCTAGATAATCTTTGTCAAAATAGATAATTTGGTTTTTGACCACCCAAACAAATAATTTTCAGAAAATATAATTCAGTATTTTTGAATTGCTAAAGTGCACAATCTTAGTCTCTGAGGGATCGATATCCCTTACTCAAAGCATTATTCTACAATTGATAATTGCGCTTGCGTAGGGTAAAACTTAGAGTCGCTAAGGTGTTATTTTTTACCACATATTTTATACACCTGATGTCGCATCAATTTTTTGGCGCCGTTGTCGGGGACTTAGCATTGTTCAAATAGCTTTAGTAGTTTATTTGCATTATGTTATTTTAGTTGTAGCTAAAGTACCTTAATTTTATCATTTAATTCTAGCATTGATTTTCTATTTATAGTTAAAGTAATTTAGTAGTTAAATTAATTAATTGTTATTTCCCAAAATTTCGAAAAGAAAAAAAAATAGTTGTTTGAGTAGCGTATGACCGATAGATCGACCCGTTCTAATTTTAGCACTGCGTTAGTCGAGTACAATCCTGAGATCGAAAAGACTCTCCATCATTTATGTCGAACTGTTGAAGAACGACAATGTCAGTCAGAAGAAGAAACGATGGCTGACCAAAGAGCCAACCAACAAAGGGCACTAGAGACATTATTAAAAGGATATTACGCGCTCGATGTGTACTACTCCTATATTAATTTTCCGGATGAAGAAGGAGCGAAACACTTCGAGATCAAGACAAGCATGAGTAATATGCTTCCAAAATTTTCAAGTCATAGAATAGAGGACCCATATCAGCACATCAATGATTTCCTAGAGGTAGCTTCTACTATTAGGTATGACAATTTTGCCCAAAATAACTTGTGAGTGAGATTATTCCCTTGGTCATTGAAAGAGAGCTAAACGATGGTACATCAAATTAGCAAAAGAAATTAAAATTGATTGGGAAGCCCTTAAGAAAGAATTCATAGAAAAGCATTATCCCAGAGGAAAGATCTTTGAAGCACAAGATGCAATCAAAAGCTTTAGGCAGTTACCTGGTGAACATTTTCATGATGCTTGGGAGAGATATAATGAAATTTTGTATAAATGTCTCCACCATAGGTTTCCTGAACAAGATATTGCTAAAAGTTTCTACATGGGACATGGAGATGAGCATAAGACTTTGATAGATGCGGCAACACAAGGTCAGTTTATCTTGAAGCCACCTAAAGAAATTTTAGAGATATTTTATAATATAAGTGAAAACACAATTCAATATCAATCTGAACTGAGGTCTAGAGGTGGACAACAGGATAGGAGATCAGAGAAATCTTATGTTGTAGAGCATGATGATATGAGACACACCATGGCATTGTTTGGAGAGAAATTAGAGACAATTGAAAAGTTTATACAGCAAAGTCATTCCCCTCCTAGAGAGACGTTTGAAGTTGAAGCGAAGTATTCCCAAAATGAGTGTCAGGAGATAATGGCCACTGATGCCAACGCATCATGGAACTATTCCAATAATGCTCCTTTCACCAATTCATACACCTCCAATGCCATAAATCACCCACTCCTGTCATACAAATCTACCAATGTATAGAATCCTCCATTAAGGTCCCAACAGGGACAATCATCCAATCAACATCCAAGATTCACAGATAGACAACAGTCATATAACCCACAACCAAGGTTCACTAAGAGACAACAATCATATAACCAACAACCAAGGTTCCAACAGAGTCAACATTCATTGGACTCATAACCAACAATCATGGCTAGAAATTCTCAGTCCAATTACCAACCTAGAACATGCAATAATTCCGAAACTCTCCAATCATTCAATAATTCCCAATCTCATTATCCATTCAATAATTCCCAAGATCTTCAGCCATTCAATAATAATCAAGTTGTGCAACCATATAACTATCAGACCCAGCCTCAAAGAAGCCAAACTCCTCCACCCAGTGTCCAGACTAATAGGTTAGAGCAAGTTATACTGAACATTCATAACAAGCTAGACATTCATACCCAATCATTGGCACAACTACATATGTAGATGGGTCATATGGCAAATGAGATAAATGTAAGAGAACCAGGAAGATTACCTAGTCAGTCGGTCGCTAACCCAAGGCCACAACAAGCACTAGAGCTCGGATCATTTGTTAATGAACCTAATGAAACGGTTCAAGCAATCACGACTCTGAGAAGTGGAAGGGAAGTGGAGACTAAAGTTGAGGTGGAGCATGAAGAGTGGTTGCAGAAAAGAAAAGAAGTCAAACAAGCATAAAGGAAGGAAGTTGAAGAAGAGAAAAGGAAGGAGGCTGTAAGGAAAGAGGCTGAAAAAGTCTAGAAGGATCAACCATCAGTAGAAGACAATGTCGATTAGACGTTACTTGAAGAGTTAGACAGGGCAAGTTACGAGGAGGTAGCGCCATTTCCTCAGCGTCTTAGAGAGCCGGCCAAGTACGGGAAGCTGAAAGAATCTGATATGTTGGAAACATTCCGACAAATCAAGATTAATTTACCTTTCTTAGATGTAATCGCCCAGATACCACCTTATGCTAAGTTTTTCAAGGATCTTTTCACCGAGAAGCGAAAGAGCAGAGCGAAGAATTCAATAAAAATACTATTGACTGAGCAAGTGAGTTCATTGCTTTTAATCGATATTTCACCTAAGAGGAAAGATCACGGTTCTCCCACTATTCCATGTGTCATTGGTGACTAGGAAATTGGTAGAGCTCTTATTAATCTAGGTGCAAGTATTAACTTGCTTCCTTATTCATTCTACCAACAGCTAGGGTTGGGTGAGCTCAGTCCCATTGAGGTCATACTTCAATTTGCTAGTCAATCAGTAAAGCGGGCAAGACGAGTTCTTGAAGATGTCATTATTCAAGTGGGAATGTTTTATTTTCCGGTTTATTTTGTAGTCCTGGACACAGAACCTGTCCTTGTCTCAAAGAAACACATTCCAGTAATATTAGGAAGACCATTCTTGGCCAAGATGAGATAGAGATTGCTTTATACACTCAACCATGGTGGGAGCCGGTTGAACCACTTTCAATAGTTTTAAATACTTTACCAATTCCATCCTTAACTACTCCTCTTACCTTGGAACTCAAGGAATTGCATGAAAAGCTAAAATATGTTTTCTTGGGACCCGATGAGACTCTTCTTGTTATTATCTCTTTAAAGCTGATAGAAAAATAGGAATCAAGTTTGGACGAAGTCTTGAGCGAGAACAAAGAGGCAATAGGATGGAGTGTTGCTGACTTGAAAGGCATAGACCCCTCGATCTGCATGCATCACATACATCTTGAGGATAATGCAAAGCCATTGAGGGAAATGCAACGAAGGCTGAATCCAAATATGAAATAAGTGGTAAAATTTATAGATGCGTATATCATCTACCCCATTTCTGATAGCATATGGATAACTCCAACTCAAGTGGTGCCAAAAAAGTCAGGCATCACAGTGGTGCCAAACTTAAAAGGTGAGTTAATTCCACAGCACATGACCACGGGGTGGCGTGTGTGTATTGATTACAGGAAGCTCCTGAACACCAGGAAGGATCATTTCTCATTGCTATTCATTGATCAGATCATGGAGTGGTTAGCTAGGCATAACTACTACTGCTTTCTGGATAGATAGTCAGGCTACAATCAAGTGGCGATTGATCCTGTTGATCAGGAGAAAACCACTTTTACTTGTCCGTATGACACTTTGCGTATAGACGGATGCCTTTCAATTTATGTAATGCGCCAACAACATTCCAAAGGTGTATGATGTCTATCTTCTCTGACATGGTAGAGAAATTTCTTAAAGTGTTCATGGATGGCTTCTCAGTTTTTGGGGAAACCTTTGAAGACTGTTTAAAACATCTAGAACAGGTACTTTAGAGATGCAAAGAGATGAATCTGATCCTAAGTTGGGAAAATAACCATTTATGGTTCAAGAGGGGATAGTACTAGGCCATACTGTATCAAAGCGAGGGATAGAGGTAGATAAAGCAAAAGTTGAATAAATTTCAAAACTACTTCCTCCCACATTTGTTAAGCAGATAATCTAATTTTTGGGCCACGTCGGGTTTTACCTAATGTTTATTAAAGATTTCATCAAAATTGCCTGGCCATTATGCAACTTATTGGCTAAGGACGTGAGTTTCGTCTTTGACGGAGAGTGCCTTCATGCCTTTAAGGAGTTACTTACTCACTCTTATCAGCCCCGATTATTCGTCCACCAGATCGATCTCTACCATTTGAACTATGTTGGGTCAGAGAAAAGATAAGTTTCCATATGCCATTTACTATGCCAGTAGAACTCTAAATAAAGCTTAGATGAACTACACAACTACCGGGAATGAGTTGTTGGTAGTTGTCTACGCCTTGGATAAATTCCGATCGTATCTATCGGGCACCAAGGTTGTTGTTTACTCGGATCATGCCATTCTAAGGCATTTACTGATGAAGAAAGACTCTAAGCCCCGACTAATTCAATGGATTTTGTTGCTACAATAATTCGACATGGAAATCAAAGTTAAAAAGGGTTCATAGAATGTTGTTACGGACCATTTGTCAAGGATTATTATTGAATCCACAAAGGAAATTACTCATCTGTTCAATGTGGCTATTGTGGAACAAACACCGTGGTATGCTGACATTGTCAATTATAAAGCCACAGGTCGAATCCTAAAAGGATGGTCTAAGAATTAGAAATACCGATTCTTTAGCCATGTCAAATTCTATATCTGGGATAATCCATGTTTGTACAAGTATTGCTCGTATAAGATTATCAGAAAATCCATCCCCGAGAGTGAGGTGCAAAGCATACTGACATTTTGTCACACGCTGGAGTGTGGAAGGCATTTCAGAGCTCAGAAGAAAGCCCACAAGGTGATATAGAGTGGATTTTATTAGCCTTCTATATTCAAGGATGTTTTTGAGTTTTGTAAGGCATGTCTGCGATATCAAAAGCTTGGATCCATATCTCGACGATACATGATGCCTTTAACCCCGATTCTAATTGTAGAATTGTTTGATGTGTGGGGTATTAATTTCATGGGACTATTTTCAAAAGCAGATAAGAAGGAGTATATACTTGTGGGGGTTGATTATGTTTCAAAATGGGTAGAAGCTATAGCTACCAAACGTGTTGACCATGACGTGGTGGAAGAATTTGTAAAGTCAAACATTTTCTCACGATTTAGTATGTGTAAGAACTTTTATAATATTATTTGTGTTTGACATGTTTTAGATAATAACCATGTTAAGGGAATTGTCATGTTGAGAGTTTTGTGTATTTGCAATAGAGTTGTTAGTATGTTCGTTTCTATCTCGAGAAAGAAGTCAAGGAGTGTGTTAAAGCAAAGAAAGCTACCGGAGGAAATAATCGTCAATTCTAGTCATCATCACTTCACCAAAGGGCAAAAATGTCATTTCCAGATATTATGACTTTATTCAAAATCATCGGGAGTTCAAGAAGACCACTCTAGTTTAAATATGAAAAAACTACAAAAGATGCAACATACCTACGTTGTTAGAAGCAAAAAGAAGTAGAATGGCTCTAACCTACGCTTTAGTTTTTGGAGTTAGGAATGGACCCTACGCTCTAGACCTGCGCCCAAGCGTAGGTCCCAATGCTTGGTCACGTGATCACTTGTGATGCAGGATTTGTTTCAGGGTACTTTCGGATTTTTTTCCTATTTGGTCCCTACTTCAAGTTTTGAAGTGATCGAAGACTTCAGACCTCTATGTATATGCATATACACATATTTACATCAGATTTTAGAGGATTTATCAAGGTATTATGAAATTACGTAAGAGGGCAAGGTTAGAGTTTTCTATGACTTGGTCTATAAATACCAAGGTTTTATAAGACAGGAGGCTACGGTTTTTTACAACGATCAGCTCTGCAATATTCTATTGTTTATATTCTTCTACAGAGTGATACACACAAAGAGGTGATTATGGAGTGATCATACATATTGGTGTTCTCTCTTGTGTTGAGGTTCTGCAATCGTGCTTCTACACCGAAGTTATTTATGCACGATTGGATGACTGATTGCTGAAAAATCATCACATCGTCCAAGGCAACGAGGTTGTTTTGATCCGTCCGAGTACGGAGCGATTGGAGGATTTCAGTCCGCGAGTAAAAAAAGGCAAATTAGGTGTGATTTGCGAGTCTCTCATAGTGTCTGGCGAAGCAAGCGTGCTTCGTGAAGTATGAGTAATTCAATGGTTTCAGAGTCTGTACTTGTTGATTCATAGTGTATCGATACCTTAGTGTACCCGTGGTTTTTTTCCTTGGAACGTTTCCTTGGTTTTTTCACGTATAATTCTTTGTGTTGTCTCTTGCTTTATTTTCTGCACTGCCTTAATGTTTGCTTGATATTGCTTGAATGATGTGGTTTAAGAATTAGGGTTTTGTGATTGGATTAAAATTTACTTTTCCGCAATTAAATATTAATTTGTCAATAAATCCACAAAAATCCTACTTAGGCCCCCTCTAGGCTATTTTTTCGTCTAGGTAATTTCAGTATGCCAAGAGTTTTGATCAGTGATGGTGGGAGCCATTTTGACAACTAGTTTCTTTTTGCTCTGTGTGAGAATTATGGTGTCACTCATAGAATTGGTACGCCATATCACCCTCAATCACAAGGTAAAGTGGAGGTTTCTAATAGGGAGATTAAAAATATCTTGGAAAAAACTGTGCGTCCAGATTTGAAGGATTGGTCACGAAGGTTAAGTGATGCACTTTAGGCATACAGTATTGTGTTTAAAATACCGATTGGTGTGTCACCATATCGTCTTGTAAATCATGTCATCTCCCTGTAGAGCTGAAACACCGAGCATATTGGGCTATTTGAAGACTGAATTTTGATATAAAGAAAACTGGTGTGCAGCAAAAACTCCAACTTCAAGAGCTTGAGGAGTTGAGAAATAATGCGTATGAAAACTCTCGGATTTATAAGGATTGAACAAAAGCGTTTCATGATAAGAATATTAAAAATAAATGTTTTGACCCCGGCTAAAAGGTGTAGCTATTTAAGTCGAGACTCAAGTTGTTTCCTGGTAAGCTCCAATCGAGATGGGATGGGCCATACAGGATTACGAAGGTGTTCCCCCATGGAGCCATGGATCTCGATGATCCTAACATTGGAAATAAGTTTATCGTGAATGGGCAAAGATTGATGCATTACATAGAGGTTCAACCAGCCGAGTATGTGGTAGAAAATATTTATCTAACTGAACCACCACCTGAGCTGGATAAGCTTGATCCGGACTATTGAAAGGCAGCAACATCACACCAACGACGTTAAATAGTGGTACTAGGTGATGAAGAGTAGCTTTTGATCCTAGTTTCTACTTGTATATGGTAATTTAGTCATTTCGGTATTTAAGATCGAGTCAGTAAAATCTATTTGTGACGCCATCATCATTTAAATAAGAAGTGTAAATTGAGCCAAGAAGATGAGCTAGGGGTGTGTAGGAAACATTGAGAGTGGAAGGGGTTGGAGACGACATTTGAAGACAAATAAACAATTTTTGGGCCATGTGGACCTACACTTCAAGCGTAGGCCCATCTATGCTTCCAAGTGTAGCAACGGGACTGTTATAAAACAAACCCGTCGGGCCATTTCCCCCCACTTTCATTCAAATTTATCTCTCCCTCATCTCTTCACTAATATTTACAAGGTTTGTTTCTATCATTTATTCATCTAATTCCTCATCATCCTTTAATGATAGATCGTCATATTAGTTTGTGATTGATCCGGATTCGCTTGAAGAACTCGGAAAGTCTCCGAAACTCAATTCTTTGAAACTCATCGTTTCTCTCGATTCGGTGAGTTTTGTTCCATTATTTTGATTTCATATGACTTATTTAACTATTCTAAACTAGTATTGACAAACGAGTCTGATCAAAATCGTGTTTTGATTTGTTTTTCAAAAAGTTGAGTTTTTCGACTTTGAAAGCGGATTGAATATCGAATTGTTGGGATGACGGCTTGTTTAATCGTCATATTGGATATATTTAGATTAGTTTGAGTTTGATTCAGTGTCCAGAATAGTATCGCTTACTTTTTAAAAATTTAATATTATAGGTATGGCAAGGGTTAAGGGCGCAACGGGGCGAGTGGTCGAGGTGGCTAGACCAGTTGAGCATGATGTTCGGTAAAGTTCGAGATCATCTTCTCCCGACCGAGTACCTATTCGCCATCAGAATACATGCGTCGTGATACCACAGTATATCGACTCGGCATCCTCGTCTTCCTCATCTTTTAAGGTGGAGGTACCAGAGTGCTTTCCAGAGGGACGTAATATCCTTTTACCACATGGTTGACTTATTGTTGATCCAATTAGTCTATGAGCACCATCACTGCCACTTGTATCTGAGCCACAAGTTGAGGAGATTGAGGAGGATACTGAGAGTGATAGTGTCGAGTAGGAGCATGATGCTGAGTAGGAGGATGATGCTGAGCAGGATGATGATGTTGATGAGGGCGATGATATTGATCAGATGGATGTGGGGGTACCTGAGCCACCTGTAGAGGGTCACCCTAGAGTTTTGACTACATTTTTACCTGTGCCCCGGACAACATCGGTTGAGGGTTTACTAGACCGGGCGATCCGGAAGGGGTATCAGCAGAAGCGTACATATTTATTAAAGATATTTAAGGGATTACATCTAATACCTACCTGCACGATAGGCTGATTGAGGGCCCGACGATTATTACCTATTCTTGCCCCGGCTACCCCGTATATTTGCGAGGATATGATCTAGGAGTTTTGGCTACACATGCAATATTTCACCTGAGGGATGGGACTATGGATAGTGGTCGGAGGTACTGAGATCGAGATTACTGCCCAGACTATTGCTGATGCATGGGGAATTTCGAATGAGTGTCTGCTCGAGCTAGCTGTTGAGTTCCTACTTATGCCCGAGGTACTACCATCTATTTCCGATCTTGTTGTACTTCAAACCGCAGGGCAGTAGGCTGATAGGCATAGGAACTGCACGAAGAAGACGAACTATCACCCGATAATCTGGGTTTGGGATGTAATAGTGCGGTCCCAGATTCTTCCTCACAGTCAAACTACCATGTGATATGCGTCATTTCCAGCCCTTCACTATGCTTTCGAGTTCAAGTGGTGGATTTCTATTCCCCATATTTTGTGGGAGAGCCTGTATACACATTATATCCATTTTTCAAAGGAGACCAAGGTTTGGCAACGTCTATTCCTCATTCGATTCCCGTGCTTAGAGATGAAGATGATGATGGATGCTGGGATTGAGATAGATACGGGTGAGTGAGATAGATTTAGAGATGTTTCCCCATATGCCAAAGGGATGTGGACTAGTGTCTGAACCCGCTTGCATGGGGATGCTATTATAAGATGGACACCAGGGTGTGGCTCAGGAATGCTCAAGCCGCTGATGACGGTGCTGCTATGCCACAAATGCTAGTTGTTTAGGATGAGGTTGTGTTGCTAGAGGCACTTACGGGTGGTACTATTACTCTGTCTCACGCACAGTTTAATTCTCTTATTACACAAAGACAGGGGCTGGAACAGATATTGGCAGAAGAGACAGGCTTGGCAGCGTGATACAGTGCACCGTCAGCGAGATCATAACTGGTTATTTCATAGGATTGATCGTGTGAGTCAGCATATGGGTGTGTAGATTTTACCCACACCATCGACCTCTGATGATGAGGCTTAATATAGTTTTAGTTAGAGTTCTAGTTTAATTTTTTTTTTTTTTTTTTTTACATTGGAGATAAATTATCGAGCGGATAGTTTCATATAGGGCTTTATGTGACCGCTTGGACTATTATTTTCTAAATTTTTTTTGTTATTTTCTTAGTGTATAGAATAACAATTTTTATGATCAATCGTATTGCGTTAGATATATCCCCTAATTTTAACGCTTATTTTACATATGCTGATAGTTTGAATTATTTCAAAATTTTATATCGCACTTTGCGGACATTTGTGCATTTAAGTTTAGGGGTGTATATGGTTTATGTGTCAGACTGATCAGAAGAGTGCTACGCTTGAAGCGTAGGGTACTACAATTTTATATCGCACTTTGCGGACATTTGTGGATTTAAGCCAACCTACGCTTGAAGCGTAGGATACTACGAGGTGGATTTTGAAATTTTGAAAATTCTACCTATTTGAGCGGTGTTTTGGCTTGGGTTGTATATGTATTTGTATTAGGAGTTATTTAAGGTATTTTTAAGATTTTTTGTAGAGATTTTAGAGTAATCCTAGTCCGACAAGGAAGTGGAATGGAAGTATAAGTTGACGTTGGATTATTCATTGCTTCCACTTTTCTATTCAGCCAAAGGTTTTAAATCATTTTCCTCTTTGATTCTACTACATCCATCTATAAATACATCCATAGAGTAGACACACTTCACAATTTACAATTCTCAAGAGTTAAGCATTAAAGTTAGATATTCTTCTTTTATTCTTTCTATTTCGAGAGTGTGGAGATGGATGGTGATAATGAGAATTATTCTGACCCGGGGGAGTTCATAGAGGGAAAAGAACCATATGTAGATGCTGGAAGTTCGCGTAATGGAGCAACAAGCCGGAAAGGGAAAAGACCCACCCCGAAATCGTTTCTGCAGTCGATGTTGCAATTTGAAGAAATATTTCATCTAGAGAGGATGAACCGAGTATTAACTGCACCCAGGAGGAAAATCCTAAAGGAACGAGGATTGCGAAGTTTAGAACAATAGGTAGGAGAAAAGGGGTATCCGGGCTTGGTCCAAAAATTCTATGACAATATGACGATTTCAGGACCGCCAGGATTTGAGGTCATGTCGGCTAAAGTTACTCAGTGGAGTGATCCTATTGTGATTGGGAAAATAAATATTGTCGATGCGTGGAATATACCAATTGGTAGTCCGGCAAACTTAAAAGGAAGACTGATGGAGCATCCTCAAGTATGGCCACATACGAATGAGGAGATGGTAAGAGAATTGTGTGCGGTGTCAAATCCAGGTGATAAGACATGTGAAAATTGGTAGTCGGATCTCCTTTATTTGGATTGTGTCGTTTCGGCTCAAATTTGGCCAAATAATCGGACTAGTGTAAAGGATCACATAATGCTTAAAACGTTGTATGCCCTAACTCATGGGTATAAAGTCTGTATTCCGAAGGTGATCATGGTTGATATATCAATTGC
The DNA here is from genome assembly GCA_963922005.1 of Cornus suecica. Lineage (NCBI taxonomy): Eukaryota > Viridiplantae > Streptophyta > Magnoliopsida > Cornales > Cornaceae > Cornus > Cornus suecica. The sequence goes on along the minus strand of OY998240.1, from coordinate 57,065,970 downwards.
TCGAACAATTGTGAGTAGAGAATGGGCAGGTGCAGATAAATTTGAACATTATCTTCCATATCCGTTTGTATTATCGAAGATCATTGTAGAGCAATTGGGTGATAGGATGAAGGAGCTGGATGAGATGCGGTGGATAATTATGAAGATATATCCGAAGGAAGATTTGGAAAAGTTGAAAGAGACTGTAGACTGCCAGAGATGGTTAAAGAGCGCCATGACTACTGATGATGAAGAGGAGGATGGTTGAGATTAGGGTTTAGTTTTAGTATTAGGATTTTTGGTTATGTTTTGTTTTGTTTTTAGGGACGGTAGACCCTTAAGGCCACGTATTTTTTATTTTATTTTGTAGGATTGCAGGCCTGTAAGGCCAAATCATGTGTCTTTTTTTCTTATTATCATTATTTTTTTAAAACAAAAGAAAGATAATGTTTGATTCCTTGAAAACATGTGTTGATTTCTAGATAGTTATGATAAAATTTATTTTCCTTTGCTATGATTGGGTATTTGTGCTTTATTGATTATATCTACAGGTGATCCAAATCAAGTTTAGGGGAGGGGATTCATGTTTTGCTTTGAAATCCAGAATTGAGAGTCAAGGGTAACTACATTTGCTCTCCCATATTATTTTTTACCATGGAGACATGGTCTGATTTATGTTTGGGGGTGAGGGTATAGAATTACAAAGAATGGCAAATTTTCAGAAAATTTTGAAATTTTAAAATTTTAGAGCAGTTCTTTGTTTTCATGGATGAATATTTTGCATTACAATTTGATTGAGTTGGTGGTTATGATACATGAGTAGTATGTAATATAATATTCTCATTCATGAGAGTAATGGTTAGATCGAGTTAGTGAAGTGATGTGGTTTTACATGGGTGAGTGAATGAGTGAAATTGAAATCAAGAATGATGACTTTGACCTATAAGCACAAAAACACATTCACTATGGGAAATAGGTTGTTCTATGACTATGTAGTTGATAAAATAATTTTGCCACAATAAAAGGGGAGATGGGGAGATTTTATGGTTGAAATGGAGAAAGTTTAAAATTTATTTTGAGAAAACAAAATGCAAAAAGTAGTTTTTCAATCTGAGTAATCGGAACTTGGTATCACCAATATCATTGTTTGGGTAAAAATGGGAGAAAAATAATGAGCATAAATCCCATGGAAAAAGCTCGGGCCCAGTTGGTTGAGACTGAAAATCCTTGCTGGAAAGTCCGGAGCTTAGAAAGACAAAAAGGGATGGTAAAGTGGAAAGATGGAAATATGTGTTTTTATGAAAAATGACAAAGTTTGATCAATAAAGTAGGAAAAGAGATATTGAAAAATCATAGTCGAGTGTTCACAAGATCACGGAAGGTTGTCTGGATTCAGAGTAGAAAGTAGCAAAATCATTCACTTTAGTGGGAACCATTCATGACATGAATCTTGATATAATTATTGTTCGGTAATGAGTGGGAGTATTTACATCCATATTGTCTTTAGTATTATATGATGATTTAATTGAACTTGTGTGTGAATTCATAACTGTGTGCTTATAGAAAACTGAAATGTTTGTAGGTACCATCACTAGAAACCTTCACGAGACTTCACTCGTCCACTAGGGGTTTAAAAGGCTTGTTACATGTGCTAAATGTAATCGTCGACTGTCACGAAAGCTAGGGATTAGGTTAGGTTAGTTAGAGTAGATAGATTAAAATTAATCACAAGAAAGTTCCCTGAGTTTATTATTAAGGGACTAGCAATATGTAAGTTTGGGGGTGTGGTAGGTGTCAAATATTAGTCATTTTGACTCCTTAACTCACTATTGTTACGTCCTTTAATTCCATTATTTAGTATTTTTATGTTGTTTACGTGTTAAAGCATGTTTCTGGAGCTTAATGAAGAAATTGAGCTAATTTCGGTGAATTAATTGAAGATTGTGTTATTTCTATCCAAGAGGAGAGTCAATGAGGTAGTCCGAGACAAAAATGGCCCCCAGAGGGTAAAAACGGAATTTCCAGAAGTCGTCATCTTCAGCAAAAAGTATCGTGGGTTTACGACGGTTGTTTTGGTGCATTCACGGAGAAAAGTGATTTTCCATAAAAATACTAACGCTTTTACTTTCAAAAAGTGGTTGGAAATCACAGTTCTACGCTTAGACCTATGCTTAGAGGTACGCTTGGACCTACGCTTGAAGTGTAGGTCAGGTACGCTTGAAACGTATGTGCAACAAGAATTTGTGGTGTTTGGAAATTTTTGCCTGTTCTACCCTCGGTTCGATGTGAAGACGTGTATGTGACTTCATACCTCTATATACATGTATATACACTTATATATATCATAACTTAGGGTTTGTATGAAATTGAGAGTGAAAAGACTGAAAGGGCTTCTTTACACCATTGTCTATATATACACGATCATATATCAGTGTGAAGGGGGGTTAATTTTTGGGGAGACGTTCATTAGGGTTGTTCAGTTATGGAGGTTCACGTTCATTCAGAGAGGTTATTTCAGACGTATTGTTGTGAAGAGCCAAATTCAAACCTAGATATTCGGAGAAGAAGACCATGGAGATTGTTTCTAAATCACTAATGCAGTCACCTTCCACCATGGCTAACTAACTCGGTATCTAGGATTTTCTAGCCAAACCCTAGCCAAGTAATGTAGTTCTTTCATTGTAATGAGGTGAAACTATTGACCATATTGTGATGATTGTAGTAGTTAAGAGCATGTACTGATTTGCAATATAAAATTGTATGTTTGTTCTAAATTCTTATCTTAGATGGAATGTATGTATTATTTTGCACAACTATGATTATTCGTTACAGGCTGGAACTCGGATGCTTAATTATGGTTTTTTACACAATGGTGGTAATGAAACTTAAGACCCTAGGTTGACACTGGTCGTGCCTTGCCGACTTAATATAGACATGCTTTAGTTTATTTTCATGTTGTAGGAGTAGACTAGAGTAATATAATTTACATGTACTAGTTATGTCAGTCATGATACGGGTTGTCGCAATCCGATTGATGGTACTCATTTTTGGGGTCGTATTTAGCTATTTGCAATACAACCTGATTTACAGTTATGGATCGCCCTCTTACAGTTGATATAGTGAGGAACTATATTGTGCGATTAGTGGTGGAGTGATGAAAACCCTAGTTTTCTCTCTCATCTGAATCATAACCAATTTAATTTGCTTTCTAGATAATTTTATTCAAAACAGATAATTTGGTCTTTGACCACCCAAACAAACCATTTTCAGAAAATATAATTCAGTGTTTTTGAATTGCTAAAGTGAACAATATTTGTCTCTATGGGATCGAAATCCCTTACTCAAGCCATTTTCTATTCTACAATTGATACGTGCGCTTGCGTAGGGTAAAACCTAGACTCGTTATGGTGTTATTTTTAACCACATATTTTTACACACTTGACGTCGCATCATATGCTGATATTGTAAACTATAAAGCCACGTGTCAAATTCCAAAAAGGTTGGTCTAAGAATTAAAAAGGCCAATTCTTCAGCCAGGTAAAATTTTATATCTGAGATAATCCGCGATTGTACAAGTATTGCTCAGAAAGTGTGTTCCTGAAAGTGAGGTGCAAAGTATTTTGAAGTTTTGTCACATGCTAAAATGTGGGGAGCATTTTGGAGCTCAAAAGACAAGTCATAAGGTGTTGCAAAGTAGGTTCTATTGGTCGTCCATATTCAAAGAAACATTTGAATACTGCAAAGCATGTTTCCAATGCCAAAAGTTGGGATCTATATCTTGACGTGATATGATGCCTCTAACCTCAATTTCAGTTGTCTAACTTCATGGGATCATTTCCGAAAGCATATAAGAAAGAGTACATACTTGTGGGGGTTTATTATGTGTCAAAATGGGTAGAGGTTGTAGCTACTAAGTACATTGATCATCAGACAGTGTTGAAATTTGTGAAGTCTAATATCTTTTAGAGATTTGGTATACCACCGGTGATAATCAGTGACGGCGGAAAACACTTTGATAACTGTTTTCTCGGTGGTCTGTGTCAGAAGTACGACATCAATCATAGGATTGGTACACCATATCACCCCCAGTCACAAGGACAAGTGGAGGTTTTGAACAGGGAAGTAAAGAATATCTTGGAGAAGACAGTGCGAGTTGATCTAAAAGATTGGCCTCAAAGGTTAAATGATTCACTATAGGCTTATAGGACATCGTATAAGACGTCGATTGGTATGACACCGTATCGTCTTGTTTACTGGGCAGTTCGGAGGTTGAACCTTGATATAAAGAAGTTCGGTGCTCAATGGAAACTCCAACATATAGAGCTTGAGGAGTTGAGAAATAATACTTACGAGAACTCTCGGATTTACAAGGCTCAGACAAATTATTTCATGATAAACACATTCAAAATAAAGTCTTTGATACAGGCCAAAAAGATTAGTTGTTTAATTTAATACTAAAGTTGTTTCCTAGTAAGCTTCAGTCAAGATAGGATGGACCGTTCATGATTATGAAGGTTTTCCCCCATGGAGCAGTAGAGCTTGATGATCCAGATACTGGAAAGAAGTTCGTTGTGAATAGTCAGAGATTGAAGCATTACATTGATGTCCAACCAGTTGAGTGTGTTGTGGAGACGATGGATTTAACTGATCCGACACAAGAGCTGGAAGAGTTTGAGCCCAAATACTGAAAAGTGGCCTCGTCGTGCCAACGACGTTAAACATTGGTACTTGGTGATTAAGAATAGCTTTTTATCCTAGTTTGTACTTATAGAATATAGTTTAGTTCGGTTATTGTTCTGGTGAGTTGTCGGATGAGGATGATTATGAGGATGATGAGTAGTAGTGTAGCTTAGTTATAGCTTTTGGTACATTTGGGTTTTACACTAGAGATAAATCGTTCGGTGGATAGTTAGTGAAAGGTGTTTCATATTACCACTGAAACGATTGACTGATAAGTGTGATTGTTGTGCTTTTTATATTTAGAAAATTAAAACTTTTCATATCTATGCAAAATTATTGTTCACATTATTCATTTCCCGAGACTATAATGATGTATGCGTAGAATTGTGTGGTTCATAGAGCTTTTCCCGATGGAGTCGCACAATGAGAACATGTGTGCATTGAAGTTTAGGGGAGTGCAGTTTGTTACTATAGAAGGATGTTGAAGCGCAGGTAAGTTCGGTTTGAAAAAAAAAACAGGCCAAGCGTAAGATAAGGAGAAAATTTTGAAAATTTTGTCGTTCAAGGAGTTTTTGACTAGTTTGTACCTATACTGTATTAGGATTTATTTAAGGGTAATTTTAGGAATTTTTAGGATTTAATTAGGGGTTTGTAGAATAATCTTAGTCCGAGTATGAAATGGAATTTAAAGACAAGTTAAATATCGACTTTAAGTGTTACTACTATCCAATTCAAATAAGGAGTCCAAATCCTTTTTCTCCATAAATCTGATACATCCATCTATAAATTCACCCATTGAGAAACACAATTCATAATTCACACAAGAGCTTATGCAAAGATGGCTAGTTTCTCTTACTCTATTCCTTATTTTCTTTCCTTGTATAATCTCGAAGGTGAGCGTTTAGAGAGTGATTATGAGATCGAATCATATCCTGAGGAATTTATTAAAGAAGATGTCTTACCCGAGGATGGACAAATGGGAGGAGCAAATTTGGGGATTGAGGTGAGTACGAATAGAGAAGCTACGAGCAAAAATAGGAAAAGACTCACACCGAGTACGTTTACAATGTGCATAATCCAATTTGAGTTGAAGTTTTATTCAAACAAAATGAACGAGTTATTGACTGCACCCAAGAAGGAAATCCTAAGTCAATTAGGATTGAAGAGATTAGAAAGCCCGGCCGAACGGAAGGTGTATCCTAGGTTGGTTCAAAAATTTTATGAAAAGATGTGGATTGAGGGACTGCTAAGGTTTGAGGTAATAAAATCTCGAGTGATTAATGTGAGTGATCCTATAAAGATAAGCAGGAGATTGATTGCCAAGTCATGGAAATTCCGGATGAATGTCCAACTCACTTGAAGGACAAGCTTATGGAAATCTCGTCAAAATGGCCATATACAGATGAAGAGATGATTACAGAGATATGTGTCATTCATATTCCTAAAGCAAGAGAAGCAAGTTGTGAAATTTTTTGGTTCAAAAAGGAACTGCTCTATTTGGATTGTGTGCTTGCTGCTCAAGTACATCAGAGCCATAGGACAAGTTGGAGAGGTTACTCGTACATCAAGTTGTTATATTCCATGACTAAGGGTTATTGGGTGTCAATTCCGACAATGATATTGGTTAATATTTTGATGGTGCATAGGATTGTGCGTGGAAAATTGTCGGGCAAGGATGTGATGGAGTACTGTCACTCCCCAAATATCTTAAGACTTCCGAGCCGGGACATCCAAGGACTCCGGGGTGTGATCCATAAAATGAGCGACTAACTAAGGATATCAATAACCATTAAAACGTATGGAATACTGATAAAAGTGGTATATTTCATACCTAGTTGAATGATAGAAATACAACAGCGAAATGCAACAAAAATCCGGTAGAATTTCGTTTGTAAATGGAACATCTAGATTCACAACCACAACAGAATAACCTGCCAATAACAAATGCAATAATATCAATGGTTCACAGCCCAACATTCGTCAATCCTACTAGGGCCGAGGTAGTGGAAAGAAAACCACCGCTACCCCTATACCCCTACACAACTCACTAAAATCAACAGAGCTACAGTGCTCGAATAAGAATATAGAAAGACACATGGTAGTGCCGAAGAGATACAATGACATCCTGAAATAATAGATACATGAAATAAAAGATACACCAATAAAGATATGCCAATAGATTGGCTCCCAAGAGAAATACATAGTCATCCCATATAACATGGGTAAATAAACTAAATGATAAAGAAGGCAGTAGATAACTATCGCCCCCAAATCTAGCTGCGCTGCAATAGTAACTGCATCACCCTGCACAACTTCAAAACCTGTAACGAGGAAAATAAAAGAAAAGTATCGATGTACCTCATGTTGTCCGTAGCTGAAACATTTCCTGCAAACTGGCGTGGAATACTAGGGGTATGAAACACCCTGTGAGCAAAGAATCTCAGTAGGAAAAATGAAATCCTAACCACCACATCCTTTGACTGTTTAGGTAATGCTAAATCATCCAGCAAGACACGTAACACATAACTAATTCCGGCCCCAAATCACAAGCCACGCACCCATATACTAACGTATATAAGTATATAGGGGATATATATATATTTACATATATATATATATATATATATATATAAGTACACAACATGAGTCCCATAAGGTACTATTAAGACTAATACTCCAAGTACCAACTCAGGTAGTCTACACTACTCTCACAACGTACACTAAATACACGACACCCTAGTCCAATCTAACATATCATCAAGCGCTCACAACGCTAACTAATAGATCCAAATAGAGGGAATCACACTAACCTCTAATATCCAAATGAAACAAAATCCATAACTAGTACCAAGGAAGGCTCATCACCCACTCCCCAAGAACACAAGAGGTAAAACACTCACGTCTTTGCGTACTAACACAATTGTTATCAATATATATATATGCACAATATATATATATATAGATATATAAATAAGAACCACCATCTCATTCCTAGAGGAGATCTACCTCTCAAGGACTGAATCATCCCAATCATATCACCATATGAATCTCATAATACTATCTCCAATATGATCAAAAAATCAATAACACTCTCACTATGAATAAGGAAGGCTAATCAACCAACTCACGGAGAATACATGAACACTACTCTCATGAACAACCACATAAGGGTCAAGAAACAAAGCAAGGGAAAAAAGTTCCCAATGCTAACCAAGGGATAACCGAGACAACAATGTCAAGTTTAAGAATGCTACAAGTGTTTAGGGAAAACACCTGGACCAGGAAACCAAAATAAGAGAAAAGGCAACACTACGTGTGTGCACTCAACAACAAGTCTCATACCCGAGACTCAAAATGAAAGAATGTATGAAACAATCATACGGAGATAACACACTCTCAAACCAACCAAAATAACAACTCAAGGATTCTTATAATATCCAAGAGGACAATGAATGAACACCAACGCATTGGATCCACATAACACAACTATCCGTTTCTAACCCCATGAAATCAATTGACAACATAAGGAAAAGATTTGACACCACGCCGTAACCAACGACTCAAGGAGTGACATATAAGTCAAAAACATATACTAGTATATAGAGGAGAGTGAAACAAATACTTAGGGAATGAGCTAAGCATAAGAAACAAAGTGCAAAGCTGCAGTACCTCAAGTACTTGAAAAACGCTTAAAGTCCCCTAAGATCATGGAAAGAGGAAACTAGTGACCGCTACCAAGGAACTAACTAGTTTCACTCAATATCTCTTTCAATTTATTCAAACCTCAAATTCACATTTGATATCAACTATCTAGATCACTAACAGAATCAAGAGACCATTGTTACGCAACCAAATAGGTTCAATCATAATCTTGTCTAACCAACTCATAACCTCAAAAGTACGAGAAATGATACATTCCTTTAAGTGTGAAAGAAACATATGTTTGGTTAGTACTACTCAACCTACCAAGACCACAAGACTATTACCCGCCTTATCCAAATGCCCCAACTCATCGTTGATACTACACAATCAACTAGGTTTACAATCTCATCACCCGTCTTCTCTAAGGCCTCACTAAAAATCGACTCTATAGTCCATCACTAACCTCAATTATCGAAAGAGGTCACTACACCAATATACTTAACCCTCCAAGGGCATAAAAATACATAATCACAAGTATAAGAATTTATATTTCATTATACTTTAACAATTACTGCATGTAATCATATTTTCACATATCCACTTTCAGTTGATCATTATATTAAAATATGAATTTATTTCTCAATATTCATAATAAGCATGCTCCAAAATCACATGAAATGATATCATGATTTATATGTATAACGGAATCACATAAATGCAACATGGATGCAATGTGACTCAGCACCATCTTGTGGTTCACACACAATCACACACCCTACTCTAAGGGTCAACAGATATAAGTGTCGCCTAGTTGTTCATTGAAGAGGGTACACCCACTCCACAAATGAAACTCAATGCACAACCTAATTGCGACTCGAAATCCAAAAACGGATGTGCAACCCAGTTGCAACCTATAATCCGAAGACAGATGAACAACCCAGTTGTGACTTAAAATTCGAAGATGGATGCACAACCCAATTGCAACTTATAATCCAAAGACGGATACTACCCATTTGCGAATTATAATCAAACACAAGTTTACTCACACATAATTACACAAACGGACGTAGACCAACACCAATTGAATTCTCAATACAAAAGGTGAACTCCATATGCACTATGTCTCAATGACCCATACACCAACACAAGTATGTATCTCATGATATTTATGAAAACATTTGACTATCCGACACAAGTCAAACTCATACATGGTTACACAACCCGCATATACCAATACCATGATTTTGACAATAAACGATATAGTCAATTTGTATCCAGGTTTTCAATAACATTCATGTTCCATCACAATATATGTTTTTCTCATCTGTAATATATTGTACCCAATTAAAATCATTATGCTTACAATTTCACATTTATAAGCAATAATCCACAACATGTTTTTAAATCTCATTATAGTAATAATCAACAAAGATGTTTTCTCATGCACCATTCATGTTCCAAATCATCAAGTTGTCCTTTAATTTCACAAAGATAACATTTTCATTCATTTAACATGTTTTATGTCAATTAAAACATTTAAATCACAAGGATGCAATTTCACTCCTTTAAACATGTTTTTTTTTCCAATTAAAACAATCATCCACAAATCATAAGGGGAACTAGAATAACGTCTAAATTTTCACGTCTCTCACTTTCACATATCCCCTAACATGTTTTAAAATCCGTAGAACATAAGCAACAGGGGAAACTAATATCACGTTATAAGTTCACGTCCAAACTTTACAAATTTTACTAACCCGTTTTAAATCTCAAGGGGTCATTAGGCCACATATTCTCATTTATTTCAAATAGGTATTAATTTAGCAGGAAAATATTTATTTAATTTTTTCAAATTAATTTTTACATCCTGCTTCACTCCTAAGCCACCGATAGACATATTTTATATTCACAATTAAATATATCTAAATTAAAATAATAGCTCACACACTCAAACAACAACAAATGATACGGAAGTGAGAATATTTTTCCCACCTCAACACGCACGCCACGCGTTAAACCATCACGTCCGCAACTGAAATAGATACTTTGACTTGTCGCATAAGACATGTGCTCAATTCTGGCCCAAAACACTTCTTACCCGAAATGGGCCCACCGTGAATAGTGTTGGCTCCCGAATATGGGCCCTGTCGACCAAAGTAGTCCGAATAGAATTTTGAGTATACCGAAACATCTATCTCGACAACCTATACAATATATATGAAGCCCATTAGCAATAGGTTAACGATTTTGAACAAATCTAACATAACCCAAACGAATATTCGTACCTCTAATCGCGATTTTCCGGCGAACCGCTGAACGAATCAAGCCCAATTTTTGGTATGTCGTACTCAAAGCCCAAACGCAGTAACCCTCCGAAAATCAGCCCAAACAGAGCTCAAAAAGCCATCAAAACATCATTGCAAAAGTTGGCCGAAGTCGGGCCTACCAACTGCAACACGGGGCTGCCCAGCCATGCCTAGCACCTGCACACAGTAGCGTGCCTCTGCACGGCCATCGCCCCACCGCCGTCACCAAAATCCCTCAGTCGGTGACCAACCAGTTCGCCAGTCTCTCTCTCTCTCTTTCTCTCTCAGATCGATGTTCGGTGATGATGATGGTGGAGAAGAAACAACGTGGCTGCCAAAGAAGATGGTTAAAGGAGAATGAGTGGCGACGACTTTCTCTCTCTCCCTAAATCAGCCGATATATACATATATATATATATATATGTATATATCATCTATATATTTATATATATATTTATTTCCCATTAATTTATATATATATATATATAAATACCCAAATATATATATATATACACAATTAAATCGGAAACCCAACCTGAAAGTCCGTTACACCAATAAACGATTTAATAGAGCCACATCGAATCCTTAAAGGAATTAAATGCCGTAACCGAACCAATTGAGTCAGAACCTCAAACGTCGGACAAATAAAACGTGTCACCACCCAGTCGAAGTACTAACGCTAAATGTCAAAACAAAATTGTGTAGCCGATAATAATAACGTCCACAAAGTCATCAAGAGAAATTTTAAAGTCGTCCAGTCGACTTTAAACGTAAATGCAAAAAAATTATATGCGAAATACCAAGAATAAATAAAACGTCATGAACAAGTGACGTCACGACCGAAAATAAATCAAAAAGATTTTCAAGAAAATGGGAAAATAACACGGGGTGTTATATGTACTATCTCCCATATCCTTTTTTTATATTGAAGATCATTGAGCAGTAGTTGGGTGAGCGATTGGAAGAGATGGGTGAACTACGTTAGAAATTCACAAAGGAATATCCGGAAGAGGATTTCGTTCGATTGGAGAAGACAGCTGATCTCCATAGAGTTTGAGAGCAGATTCCACGTGTTGAGAGAGATTAGAAGGAGGACTTTGAGGAAGGACTAGGATATAGGGATAGGACTTTATTTTGTGTTAGTAGATAGGTTTCAATTTAAATTTCTAGAGGTTGTAGTACCTTAAGGACAAGCCTTTGTAATTTCAATTCTTAGATCCGGTATTCCCTTAAGGCCAAATCTTTGCAATTTAAATTCATAGAGATTGTAGACCCTTAAGGCCAAATCTTTGTTATTTTATTTTTAATAAAATGTTTCATTCCTTGAGCAATAGTCTGAAGATTTTCGGATATTTTTGATGAAATTTATTTTCCCTTGCTATGATATTGGGTATGTGTGTTTTATTGCGCATATCTACAAGTGATCCAAATCAAGTTTGGGGGAGAAGATCAACTGTTTTATTGTGAAAATTCGAAACTGCGCTTCGAGGGTAACTGTATTCTTTCTCCTGTTTTATGAACCATGTGGACATGGTTTATATAAAGTTTAGGAGAGAGGGTATAGTTTAGGAATGAAAATTTTGAAAAACAATTTGAAAAAATTAAAAATTTTGGAATGAAATTCTTTGTTTTCACGCATGATTACTTTACATTACAAGTTGACTGAGTTTGTCTATATGATGCATGAGTAATATATGTTTTGATATTCTCATTCATGAGAGTAATGATTAGATCGAGCTAAGTGAAGTGATGTGGTTTTACATGGGTGAATAGATTAGTAAAATTGAAACCGAAAATGACAACTTTGACTTATATGCACAAGCACACATTCACTATGGGAAAAATAGTTAATCTTTGATTATATAGTTAAAAAATAATTTTTCCACAATAGAAGGGGAGATGTTATGGTTGAAATGGAGAAAGTTGAAAATATATTGTGAAAAATAAAATGCAAAAAATAGTTCTTCGATCTGAGTAACCGGGCATTGGTATCACCAATATCATTTTTTGCGTAAAAAGGGGAGAAAACTAATGAGCATAAATCCTAATAAAGAAGCTAGGGCCCAGTTGGTCAGGACTAAAAATCCTTGCTAGAAAGTCCGGATCTTAGAAAGACAAAAATGTATGAAAGTGGAATGATGGAAGGAATAAGTTTTTTTAAAAAAGAAAATGGCAAAGTTTGATCAATGAAATGGGAGAAGAGAAATTGAAATATCATGGTAGAATATTCACAAAACACAGAGGGTTGTTTAGATTGGAAGTAGAAAGTAACAAAGTTATTCACTTTAGTGGGGACCATTCAAAACACAAAGCTCGAGATAGTTATTGTTCGGAACTGAGTGAGAGTATTTGCATCTATATTATCTTATAGATTGTATCATGACTTGGTTAATGCGTGTGTGAACTCATGACTGCATGATTATAGAGAATAAAGAATTTGTGGGTAATATATCTAACCCTCACGAGACTTCACTCATCCACTCAGTGTTGCCGAGAACTTTAAAAGGCTTGTTACACGTGCTAATTGTAATCGTCGACCCTCACGAAAGCAAGGTGGTAATATAGGTTAGTATAGAGTATCTTAGGATAGTTAGGATAAAAATCATCATGGGGTAGGTTTAGACAGTTTCCCTAAGTTCATTGCTAAGAGACTAGCAATATGTGAGTTTGGGATTGTGATATGTGCTCAATATTGTCCATTTTAAGCCCCTATCTTATATTTGTTATGTCTTTACATTCCATTATTTGGTATTTTTATGTCGTTTGTGTGTTTAAGCATGTTTCATGAGCTTAATGAACAAAAAGAACTAACTTTGGTGAATTAACTAGAGAAGTGTTCATTTCTATTCAAAGGGAGAGCTAAATAAGTGTTTTCAAGAAAAAAGTGTTTCCCGGAGGGCAGAAATGTCATTTTTTCGATCCGCAACTTCAAGAATCATTCTAATAGAGTCGAGGGGGTTCAAACGGTGTAATTACCAAGAAAAGTGGTTTCCATGAAAAATACTACGGACCACCTAAGGACCTAGTAGCTAAAAGTGGCTAGAAAATGTTGTTTTGACGGACTACCTACGAACCTTGGAAAAGGGGCTAAGCGCCCCGCGTACCCTATGCTTATGTGTCATGCATAGGGGCTCTACGGGCCACGTGTATTTGTTTGAATATTTTAAAGCTGTAAAATCCCGATTTTTCCCCTACTTGTTCTCCTTGTGGTGGGTGCGACTTGATACCTCAATACACGTGAATATACACATAGATATATCAGAGAATAGGGTTTTGATTAGTTAGAGTGTAAAATTACCGAAAAGGACAATCATTAGGGTTTTCCTCAGCTTTTGCTTATAAATGCCGAACTTGACATCAGTTTGGGAGAGCTTCCACATATGTTGAATTTCCAGAGCAGCCTCTGGAGTTATATATCTTTTGAAGGTGAGAAGTCAAGAAGATCGAGAGATCCGGAGAAGACAACCATGATGGATGACTCTACATCAACGATGTAGTCTCCTTTAACCATGAGCAGCTAAACCGGTAGCTAAGGTTTTCTAGCAAAACTTTAGCCAAGTAATGTAGTTCTTAATTTGTTTTCAATTGTAACGATGGGAATCTGTGACTATATTGTGATGATTGTAGTAGATGAGTGATTGTTTTTTATTCTTATACAAAACTCTATGTTTATTCTAAATTCTTGTCGTAGATGGAATGAATATATTGTTTTACTCAATCATGATTATTCACTATGGGCTGGAACTCGGATGTTTAATTCATGATTTTCTACACAATAGTTCTTAACACTTGAAACCCTAGGTTTACACAGGCCATGCCTCAGCGAGATGATATATACATGCTTTAGTTTAATTTTATGTTATAGTAATAGGTTAAAGTAAAAGTACTTTGCATGCACTAATCATACTATGTTCGGAGATGGGTTGTAGCGAATCCGATTGACGGTATCCTTTTGGGGGCTGTATTCGACTATTTGCGATACAACTTGATTCATAGTTATAAATCGACCCCTTGAAATTAAGCAAAGAGAGAACTATGTTATGCGGTTAGTGGTGGAACGATGAAAACTTTAATTTTCTCTCTCTCTTGAATCACAACTATCATTTAAATTCTGTTTTAGTTAATTTAGTTTTTAAAATCTTAAAACAAATCAAACACTTTTTTCAACCATAATTCAATATTTTTAAATTGCTGAAGTGAATAACCAAGTCCTTGTGCATTCGACATTCTCTATCAGAAGCCGTTTTTATATTATAATTGACTCATGCACTTACGGATAAGTAAAACCTAGACCGTCGCAAGGGTGTGTTTTTAACCACTATTTTTATCCACCCCAACGAGACATCAAATATCATAGAATTCAATTATACTTTTTTTGTTACATTACAACAAAAAAACATTATTATTTAATACTTTGATCTCACATTATAACAAAACAACATTATCAAAAACTATATCATTATCACTGAAAAGCTTGTATTATTTTTCTTTTGCAAATTTAAGGTAATTAAGTAATTATTCTATTTTTTGGAAAATAAATAATCTATTTAAATATTATTAAGTAATAATTCTATTTAAATAATAATTATTGATTATATATATATTTTAAAAATATTAAATATCATTAGTATTTCGATATCTGAAATATAATCCAATTGCTATTAAATATTCAAATAGGAGAAATAAAGTAAATTCCCAATTCAATTGAATCAAATTGTGTTCAAATAAGTGAAATTAAGAAAATTCTTAATTCAATTAAGTCAAATTAAGTTTAAATAATGATAATCTCAATTCAATTGAGTTCAATTTAGTAAAATCCATAATTCAATTGGGTTCTATTATCCATTCATTCAAATATAATTTATTTTTATTCATTGAGAATTCATTTTTTTTTCATAAAAAACATTTACACAATATATGGTGGATTGCAGACTTATTCTTTGTGGTTAGATTCTTTTTACAATATCTTTATAATTATGTTAATAATGTAATCCAAAATAAGATATGATTAATTGAATGTTAACGTAATATAAAAGAATGATATATGATTAATTAGATATTCTATTTTCATATTTTCTATTATGTTAATAATAACTAACGTAAAATAATATATGGTTGGTTGAATATATACAATTTGGCAAGAAATAAATGAAATAAAATAAAAGTATTGATGTTTAACCAAATTTAGAAAAAAACAAATTAGCTACGATAATCTCAATTCAATTGAATTAACTTGAGTTCAATTTAGTAAAATCAAGTAAAATCCCCAATTCAATTAAGTCAAATTGAGTTTTAATAATGATAATCGCAATTCAATCGACTCAAATTCAATTCAATTTAGAGTCGAATTGAGTTCAATTTAGGAAATTCAAGTAAGTCCTTATTTTAATTGGGTCAAATTGATTTCAAATTGGTAAAATTAAGTAAATTACTAATAATAATGATAATCGCAATTCAATCGATTCAAATTGAATTCAATTTAGAGTCGAATTGAGTTCAATTTAGGAAATTCAAGTAAGTCCTTATTTTAATTGGGTCAAATTGATTTCAAATTGGTGAAATTAAGTAAATTACTAATTAAATTTAGTCAAATTGAGTTCAAATAAGTAAAATACCAATTCAATTTACTTGAATTGAGTTCAATTTAGTAAGATTTAGTAAATCCCCAATTAAATCGAATCAAATTGTATTTAAATAAGTGAAATTAAGTAAATTCTCAATTCAATTAAATCAAGATGTGTTCAAATAAGTGAAATTAAGAAAATTCACAATTCAATTAAATTAAATTAAATTTAAATAATGATAATATCAATTCAATTGAGTCAATTTGAATTTAATTTTGTAAAATTAAGTAAATTCCCCAATTCAATTGATATAATATTATTGAAATTTAAAACAATTTTAAGTTAGATAATAAAATTTATTTATTTTTAAAAAATATCTTGCTTTATGAAAATTAATGAACAAAAATTATTATTTTTAATTTTCTAGTTAAAATTTAAATGTTTAATTATGAATAATGAGTATGATATTAATGAGCCTTAATGAGCTTTAAACGAACTTTTGTTGACGAACGTAAACAAGCCTTAACGATCTCATGTTCACGAACAGATACGAGCCGAGTTCACCATTTCTGAAGCTCGGCTCGTTTACTAAACGAGCCTGAAAATTATGTTCTGGACTCAACTCGTTTACTAACGAGTAGAGCCCGAGTTGTTCACAAACAACTCGTCTCATTTGCATCCCTAGCTATAAATGCTAGGCGCATTGGTTTTTTTTTTCAAGGTAAATATGCTAGGCGCATTGTTTTTCAATAGGAATATGACCCCCTTAGATCCCATGCTATCATATGCTTATTATTTTTTTGTCGGATCAAACGTTTCACCTGAATGTATTTAACTACTAACAATTGCAATTACTTGAATTTGCAAAGACTCTTGACTTATCTTCTTGTATCGGGTTTAAAGGGATTCTCATTATAGCCTTCTACATCTATAATAAGTATTACTCGTAACTTTCAATAGTCCTGCAACTTTTTTGAATTTGGGTCATTAAATTTGTAAATCGGGTCTAAGTTTGATTGGATCGACATGGGCTTCAATATAAATCGGGTTGGGTTGGATTTAACCCAAAACTTAATTTTTTAAAAGGAAAGTGATATAAACCATTCCAACCGCTAAAATTGGGTTATCCCAACTACATAAACTTTTAACCCTTACTTGAGACTCTCTCTACATCCCTTTACTCTCGCCTTTTCTCTTCTCCTCTCTTTGTCTCTCTCTCCTCTTCTCTCTTTCTGCTTATGCATATATGAAGATTCATTATTGGGTTTTGATTCATATTTTTTCTAATATTCTTCATATATGTTCTAAATTTCATATTTTTAGATGATTTGTATCAAGATATATGTATATAAAAGATTATATGGATCTTCTTTGTCTTCATGATTTGCTAGGATTAAATTATATATTTCAGGATATATATACATATATATATAGATCACACATGATATGTATTTGTTTGATATATATATATATATATATATATATATATGTATAGCTGCAGCATGCTCTCCAACAACAACCATCAACCTTCACAGCCGCCGCATGCAAGCCAAACCTGTCAAGCTCATGCATGTGTTGTTGATGTCCGGAATGGCGGCCGCGTGAAGTTGGATTCTTGGCAGCTTGTGACAAAGCGTGGAATCACATCACACACACAAAACCACGCCTGTTGAAGATAGTGTTTTGTTTGCTTCTCTACATCCTACTATATATATCGGCAGTGAATGAAGTGTATATATACAAGAGTGTGTAAGACACAACAGAGAGCAAAATATAGAGAGAGTAAACCACAGAGGTGGTTCTGTGAAGTAGAGAGAGAGTTGTGAGGTTGAGTAGAGCGATTGTATCCTCCTCCCCATTCTCGGTTTTTATTCAAACCCAAGATAGTGAAATCTCTCAAAATGGACGTAGGTACCAATTGGACCGAACCACTATAAATTTGGTGTCTATTGTGTGTGTGTGTTTGAGTTTGATACTGGTTTGAACCCAACAAAGTGGTATCAGAGCCTACTTGTAAAAATAGAGTCGAATCTTCTAGGTCTATTTCGAACCATTCCAGTGATCAAATCACCACACCACCCACATTTTCAGATGACCCATCAAATGAGGAAGATTTTCCCGTCGAGAACCGCCGCTGCACGCGCCGCCACGCACCACCTGAAGATAGGCGCCTCACAAGCCTCGGAGTCATGCGCACCATGCGCCTTCAACCTCTAGACTGCGTGAGGCCCACGTGCCTCCGAGCTCAGCGCACGTGAGGACAACGCGCACCCACGCGCCGACACGTCACAATGCCATCACCCAGCCTGCCACGTCACTGCTGACGTCAGCAGTGCCACGTGTCATCCTGCTGTTTTGCCACGTGTCACCCACTGCCACTACCACATCACCTGCCATGTGTCACCACTGACAGTCTGCCACGTGTCACTCCCTGCTGCTGCCATGTCATCACCTACTTTGCAAAATTACAGTTTTGCTCCTCGTCGTTGTTTTGACTATTCCGGACTCATCCTAAGTCGGAATTGAGCTCATTCAGAGGCGATCTTAAGGGTTTTGACCGTTCCGGACGCAACGGTACACTATATTTCACGTGATTCCACTCCGAATATATCAAACAAGCCAGGGAGAGCTTAAAGGTTCCAATTCGATAGAAGATTCAGGATCCGGAGCCATGATTAGATTGACTGCAGCCAACTATTCATTGTGGAAGTCAAAGATGGAGGATATTTTTTATATTAAATATCTGTGGAAGCCAATCATAAGGACCGACGATGCACCTGACGGCAAACCGAAGGAGATGACCGACAGAGACTGAACGGTACTCAACCGAAAATGTGCCGCCCAAATCAGACTATGGATCAACAAAAGCATTTACCAAAATTTTGCCAACAACAATGATGCTTATGCTCTGTGGAAAAAATTGGAGAAGATGTACGCATGGAAGACATCTCAAAACAAGGTAAATCTTTTGAGCCATATGATAAATCTTAAATACAAAGACGCCAAAACTGTGTCAGAACACATAAGCGAATTCCAAGGGCTGTTGGATCAATTCAACTCTATGAAAATGGTTATGGAATATGAGATGCAGGCAGTATTCCTATTACACTATCTTCCAAAAAGTTGGGATACGCTAGTTATCTCTGGAAGCAACTCAGTTCCAGATGGAATAATTAATATGGAAATGACGAAAGATAGAATACTGATCGAGGAAGCAAGAAGAAAGGAAGAAGGATATAATCCGAAGTCAGAATCTCTTGTCACTGAAAGACGAGAAAGAAAAGAATGGCGCGGTAGAAGCAAAAACAGAAAACATCGCAATCAGACACAGCATCGTGGGTGATCAAAGTCCACTTTCAGAAGAGACAAAACTTGTCATCACTGCGGCAAGCCAGGCCATTTTATCAGAGACTGCAGGAATCTAAAAGTCGAGCAGTCTAGACAACAGACCAGAAACAGAGGTGAAAAAAGTACCTCAGAAGCAGCAGCAACAGTCGGAAAAGAGATTGTCATTGTTCAAGATGATGATTGTGTCCACTTCACATCCGAAGATTCTACCTGGGTTATTGACTCAGGTGTTTCCTGTCACGTCACTTCAAGGAAGGATATGTTCACATCCTACACCAATGGTGTTTTCGGACTTATGAAGATGGGGAACCACGAAGCGTCCAAAATTACCGGCAGGGGTGATGCTCTTTTGGAAAACAGCAATGGATGCAAACTACTCCTCAAAGATGTGAGACATGTCCCAGATATTTGTCTCAACCTGATCTCCACCGGCAAGTTCAATGATGAAGGCTACAACAGTCACTTTGGTTATGGTAAGTGGAAGCTCACCAAAAACAATCTTGTGGTGGCTAGAGGAAAGAAAACCAGCTCTCTCTACATAACGCAAGCAAAACTGTGCAGAGTTGAGGTGAATACGATGGATAAAGAAGTCCCCACCGAGTTATGGCACAAAAGACTCGGTCATATGAGTGAGAAATGGCTCAAGATCCTTGCTAGAAAAGAACTCTTACCTGGAATGAAAGGTACTCCATTACACACCTGTGTTGACTACATCATGGGGAAACAACACAGAGTTTCATTCCGCAGTTCGCCTCCATCTAGAAAACCAGACATTCTAGATCTCGTACACAGGGATGTTTGCACCATGCAAACCAGAACTCATGGAGGTGCCCTCTATTTTGTCACATTCATTGATGATCATTCCAGGAAATTATGAACCTTTGCCTTGAAAACTAAAGACCAGGTGCTGGAAATGTTCAAGCAGTTCCATGTAAAGGTTGAAAGAGAAACTGGGAAAAGGCTGAAGTGTGTACGTGTAGACAATGATGGCGAGTACAGAGGACCATTCGAGGAGTATTGCAGAAGCTTCGGCATCAGACTCAAAAAATCAGTGCCAAAAACTCCTCAACATAACGACATTGCAGAAAGAATGAACAGAACCATCTGCGAAAAAATCAGGTGCATGTTATCTAATGCCAAGTTGTAAACTCCTTTCTAGGGTGAAGCAATGAGAACAGTGGTTGACTTAATCAACCTATCTCCCTCAGTTCCATTAAACAGTGATGTTCCGAAGAAAGTATGGAGAGGGAAAGATGTTTCCTATAAAAACTTGAAGGTTGGCTGCAGAGCATTTGTCCACATCCCCAAAGATGAAAGATCCAAGCTTGACGGAAAGGCCAAACAGTGCATCTTCTTGGGATATGCCCACGAAGAGTTTGGTTACAGACTCTAGGATCTTATCAACAAAAAGGTCATCAGAAGCAAAGATTTGATATTTTTCGAAGATCAGACCATTGAAGATCTTGAAAAACAGAAGAAATCAAATTCACCTGAAGAGTTACCAACTAATCTAGACCTAGTTCCTTCACCGAGAGCACAAAATGATGGGGGAGCTATTCAAGGAGATCCAACTGATAACGGTACAGAATCAGAACCAGTTGCAGAAGAAAATCCTGTTGATCCTCAAACAAGGAGATCTTCCAGAGAGCGACAACCGAATCGCAAATATTCCTCCGCAGAGTACGTGATGCTTAGTGACGGGGGAGAACCAGAGAGCTATCAGGAAGTTGTTACAGACAGTAAAAATGCGGAGGGGATGAAAGCCATGCAGGAAGAGATGAAATCATTGCATGAGAACCACACATATGACTTGGTCAAGCTACCGCAGGGAAGGAAAGCTCTCAAGAATAAATGGGTATTCAAACTGAAGACTGAAGAAAATAATCCACAACCAAGGTATAAGGCAAGACTGGTTGTGAAGGGATTCGGTCAGAAGAAGGGCATTGATTTGGAAGAAATATTTTCACCTGTGGTGAAAATGTCCTCCATCCGAGTTGTTCTTAGCTTGGCATCCAGCTTAAACCTAGAGATCAAACAACTGGATGTAAAGACCGCATTTCTACATGGTGATCTGGATGAAGAAATCTACATGGAACAACCTAAAGGATTCAGAACCAGAGGAAAAGAAAATCTTGTGTGCAGATTGAGGAAAAGTCTCTATGGACTCAAACAAGCACCAAGACAGTGGTACAAAAAGTTTGATTCATTCATGGATCAGAATGGGTACAACAGAATCACTGCAGATCACTGTGTATTTGTCAAGAAATGTTCTGACGGAGATTTTATCATCCTCTTGCTATATGTCGATGATATGTTGATCGTTGGCCATGACAGTAGCAAGATTACCAAGTTGAAGAAGGAATTGAGCAATTCATTTGCTATGAAGGACTTGGGACCGGCAAAACAAATCTTAGGAATGCAGATCTCTCGAGACAGACAGAAACACAAGCTCTGGTTATCTCAAGAAAGATATATCGGCAAAGTTCTTGAAAGATTCAACATGAGCAAAGCAAAACCAGTCAGTGTTTCACTTGTAAGCCACTTCAAGTGTAACACCCCGTGTTATTATCCTTTTTACTGAAATTATTTATAATTTAATTTCGGTAATGACGTCACTTGTTCGTGACGTATTATTTATTCTTGGTATTTGATACCTGTAAATTTTTCGCGTTAGTTTTAAAGTTGACTGGACAACACTACGCGAATTCTTGTTGTCAATTACACTGTCTCGTTTCGACGTTAGTTTATTCGACGTTTAATGATTAGTGTTTCGATTGAATGACGACGCGTTTTAATTGGATCGGGCGTTTAGTGTCCCTACGTTTGGGTTTCTACCCCGGTGTATTTCTTTCGGACTAATTTGGTTATTGGGCGTCCTGTGGAATTACGGGTTAACGCAATATTAATTGGAGGCTTCCGGTATTTTTTAGGACTTATTATATATATATATATATTTAATTATGTATATATATATATATATTGAAGTGGGGTTACTTCGCAATTAAGGAAAATTAAAGGGTTGCTTTTGCAATTAGGGCATATATGTGTATACATGTGTACGCGTACAGATTTCCTTCTCCACACAAAACAATCTGCTCCATCTTCATTCTCCTCACGACCGACCCTGTACATCTTCTCCACGACCACATCTTTGCACCTCATTCACCATAGCTGATGATCGGCTAACAGAGAGAGAGAGGGTCGGGAACTATGGTGGTCGCCGGACTGTGGAATACTGCCAGTGAGTTACGACCTGGTGCACAGCGGTCGACGGCGGCTGGAGCTAGGGGAGCGGCGGCTATGGTGGAGGACGGCGGCGGCATTGATGGTGTCGGCAAGGCTAGCAGGTGGTGGCGCAAGGCGGCAGTCAGTGCAGTGACGCGCGTGAGCAGGGGCGTGTCCGGCTGAGCTTCGACCATTTTTTCGGTCGACTTCCCGAGCTCTGTTTGGGCTGATTTTCGGAGGGTAGCTTCGCCTATATGTCAAGTATGACGTGTAAACATTTCGTAATTTTACGTTGAACGGTTTGTCGGGAAATTCGATTTGAAGTTTCGAATTTTCGTTTGGGGTATTTTAGATTTAACCCAATTAATTAACCAAATATTAATGGGCTTCGTATATATCGTATAGGTTGTCGAGATGGACATTTCGATATATTCAAAATAGTATTTGGACGATTTTGGTCGGCGGGCTTCGTGTTCGGGCGCCGGCACTGTGCTGTTTCGGACTGTTCGGTAACGTATAATTAGGTGAGAAATTATATTTCTCACTCCGCATTATTGAAGTAGTTTAGGGGTGTAAAACCCTTATTTAATTTAATATAAATATATTAAATTGCTAGTTAAATATCTATAAATTGTTTAGAATCGGAATTGGACTTAGGAATTAATTTAAGAAAATTAATTAAATTATTTCCTACGAGATTAGATATATTCCTAATTGAATTGAATAGGAGTAGGCGGCTTAGAAATTCCCTTGAGAATTAAATGAGCTAGAAGATTTTGTAAACGTTGGACGTGAGAGACTTAGACGTTATTCTAGGTCCCTTTTTATTACGTGGATTATCTGCTTCAATTATTTTAAAAAGGCATGTTAATTGAAATTGAAAATATTTTCTAAGGAATTAAAGAAAATGTATTTTGAAAACATGAAATGTATATGAAACTGTTTTCATATGATTTAATTGCTTTATTGTATTTAAAGCATGAAAAGAAATTTTGAGACTTATATTACCATGTGGGTATTTTTATAAATATGATGTATTACATATTTATGATTGAGATATGATTTGATTGTACACCATGTCATGTGAGCAGATGGGTGTTGGTGCATGTAGTGCACGGTTTCACCATTGGCAGTGAGAGTTCATTTGGTGTGGTCTACTTCCTTTGTGCGTGGGGCACGAGTAGACGTTTGTGTCGGATCATCACAACAACTGGCCAGGAGGTATCACGCCTACGGAACTAAAAAGCCGGCAAATGTGAGTTAGGAGTCCAGGTAGAGGCTCATGTTCTTGACTCAAGGGTAGTCATGGCGTACGGAGTTGCAAGTTGGGCTCTCGTACAACCGTCTTCCCTGTTGAAGTGATAGAGAGAAAAATCACTTGGGAAGAGTCGGTGTGGTAACTCTACACTATGATGAGTGGACAGAGTTTGTATCCGTTACCCTTGGGAAGGGTGTGTTGTGTGTGAGTATCACGGGGAGTGTTGAGTCACATTACACTGCCTATTATTTATGTGATCTCGTTTAACATGTATATGTGCTATATTACTTGTGATGTTGGAGCATGTTATTTATGAATATATTGTAAACTAAATTCATATTTTATAAATGCTCAGTTGAAAATGAATAATATGAAACAAGACTTTAAATGTGGTAATTATTAATAAGTATAAATGAAACGAATATATTTATACTTGTTGTTGTATACCTTAGTACCCTTGGGGGAGGTTATGCGTGTTGGCATAGTGATTCATGTGGCTAGCGGAGGCTAGTGGTGGACCGTAGGCTTGACTTGAGTTGAGGCCTTAGAGATTGTGGTTAGTAGCCTTAGAGATTGTGGTTAGCAGCCTTGTGATTGTGGTTAGTAGCCCTGTGATTGTGGTTAGTAGTTTGGTGATCGTGGTTAGTTGTGTGAACTCTTTTGAAGATGTGAGGTTAGGGATGATTTTTGTATCAATTGATAATTGAGGCCTTAGAGAAGGCGAGTGATGAGTTGTGTGAGATTTGATTGATGAGAAGAGGTTATGAATAGGGATTCATTAAGTACTCGAGGTACTGTAGTCTGACAGTCTTGATTCTAATGCTTAGTCCCTTCCCTTAAGCATTCCTGGTACTGTGTTTTGTACACTAGTACGTGGTCGTTGACTTGTATGTCATTCCTTGAGTTGTCGGTTACGGTGTGGTGTCGAACCTCTTCCTCGTGGTGTCATTTGATTTGGTGGAGTTGGAATGGACGGTTGTGGTCCGTGGATTCAACGTATTGTTATTCCTTCATTGTCCTTTCGGGACATTATAGGAATCCTTGTAGTTGTGTTCATTCTTACTTGGCTGTCATTTTAAAAACTGTGTTTTCTAAACTCTTTGTATTTAAAAGGAAAAACCCGTTTTCGCCTACCCCCGTAAAATGAAAAGTTTTAATACTTATAAACTGATCTTAGGATCTTTTTTGAAAAGATTTTCAACTTTTAAAAGCCGGTGATGGCAACTGACAGAGACCGGGGGCAAGACGGTCATTTTTACTATGTGGTTCTTAAAAGTAAAACCATTTTTATTATTTTCTTGGGATTCTGAGATTTCGAGACTTCTTTCTCAATATCTCATCTTGTAGAGTTTTGAAAGGTGTTCCATTGTTTCACCTTTGTTTCCTATCATGCTCAAGTCTCGGATTGAGGCTTGTTGTTGTTCAGTGCACACATATAGTGTTGCCTTCCCCTTTTCTGGGTTGTTGGTATCACCACCTAGGTGATATGAGTTTTCCTTACGTTAGGGGCATGGATGCCAAATGGATTGGTTCGAGTTTGAAAAACCTTTTTCTTAAAAACTATTGAATCCCTGGGATTCCTCATTTTTATAACCTTCACGCTCGGCCATTCATTTTCGGTTTCCTTATTCGGTTGTGTCCTTGTTCACTGGTGGTATCTTAACCTTGACATCGTTGTCTTGGTTATCTGTTGGTTAGCATTGGGAACTTTTTTCCTTTGCTTCGTTTTGGTGACCCTTAGGTGGTCGTTCTTGTGAGTTGAGGTCTTGTACTCTTAGTGAATTGATCGGGTGGTTTTGTAGCTTATAGTGCAAGTGTTAGTGATTGATTTATCATGTTGGTGACTTATTGACTTGTTGGAGATAGCATTGAGGTTTTCGCATAGTGAGATGATGGGGTGATCCCATCCTTGAGGTACAGACTTACTCTAGGAGAGGGATGAGATTTGTTATATATATATATTGTGTATATATATATATATATATATATATATATATTGATTATGGTTGTGTTAGTACGCAAGGACGTGGGTGTTTTCCTTCCTGTGTTATCGGGGTGTAGGATTTGAGCCTTCCTTGGTACTATTGGTGGATTTTGTTTCCTTGTGGATATTAGAGGTGAGTGTGATCTCCTCGGTTGGATCTTCTGAATTGTGTTGTGAGTAATTGGTGATTTGTTAGACTGGACCTTAGTATCGTGTACCTAGTGTACGTTGGTGAGAGTAGTGTAGACTACTGGTGTTGGGTACTTGGAGGACGAGTTTTAGAGACTCATGTTGTGTATTTATATATATATATATATATATACGTGTAGATATATATATATATATATATATTCCCTATATACTTATGTCTACTCGTTTACGATAGTATATGAGCGTGTGACTTGGGTTTGCGTGGATGGGACTCGTTGGGCTATATTTATATCTTATTAGACGGTTTAGCATTACCTAAACTGCCAGAGGATGTGGTAGTTAGAGTATCTTTTCCCACTGAGCTTATTTGCTCACAGGGGAATTTCATTCGCCCCCTGGTATTCCACGCCAGGTTGCAGGAAATATACGGCTATGAGCAGGATGCAGTGCAACGACAGCTTTCTTTTGTTTCCTTGTTACATGTTTTGGAGTTGCGTTGGGTGATGCGGTTACGGTTGCAACACGACTGGGTTTGGGGACGATAGGTATCCACTTTCAGTTTCTCTACCCATTGTTATGGGATTGTTATGTATTTTCTTTTGGGAGCCAGTCTGTTGGCATATCCCTGTTGATGTATTCTTTAGTTCCTGTATTTATTCTTTCTGATGGTTATTGTATCTATTCTGCACAGCTAGGTGCTTTACTGTATCTTATTCGAGCATTTGTGGCTCTGTTGATTATTAGAGGGTTTGGAGGGGTTTTGGTTTCTTTCCATTATCTCGGCCCTAGTAGGATTGATGAATGTGGGGCTTGGAAGCCATTGTGATTATTGAATTGCTATTGGCAGGTTCTTGTGTTGTGGTTGTTGTCCGGATGTTCCATTTACAAACGGAACTCTGCCGGATTTTTGTTAGATTCCGCTGCTTTGTTTATTATCCATTTGGGTATTAAATATACCATTTCTACCATTAACCCATATGTTTTCTTGGTTAATGATGTCTTAGTTGGTCATTTGTATTAAGGATCACATCCTGGATTCCTCGGATGTCCCTGTTCGGGAGTCTTAGGAATTTAGGAGCGTGTCAGTTGGTATTGGAGGATGCTAGTGAGTTTCTAGCATTCTACTTGACATGGAGTATATTTTTATTGTTATTCCATGTGTCTCTTTGTTATTGTTGACTCTAGTAGTCGCTTGGTTTGCGTCACCCTTTAGGGGCGTGACAGCATGGTATCTGGGCATTCATTGCAACCCTTTATGGGTGTTTGATGACCTTCAGTCATTGGTTTTCATTTGTTTTTCGTTTCTTTTTACTTCCGCAATCACTCCCTTAGCTCTTATGCTCGGGTTTCGGAGTCCTAGGAATTTGGGGCGTGACATCAAGCTTAATATTAAGCAGTGTCCTTTAAGTGAGACCGAAAAAGCATAAATGAAGAAAGTGTCTTATGCTTCAGCGGTTGGCAACTTAATGTACGTTATGGTATGCATGAGGCCTGATATTGCTCATGCAGTTGGAGTTGTCAGTCGGTTTCTGTCAAATCCTAGAAAGGACCATTGGGCAGTAGTAAAATGGATCCTCAGGTATCTTAGAGGAACTACTACTATTTGTTTATGCTTTGGTAGTGGTAAACCTGTATTGGAAGGTTGCACAGATGCAGACATGGCCGGTCACAGTGACTCAAGAAAATCCACATCAGGATACCTAATCACTTTTGCAGGGGGAACAGTCTCATGGAAATCCCGGTTAGAAAAGTGCGTTGATTTATCCACCACAAAAGCTGAATACATTGCAATAACAGAAGGATGCAAAGAGCTCTTGTGGATGAAGAAGTTCCTTCAAGAATTGGGACAAGAACAGGAAAAGTATGTCATATACTGTGACAGTCAAAGTGCTATTCATCTTAGCAAAAATTCTACCTTCCACTCAAGGTCCAAACATATCGACGTCAGGTATCACCGGATCCGTGACGTGCTAGAAAATAAACTTCTACAATTAGAGAAGATCCACACATATAATAATGGATCCGATATGATGACCAAGAGCCTATCCAGAGAAAAGCTAGAAGTTTGCAGAGAAGAAGTTGGTTTAACACCAGCCCCAAATTGGTAGTGAAGGGGAGATCAGCTGAAGACGTTCTCCTTTGATTGATATGGAAGGGGGAGAATTGTAAGTTCCATATCCTATACACAGCTGCAGCATGCTCTCCAACGGCAACCATCAACCTCCACAGTCGCCGCATGCAAGCCAAACCTGTCAAGCTCATGCATGTGTTGTTATGTCAAGAATGGCGGCCGCGTGAAGTTGGAGTCTTGGTAGCTTGTGACAAAGCGTGGAATCACAGCACACACACAAAAACACGCCTGTTGAAGATAGTGTTTTGTTTGCTTCTCTACATCCTGCTATATATATGGGTAGTGAATGAAGTGTATATATATAAGAGTGTGTAAGACATAACAGAGAGCAAAATATAGAGAGAGTAAACCACAGAGGTTGTTCTGTGAAGTAGAGAGAGAGTTGTGAGGTTGCGTAGAGCGATTGTATCCTCCTTCCCATTCTCGGTTTTTCTTCAAACCGAAGATAGTGAAATCTCTCAAAGTGGACGTAGGTACCAATTGGACCGAACCACTATAAATTTGGTGTCTATTGTGTGTGTGTTTGAGTTTGATGCTGGTTTGGACCTAACATATAAATACAACTCACGCAGGATAGATACAACTCACATACCATATATACAAATCACGATGGATATATATGTGTATTTGTTTGATATATATCTATATATGTATGATATATAAATCACATAGCCAAACTAAAACTTTAAAAAATATTTATATATAATTTTATTTTTTTCCAAAAAAATAGAAATTAAAAAGCAGGTCTAACCGGACCCGAGGGTCTAGCTTTTTAAAAAAAATAATTTATTTTATGTTTTTTTATGAAATTCACAATTACATTAAAAAAACTTTGAAACCCGGTCAATCTGCCCCAGATCCAACCCGACCTGAGTATGCCTCTCTATTTTTACGAAATTCCAATTCCTATATTTTTAGGAAAAAAAAAATAAAAAACTTTGAAGCTTGGTCAACCCAACCAGAACACCACGACCCGACCCGAGTGAAACGGGTTGGGTCCAGTCCAATTTGGAAATCGAGTTGGGTTAGGCTGGGTTCTTCTACACTCGGGTTGTGCCAGATTGGGTTGGGCTGACCCAAGTTCCACCACTAGCTTTCAAACATGAAAAAAGCAAGGCTTTACAAACTTTAACACCTCACAATCTGTTACCGTAAATATGAATCTCAGTTTGGAGTTTTTAATTAATCTAGGATAAGAGTGAAATGAAAAGAATGTGTTTACACAAATTAACTCATCATCTACGAAAAGAATATATGAAAAATGAAAAATTGAAAATAGTGAAATGTAGCCCAATAAATCTTGTAGTATATTATATTTCATCTACATTAGTAGGAATTACTTGCTAATTATGGTGACTTGTAACTATCTCTATCAAAGTTCTGAAATTTTCAGTTGAGCTCCCATTCGGTGCAACAGCATTTTTAGCACCCTCTTGAAGTACTCCAATATTTTCTCTCATTTTCTTCCCTTTTTCACCGGACAAAACTACATGTAGAGCATTGATCAATCCATTTTTTCTCAAGACACCACCTTCAACACACACACCAATCTCCCACACGTCCTGGACTAGCCTGCTATTCATCTTTTGGTCCCCAAAGAAGGCTCTGCAGATCATGGGCACGTCACTGGAAATGCTCTCGGACACTGAGTTCCATCCGCAGTGAGTTACAAACACACCAACCGAAGCATGTTCCAAGACTTGCAACTGAGGAGCCCATGAAACAATCTTTCCCAATGTGCCTATGCTTTCGACAAACGCTTTGGGGAAATGTTGCTTTGAAGTGTCCTTAAGAGACCATAAAAATGGAACCCCTTTAGCTTTTAGTGCCTCCCCTATTGCAATTAGCTCATTAGGGGGCGGTGTCATCATAGTGCCAAAGCTAATGTATGCCACTGATGCAGCCTCATGTTTATCCAACCAAGATATGCAGCCACTCGAATCATAATTGGATAATGTTGCTGGAGATGTTAGGGCAAAAGGACCAACATTTAGCACCACTTTTAGTTTAGACTTGAGATCATTTGTGACAATAGGGTCTATATCATCAAATGAGTTTAGTACAAGAGCTGTTGCGTACTGTGGCAGTTTTAACCCCATGTTATATATAAGGCGTGCCATGGGTGGGTGCTCTAAATCTCCACACACTCCTTCAAGAGGTAAATCCTTGGCTAGTATTGCTGACAATCCAGGGATGAATTCGAGGGTTCTATTGGCATTTTCCTCCGTGACTGTATATATTGAAAATAAAGTACTGTATTAAGATATAACATATGAAAAGAGGTGTTCGGATTGTCTTAGAACACTCCCCCTTAGGGTTTTGGTTCTTTTCATTAGGCCATTTTTTTATCGCCTATAGGGAACAATTTCATTTATTCTTATGGTAAACAACTTCATCCATAAGAAACCCGAACCCGTTGGCCCAGTTAAAAAATGTTTGGGACTTAGTGCCTTAAGAAGCATTAGGTCCATGTTCGATTCCTAGTGGATGAAATCAATTTGTTGGGGCTAGGACCACGAAATATAGTTCGAGCTTTACCCGATCCTTGTGGAGGGATCACTTTGCACGGGTCTATAAATTAGTTGGGGCAAACTCCCGGAACGCCCCGGTTATCGAGAAAAAAAACTTTATCAATATGTGAACTAGATTACTAGTGTAGCAAGGAGGATAAAATTCAACAGTGACATTGTACAAGAAAGAAAATACACACATTTGAGAAGACTTCTGAGCCCTTTGCCCAAAAAGAATTAGGATATGGAAATTTCATGATCAGGCTCAAAATTATGGTCTGAACACATAATCTAAACTAAAAATAATTTGCAAATTAAAGTCATAGCCTCAAGTTCTCCTGATCCTAATTTGTAGCCTCTTGTAAAATAGAAAACCTTACCAGTTTTTCCAATTGTGGTCCTGATGAGATCAACATACACATGAATAGCAATAGAACAAGGACCAGCAGTCCAAAGTGCCACCCAAGGAATGCGCATTTGCTCCGCCATCTCACCGGCAAACCACAAAAACGCATCCGTCAACAAGCAACTAATCTTCTTCCCGGTGTCAGCCACCGCCTCCTCCACGCCTATCTTAAAGTTATCAGGCATAACTTTTAGAAAGTAGTCCACGGCCTCCAGCTGATGACCGGAAAATACATGTCCCTCGGGGACTCCATCGTCCACATTGTATGGTTTTATGTTGGAACCAATCACTTGTGTTGTGGAAAAGATCTTGTCATTTGATAGTGCAGTGTTTAGGAAGGAAAATGTCAAGTTTGGTGCCTCGGAAGCCAACCGGTGCACTAGTGCGAGGAGAGGAGCAGCATGAGAGCCAAACGGGAAGGCGAAAACCGCGACGTGACCCTTTCGGGTGGGTGGCATGTTTGGGTGGTAGGAATTGTATAGATGGAAGGAAGATTAGGTCTACATATATGTATCAAGTTTGTAGTATGGAACGGCCGGAGATGTTAATCATAATGTGTGTGGAATGGTTGAGAGAGAGAGAGAGATTCTATACGCACTCTTTTTGTTGGCGCGCGTAAGGAGAAGAAGAGTTGGGGTTGTTTGCAAGAGAACCGGTAATGTTGGTTACAATATGTTTTGGTGGGAAGGAAAGAAGGAGAAGAGTTAGGGGCATATAGAAGCAATATGTTCCAACTTTAGTAGAATGCACTGCCAAGTACCATGATATATATATATATATATATAAACATTACGTTAACTTAAGGAGATATAATTCAAAGAATGCGGCCATGTGATAAGAAATGACACGGATACACTTCACTTAATTGATTTTGTACAATGCATGTAATCTTATTTTTGCTCCACATGTGATAGGTTAAGAGCGAAAGGACGATGCATGTATGGAACTTTGAAGTGATTTCTAAAAAGAATTAGTGGGAAATTTTTCTTTAAGTAAAATTTAAGTTATTGTCCTTTCCATAATAGCTAAGGAATTACACACTTATTTTGCATTCCTAATTATTTTGTATTCCTAATAGCCTAAGTGCATGTTTGGTAGAGGGAATGTAGCCAAAATTTTGAGTTTGGTTTGAAAAAATGGCACAAAATCATGTTTGGTAAATGGTGTGTAAATTTGGTACCAACACTATAGCAACTCCATGGTGTCAACTTTGTGAAGGAATTTGGAACCATCATTTTTGATGGTTTTGGTTTGGTGCGGCTACTGTAGCAACATTTTAACAATCCGAAATATATATATATTATATATATATATCATTTTTAATATATTAATATTAATATATTTTAATATTATAATATTAATATTTATATATTAATATATATTAATATTAATATATTAAAATATTTTAATATATTAATATATTAATATTTATTAATAAATAAAATGTGAAACCCATATATTAATATATTTTAATATATTAATATTCAGAATTTCAACCCATACCAACTCTACCAAACATGGTTTGGTTTTTCAGCATCACTTTTTCTCACACCAAAACCATCTGCATCAAACATGGTTTGGAACCAAAATAAAACCACACCAACTCTAACCAACCCAACTCCAACCAAACCAAAACCAAAAATCAACACCACACCGTCTACCAAACAAGCACTAAGAGTACCAGGAGTGCATACTAAATTGGGTGAGGAAATATTTTTTGCAAGTGGGTCCTAATGACAAACATAGGATAATGTGGCATGCATTTTGTGACGTGCCAAAATCTGAATTAATGATTCGTTGCTAAAGACAAATTACCTAGAATACGATAAATTAAGCCGGAGGTTAATACATTTTTTATGAATCTATTGATAAATTAAAATTTTAATTATGGAATAGTCAAGTTTAATTCAATTATTTAGCACAATAATCCACGCAATAATAAATATAAGTGCAGGAAATAAAGCAGAGACGACATAGATATTTTTACGTGGAAAACCTTATAAAACGCTCCAAGTAAAAATCATTAATACACTCTGGTATCGATACACTATGAATCAAAAGTTATATACAGACTATATGAAAATTGGACTTACAATAGCTATGATTCGCCTTTCTACACTCAACATCTGAAAGTTTTTGATTCACTCGTGCTACCACGAAACTCTCGTTCCAATCTTCGTACTCGGACAGCTCCACTTCTCAATGGATCAAATAACCATGAAGCTTCCCGCTGCGATCTCTGCACTCTAACGGCTCCGCTTCTCAATGAATCAACGCAACTACGTTGCAATTGGTGGTGTTATGATTTTTCAGCAGTCGGACATCCAATTGTGCATTAGAATCACTCGTATTGAACCACGATTGAAAAACCCTCACAAACTAGAGAGAACCTTGATATAGGATGATCAACCAATTATTTTTCTCTCTCTCTGCAAAATAAATATGATCTATGATGGAATCGCAGAGCTCCCTTAAAAAGTCACACATCTTCTCTCAAGTTTAACTCATATATATTAAGAGAATAGTATCCTATTAGGGTTATGATTTCTTTTCCTCCAAGTCTTTGATTTTTGACCATAAAGTCGTCAACATATGGTTCAATATACCAATAATAACCCTTAGACACATCCACAAGTGGTTAGGAATCCAAACAACATCAGAATAGACTTTCCAAAAATTCTGCAGTTTTGTACTACACTCGAGATCTCGAGAATTTAATCGAGATCTCGTAGTAAAAAAATCTCAAAAACTCTCTGGATGTTTTCCCTAATTGCGCACTAGTAGTGCTACTGGCGGCCACTTTCACGAGATCTCGGGAATTTGCTCGAGATCTCGCAGTACAAAATTTCATACTTTGTTTTCTCGTTCTTTCTTCGCATTGCCGCTTCCTCCCAACTCCACCTTGCTTCTCTTGTATGTATAACTTCTTTACACTTGATCCTTGATTACCAAAGCTTTCTGATGTTGCTTTGATGTCTTCATTTGATCTATTAACTTGATAAACTCGATACACACTAACCAACACTCAACATGACTAAATATGATTATTGATCAGAATATGTCATTATATACAAATGTTCTTATAATCTCCCCCATAGCATTTCTAATGCAGGGGGATCCGAGTCAGACGATGTCGAGCTGTCAAATTGCTCATTGATGGCGCTGGATTACCTGGAACGGGAGGATCAGCGCAAGGATGGCAAGAAATTGTGATCTAGCCTAATTGGGGCAATTTCCGTGCACGTGTCGGTTTTTTTGCCATAACTGAAGCTACAAGTGTTCGATTCGCGCCCGTGACCCCAATTCGGAAAGCTAATCTCGGCGCGCACGCCGTGGCCACCTAGTTACGCTGGGTGCACATCGTTTTGAGCCCTAAATCTGCTGTTTTCCTTTTCAAATCTTTATTTTTAGTTAATTTTTGCTATTTATGGTAATCTTTTATTTGTCGATTAGGAAATGATTCTGAACCCGATTTGGGCCAGATTTTTGGCATTCTTTTGATTTTTTTCCGTATTTTGTTTTGGTAAGACTTTTAGGGTTTTGCTATTTTTGGTAAAAATCATATTAAGGGTCGATTTTCAGCTATTTAAACTCGGCTTGTGGGTTGTTTTTTATTATTCTTGATTATAAACAATTTTATTGAATTCCAGAGTGTTCTCTGAATTTTGGGTCGAATTCTCCTGTTTTTTCCTTGCAAATTACTTATTGCACTAGCCTGCAGAATAATCTCTATTCTGTCCGGCGTCAATTTCTGAGTCAAAACCATGTTTTGCAAAATATCATCAAGAAAAACTAAAATAACACCTATACCTATGAACACACACCAAAAAACATAGACATAAACTATCACTTTGATTTCAAGTTGATCTACCAATCTTGCAACCACAACACTATCATAAAATAATAAAAAATACTTTATCAAAGATATCATCACGAACAATATCATAATGATCATTAATAAATAACAAATACCTTTCCTTTTTAACTAAATATCCCTCCCCCTTACTAAATACTTCTCCCCCTTATTCAATATTTCTCCCCCTTTTTGACACTGAAATGTCAAGCCTAGAGAAAGAACATAAT
Source organism: Cornus suecica (assembly GCA_963922005.1). Taxonomy (NCBI): domain Eukaryota; kingdom Viridiplantae; phylum Streptophyta; class Magnoliopsida; order Cornales; family Cornaceae; genus Cornus; species Cornus suecica. The sequence goes on along the minus strand of OY998240.1, from coordinate 57,030,704 downwards.
AAACAAATGGTAACATAAAGGGAAAGATTACCAGAAAATCTAAGTCAAGCTCTATAATATCCAAATATAAGACTCTAGAAGAATATATCCAGATTCTCTAGGGAACAAAAATCTCTACAATGCATGACTCTAATACTAATGCATGAATGAAAAATGCACAAACTATCATGAATGATCACAAATATAGAATAATTTTTAAAAAATAATAAAATTAGCACCATAAAGAAATGTTGACATAAAATTGTTACTGAAATTACCTAGGAAATAATGGAAAATATACTGGGGGTGAATAGGTTTTTTATCGATTTAATGACCTATTAAAATTATTTGTGAAATTTTTAGTTTTAATCAGCAATAAAACCCTAATTCTCTAAAAATATTAACCAAGCAAAGAAACATTGATCAAGAGATGACACAAGGATTTATACGTGGAAAAACTTGAAAAGATTCCAATTAAAAAATCACGGGAACCACAGGTACCGATGCACTATGAATTAAAGAATTTGTACATACTCTATGAAAATAGGACTTACAATAGCTCTGACTGTCATTCTCCACTCACTTCAATCTCCGTACTCTAACAGTTCTACTTCTCAACAGATAAATGTTCCACGAAACTTCTCGCTCCGATCTTCGTACTTTGACGACTCTTCTTCTCAACGGATCAATGCAAACAAGTTGCACATGGTGGTGTGATAATTTTTCATCAATTAAATCATTCAATTGTGCATAAAGATCTCGAGCGTTGAAGCACAATTAAATAACCTTCACAAACTAGAGGGAACATTGATATATGATGATCAAGAAATCTTTTTCTTTCTCACTCTCTGCAAACGAATCTTATCTATGATAGAATTGTACAACTCTCTCCAATAATCACAAAAGACACACCACTTCTCTCAATCTATCTAGCTCATATTTATATAGATGAATCTCCAACTAGGGTTTAGATTCATTTTCCTTCAAAAGTTTGTCTATTGACTAGTAAGTCTCCAAATATTGATCAATATACCAATACTAGCCTATAGATACGTCCTTAAGTGAAGGGGAATGGTTTCAACATCATAAAAGACACGCATAATAAAAATATTGTGTCGCGCCGCTGCAATCGATCACAATTAAAAATTCAGATTTCTAGTAGCTAAATTGCGATCGATCCCCACTATACAAATGGATAAATTGGGTTATACTGTCGTTCGAATGTGTGAGATCGAACTCAAATTCAATTCTGCCCATTTTTTAACCTTTCCACTTCGTCTTCTCATTTTGCATGCAATCATTCCTAATACCTTATTTGATGTATTGTTTAGCCCTTTTCATGCTCTCTTTGCTCCATTCTTTTTTCTTTCATTAAATAAAAATAGTATAACCCAAAACAAACTATACAAAGGAAGGCCCATCAGTAGCCCAAAATACAACACACCCATAATCAATAAAAAGGAGCAAAATATAGCCCACTATCACTCAACTAAATGGGAAAAAACACCAATAACCCAAAAGGGTCATACACTAGGAGAGTAAGAGCACTAGAAGGAAAATCCCTCAAATTCAATCCCAACTCATACCTGCATACATGGCTAATCAACAGTTGCATCTCATCTTAAATTCTCATGGTGGCAAGGGAGGTTCAGGATTTGGCAAAGGCATAGAAGCAAAATGGGTTTGGTTCCCAGAGGTAATAGGATGCACATGGCATAAATGGATTGGGGCTTGGACATTTGGAATGTGGTGGAGGCCTGCACTCAATAGGGGAATGGTGGCATGGCTTTGGTGGATTCTGAAATCAATGAAAGGATTTGAGGCTGAAGGATCGAAAAAGGAGGAAGGAAGATCCCAATCACTTGCAATCATTTCAGCTAGAGGGTAATGGCTAATCTTCACCGAAAACAACCTAAATCTAATAGAGCTTATAATGGATTGCAAAACTTGGTTTGGTGGTGAGTACCTTTCATTGAAAATCCTTTGATTTTTCTCTTTCCATACATGATACACATAGCTAGACAACACTAATTTCCACACAAGAATATGACTTTTCTCCATATTATTTCTCCAAATACTCACTACCCATCTGATAAAATTATCCCATATGCTTGCATTTGTGTAGAACCCACATTTATGTTGTAGCTCTTCCCAAATTCTTTTCGAAAAGGCACAATCTTTAAATAAATGGTTATGGGATTCAACATTTTTGTAGCATAGAACAGAAACGTTAGGTTGCATTGAAAGTAAAAAGAAAGGCTTGTCCTTTATGAGGAGTTTCTGTTATATTACTAACCACAAACAGATAGAGTGCTTTAGGGACTTGATTTTTGAACCACACAAGTCTATGCCACTAGACAGTAACGGTTTGAGGAAAAATAGCCTTTAGGGTATGCTTTATAGTGAAAGATTTAAAGGGGGAAGGGGACGACTAAATAGAGTAAGGAGCAAGGGGGTTAGGGTTTGGTAAAGTGGTTAGGTCACAATGAGGTTTTTAAGATACCTAGGCCACGCCCACCCACCATTAACAATGAGTGTTGAGACATTTGCATTTCTGTTGAGCAACCATCTATGCCTATGAGTTGAATTTTGAATTACCTTAAATAGAGGCCCATAGTGCAACCAGTTGTCATAAAGGATCTTTGTAGCTTCACCATTTCAAACTTTATGTTTGAGAAGAGGTTGAGCCATGTCTCTATGCTAGAGTAGCTTCCTCCAAAACCAGGAGCAATCGTGAGGAATCTTCATCTTCCAAAAATTATGATTCTTAATTAGGTTAATTTGGACCCATTCCTTCCAAATGCTAGATGTACCATTAGACTTCAGCAACCAGATATGCCTAATGATATAAGCTTTGTACCAATTCTTGAAAATTTGAATCCCTAATCCTCCTGCTTTCTTGGACTTACATACTTGTTCCCATTTAACCTTTGCTCTCATCTTGGTCATTGATGGCCCACTCCACAGAAAGTTTTGAATAACACTGTTGACTTACTTATAGATCATACTTAGTAGCACCATTAGATTAGTCCAATAAGTATGCATGCTTGTCAAGGTGGACTTTATTAATTGAAGTCTTCCTGCAAAAGAAAGATTTCTTGTTGTCCAATTTGAGAGTTTGGCAAACGTTGAGTCAGTCAAAATTTTACAATCAGTAGTTGAAAGCTTTGTTGTGATAAGGGGCAGACCTAGATACTTAATAGTTAGGACACCAGAGACAACATTTAGAAGCACACAAATTTTATCTCTAACACTATTCTGAATCCCCCCAAAGAACAATTGGCATTAAATGGATTTGGAACCAATCCAGAAAGCAAGGAAAAGGTATTAAGAGCAGATTTAACAATAGTGGCAGAAATAACATCCCTCTTAAAGAAGACCAAAATATCATCACCAAATGTCAAGTGAGATAATCTAGAGGCTTTGCGTCTCCAATGATACCCAAAATTAGTATTTGAAGAAGTTAAAGCATTTGTGATTTGGGAGAACACATCCATAGCTAGAATAAATAGATAAGGAGAAATAGGGTCACCCTGTCTAAGGCCCTTGACACTTTGAAAGAAACCACATAGCTCCCCATTAATTGAGACTGAGAAATAAGGGGTAGAGATACAAGTTTTAACCCAGGAGATGAATAAAGGGGAAAAACCAAGAATGGACATGGCATCCAAAAGAAACTGTCAATCAAGACTATCATAAGCTTTTTACAGCTTAAGAGTGCATCTAGGGGAAGCTAGTTCCTTATGATACCCTTTAACCAGTTCATAAGCTAAAATAAGATTATCCCCTATCCTCCTACCTTTGACAAAGGCATTTTGAGCCTTGTCAATGAGGTTAGGGAGGACTGGTTTAAGCTTCTCAGCAAGAATTTTAGAAATAATTTTATAAATGACATTGCAACAAAATATAGGCCTATAATCACTTGGAGATTCAGGATTTGGGACTTTGGGAATCAAGGCTATAATAGTAGTGTTAACTTGTCTAAGCAACATATTATTTTCAAAAAAACTTTTGACAACTTTAACCACCTCATTTCCAACTATATGTCATGTTTTTTTGAAAATATAAGAGTTGAATCCATCAGGTCCAGGGGATTTATTGGACTTGATGGAAAACAAACAATTTTTAATCTCCATGTCTGTAGGAATTGAGGTTAGGCTATCAACATAATCATTATCCACAGTTTTTGTAATAAACTAAGATAAAAAAAATCCTTACCTGGGTAGCCATGAGGATTGCTCCCAAGGAGAGAATGGAAATAGAAAGTGAAACAATCTTGAACCTCTTTGCTCCACTCTTGATCAATTGAGAGTTGGTATTCCACTTCAATATGCCTATCTACCCGAACTCTCACAATTGACTTAATATAGTTATTGACCGGAACATGCCAAAAGAAAAATAATGTATTCACAGTTACAATATATCAAAAGTATAAGATGAATTTAGTCATTACCAGTAATATGATGTAGTACAATTTTACAAGTGGCTAAAATATTTTTAATAATTAACCGATAGTATCAGTACACATCATTAATAAAGTAAGGAAGACACCTCTTTCGTGTAAAGTACCGAGTATTGTCCATATCAAAATTATAGTAACAAAAAAGAAATGTAAGCATCTTGGACATAGAGCATTAATTCCTTCCGAAAACAAATGTGGCATTTACCCAACATATATGGGTTGCCACTCTTACTGTTCACTATTTCTTAAATACAAATATGTTCAACATGTTCTTGAACCCATGACTTCCTCAAAATTACATTTCCTCAACCATGCACATACTCCATACTCTTAAACTGTGTCCTCGCTTCACTTTCACGACAATGACCCCTTTTCTCTTCCTCATTTCAGGCATTCATGCTGTCACGGATCCAAAAACCATCGACCAATTTCTAGCTCCTCACAATGCAGCCCGATCTGCCGTGAACATGGGTTTGTAGCCACTGACATGGGACGGCATCAATTTAGCGCGCTACGCAGAGAATTATGCTAATGAGAGACATAATGACTACGAAATGAAGCACTCGAAAGGGGCCATACGGAGAGAAATTATTTTGTGGGGTCGGCAGCGATTGGACACCGGCTCAGGCTGTCGAAGGCTGGGTTTCAGAGAAGCAGTGGTACAACTACTCGTCCAACTCATGTGCACTGCAGCACTGGGGCAGCAACGTGGGCATTACACCCAAGTTGTGTGGAAGAATACAATGAGACTTGGTTGCGCTAGAGTAGTTTGTTTGAATAAATATGTTTTTATAACTTACAACTATGACCCTTTTGGGAATTACATTGGTCAGAAGCCCAATTGAAATAGAAATTAATAAAAGAAGAGCGCCTTTAATAAATCAATGTCTCGTGACAATTTTATGTGAATAAACACTTCAATTACATTTCAATGTAAGTATATGAATATTATAGAGATTGTGTGAATTTCTTTCCTCAGTTTCCTCACCGGCCAACATTAACTAGCAGGAACAAATATTATATTCTCCTTTGGAAATGAGTCTCACCTTTGAGGATAGCCGACTTGTTTTCAGAAATTGACAGTTTAAACACATCTTTTTTCTACAAATATCATTCATCAAAACTAGAAAAAATATACACATCCCAGCTTTGACCCATTTATTAAACTTTACTCTTTGACATAAAGAAATTACATAATGCTTAACTTTCAAAAGAAAAAACAAATACAAAGAGAAAACAAACCCTCCAAACTTTAACCTTGAAAAAGAATGGAGACACCAAAAAGTGTCATAAAATATCTACCAAAAGAACAGAATAAGAAGCCCCATAAAATTATTCAATATTTTTTATTTTTTAAAAATAAATTATTTGTAATGACAGAAAATAATGACAAACTTAATTTGTATGTCATTATATCTCTATTCTTTATTTTTTTTTAGGGTTAATTTTATTTACACTCTTGTCCTCTTAACTGTTGCATATCTCTATACTCATATATACCTTTTATCTTTCTCTAATTTTTTACAATCGCACAGTTCAATTATTTTATATCCCTCTTCTTATTTTTCTTTCGGTTACTCAAAAGTCCTCTTGTTGAGACAATCAGAATTCATTCATATAATTTGAGTTCTCTTTCTCATAAATCGTCTGATTTTATTCCACATGTTCAAAAGAGACGAAAATTCGTTCATTTTGAGCCCGTTGAACTCCGTCACCGGCTGGTACATCCCGCACCTTACAAATACAAAAAATATTATCAGTCTTACTATTCGGCCGATGATAAATATTTTTTGAAGCGAACAATTTAAAGTAATAAATCCAAAATAAGCTCTAAAAGAGTATGTTCAGTTTACTGATTTTTTATTTATATAATTAATATTAATAATATTGACTTATTTAATAAGAAAACATCAAAAGATTAAATTTCACAACAGTAACACTATACCTATAATTTTCAAGAGACATTAAAAAATTATTTATGCAATAATAAGATGTATATAAGGTTATATATTCTCTAGGCAAATAAGCATATTACCCCCGAGACATTTTAGACATATTTTAAATTAATCTAAAGTGACTGTCGAAAATTTTGACTCCGGTACCGGATGGATCTTTCGGTACTTTTACTAAGGGCCCGTTTGGTAGGCGGTCCAGTCTGGTCTTATCTGGTGTGGTCTGGTCTTATCTGGTGTGGTCTGGTCTTATCTGGTCCAGTCCGGTTTGGTCTTATCTAGGTGATGTTCTGAAAGTTTGTTTGGTAAAGTTGTCTGGTCTTATGGTCTTATTCAAGCTGTTTGGTCTTATGTTTGGAAAATAATACAAAAAATAAAAAAATAATATATAAAATTCAAAAAATATATTAACAATGAAAAATATATAAAATTTGAAAAAATATAAAAAAAATGAAAATAATATAAGAAATTCAAAAATAATATATTTTTCAAATTTTATAAATTATTTCTAATTTTTATATTATTTTTCGAATTTTATATATTATTTTTGATTTTTTATAATATTTTCAAATTTTTTATATTTTCTCAAATATATTGATATATCTAATTTTGTATATTATTTTTTAATTTTATATTTTTTTCAAATTTTATACATTATTTCAAATTTTTTATATTATTTTTCAAAACTTATATAATATTTTTTAAATTATATATATATATATATTTAAAATTTAATATATTAATTTTGATTTTTATATATTTGTTTCGAATTTAATACATTATTTTTAAAAACTTATATTATTTTTCAAATTTTATATATTATTTTCGAATTTTATACATTATTTTTGATTTTTTCTATTATTTTGGAATTGTTTTATTTTCCTAAATTTTAAATATAATTTTTACATTTTATATATTAATTTTGAATTTTATATATATATTTCAAATTTTATACATTATTTCAAATTTTTTATATTATTTTTTTAATTTTATATATTATTTTCAAATTATATATATTTTTTAATTGTATATATATATTTCAAATCTTATGGTCTCATGTGTTAAGACTATATATAAGATCACTTGAGACCATCATTTTTGTTTGTCTCAAATTACTTATTTTGGTCTCAAGTGGTCCTTGTTTTTTTGGAACTGTTTTTTTGGAACCGTGTTGCCAAACAGTATCCGGTCTCAAATAAATTATTATGAGATCGGACCACATAGGACTGGACCGCGAACAAAACGGGACCTGAAGGACTAAATTTGGGGCAAAAATAGTTCACAGGACTTTCTACATCTTTGTAAAATTCCAGGGTAATATGCACTTTTGACTTTTCCATTCACCCAAATTTAATTACAACAGAAGAGAGGGGAAAATTATACAACCTCCCACAAAATAAAGAATTTCTATTAATAGTCTCTTAATAATGATGTTTTAGTAAAAATAACATAAAATTTATTTTTCTTTCTTTTCAACCAAATAGAAAGAAGTGTTTGTTTTTCATCTTTTCTACTCCCGTCCCAAAATAAATATTCACTTTTATAACTTTATCCGTCTCAAAATAACTGTTCAGTTTCGAATCTTAATAAATATAACATTATATTTTCATAACTTATCATTCTTCATCAACTTCAAAAAATAATAGACCTCACAAAAAATTAAAATTATATTATATTATCAAAGAAAAAAATTGAAAATACAAAATATTATCTATTATACTCCAATAAAAGTAAAAGAGGTATTTTATTTCCTATAATGTCTCATCAATCATTCGTATCCCTTCCATTATTTTTATCAATAAGATCAATATCATTCTTTTGATTGCATGATAGACTCTCCTAAAATATATTGGGACAACAAGATGGACGAAAGTCTGACGAAGCAATGCCGTTGGAGTCATCTATTTTCTTTTCATTTTGTTTCTTGACAATGTAGACGCGCTCATTGTGTAGCTCGGTAGTCTCCCTTAAGACCGTTAACAATTCTTGAACAGAAGGCGGTATTCTTAGGGTCTGTTTGGTAAGTCCTTGTTTTTGGGTGAAAGAAAAAATATTATTCTTGATTTCGTTTTTATTTTTCGCCCTAAAAAATAAAAAAAACAAAGAAATGTTTGGGAAGTCCTTGTTTTTGTTCTTTGGATTTTGCCTCTCTCTTCTCTCAAAGGCTTCTTCTTCTTCTTCCTCTGAAACCCCAATTCGATTCCATTGAAGCCCCCAAAGGTTGTCTAAGCTTCTTCCTCTCAAACTCTTATTCTTCTTCTTCAAAATCCCATCTTCACTGGCCCTAAACCTCTCTCCAAATCCCCCAAATTATCCCCAAATTGGGGGTTAGGGTTTCGAATTGGGGGTGGTGGTTGTGGGTTGCGAAGGTGGTGGAGGTGGTGGTGGGCTGGGTTGCGAAGGTGGTGATGGTGGTGGTGTGTGTATATACAGTAGTGGTGGTGGTTGGTGGTGGGCTCTTCATGGTGGTGGTAATTGAAGAAGAAGCTGATTTTGGTGTTTTGGTTTTTTTTTTTTCTTTCAGAACAAGAACAAAAAAATAGCTTTTTGTTATTCTCAAAATTGGCCCAATTTCAGCACTTGTTTTTTCACTGTGCAAGGGAACAAATTGGGCTGAAAAATTACCTAAATAGATTTTGTTATCATTTCGGGCCCAAAAAACAAAAACAGGCTTTCAAACGGGCACTTAGGAAGACATGTTTGTTTCTATTTGTACAAAATACATATTTTATTTTTTTGTGTGTTAAAATAGCATATTTGGCCAGGAAATTTGAAGGGACCCATACATATACATAAACATACATACATATTTAATAGGGTTAAATGCAATAAACCCCCCGAACTATAATCAAATTTGCAAATAATCCCCTGAAGCATAAATTGTGCAACAAACCCCCCTAAACTATCACATTTGTTGCAAAATACCCCATTTTCTTAAAAAACTTTTATAAATGACTTAAATGCCCTTTATTTAATAAATGTTACTTCATATATTTTTCTTTTTAACTTAGATTATGTAAATGCAGAAAAATACACAATAATAATTGGGTTAAAAATTGGATCATTTATTCAATCTTTGGTCATGTATTTATAAACAATTTGGTAAATGGGTCAAGCCCATTGACCCAACTTTATCAATCCCTTAAATCATGGGATTTGATAAACTCTTTTCTTTTTTGGACTCTCTTTTCCATAAGTAGGACAACTTCCTGACTTATGGATCACTCATCTTCTAAAGAATTCTATGGGCCCATTATTTCTTCGGCCCATTCGTATTCGGCCCATCTGTCTTCGGTCCATCTGTCTTCGGTCCAACAGTCATGTGGCTCATCCTTGTTGGGACATGTAACACCTAGCTCCAACATTTGGTATAATATTGTCCGCTCTGGGCCCAGCCCGCACGATTTTGCTCTTGGGCTCCTCCCAAAATGCCTCATACCAATTGGAGACAACACTGCACATATAAGCACATCCCCAGACCTCTACCCGGGCGATGTGGGACATCACAATCACCCCCCCCCTTGGGACCCAGCATCCTCGCTGGCGACCCACGGGTGATGTGCATATTCCCACACTTAATTCTGGCCAGGCTCTGGCTGATACCAATTGTAACACCCCGCTCCAACACTTGGTATGATATTGTCCGCTCTGGGCCCAGCCCGCACGGTTTTGCTCTTGGGCTCCTCCCAAAAGGCCTCATACCAATTGGAGACAACACTGCACATATAAGCACATCCTCAGACCTCTACCCGGGCGATGTGGGACATCACAAGCCATGTATTTTTTGACTATTACACGGGCCCCTGAGGTTATGGGCTTATGATTCACATCATAGCCCATGACCGAAATTATACACTCATATATACACCAATATCTTCATGGGAAATGATGGTGATGAGTTGGCATGCATTTAATTATTTTTCAAATTAAGAGGCCATAACTTCCTTAATCTTTGCACCATGACGGCTCTTCGTGCAACGTGCGACCTTCGGGTTTCGTGCAGTCCTTTGGTATGCTCTTTTCCTTCTATAAACCCCATCATTTACCATTTGATTTCTTCATTCTCTTCATTTACAATTCTTCACTCCTACCTTCCTCTCTCAAATTTTGCTCCTGGAACTCATCTTTCTTTCATTCTTGCACTTTTTTCTGTCGGTCATTTAAGAACCTTCATCAGAACAGAAGTCTACTTCCACCCGAAGCTCTTCCTGCCTCTTCATTATCAGCTGAGTAAGTCGGACAGTACTTCCCTCTTTTTAATTTTCATCTCTGCCCCCATCTGTCTCTTCTACCTTTCTGGAACTATGTCCAACAACGATGATACCAGGTTAGTGGAGGAGCTCGTTCTGTCTTCTGCAACTGACACCGACCTTACTAGTAGTGATAGCCCTCCTTTTACCCGTCAAGAGGCCCCTGCCCCAAAAATAGTTCCCCAAAATGGCGACCTTCCAGGTTCATCAGCGAATCCGGGAACACCTGTTTCAAGGAGTTCTCACGATAATGATGAATCTGTAAACCTCAAGCCTTCTAAACCCTTCATAGTTGCCCCTCATAAGAAAACCCGGCTTGAGGTAGATGTAAAACATCTTCGGGCTGAGACCCATGTACCTGGGGATGTCGATGTGGCCCCTTACCCAGGCTATTTAGATTTCTCTAAGAGTGAGGGACTTCAACCAGGTAGCATTCTGCTATCGGTGGTTCACCTTAAGGTTTTAAGATTTCCTCTTCAACCTTTCTTCTATTAGGTGTTTTTTATGTTAGGTTTGCACCCCCTTCAACTCAACCCAAACAGCCTTAGGATTTTGTCCATGGTCCTATTATACAATAGGGATTTGGACCTTAACCTAAGTTTAGCTGACTTGCTTCTTTGTTATTTTTTCCAAAATGCCAGAGAAAGTAAGGGTAGATACAACCTCTTTCCCTTCCAAGGTCGGGGTCTATGTTTTGGTACGGAGAAGTCAGATAAAGGGTGAAAAGAGAAGATAGTAGTTGTTAACGGCAATTGGTTTTACCCGTTCTCTCTGACATTCCCGATCCCCCATACCTTCGGTGTTATTCGTTTGCATGTCTACCATCCCTTCCACAAAGCCTCCTATTTTTGTGAGTTTTGTGATTTACATCGGGGGGAATACATATACAGGTTTCTAGGTTATGAGGATAAAGAAATTCCCTTGTCCCTCATAAAAGAATGGATAGCCCTTCTAAAGGCCAAGATCTGGAGCAATGTTCGATCCGCCACTACTTTTCTGACTCATGCCAATCTGGAGATGATTTCTAACTTGGGGGTTGCTGTTGACAGGATGGATTTGCCCGTCAAACCCCTTTCTGCCAGACGCACTCAGGTTCCTGATGGGGTCAACCTGGTTGACGTTGTACCGCTCTCGACGACACCACCAACGCCTCCAGTACCTCCGCCCGCACAAAGTCCAATAGATCCACCTCAGCCTCCTCCTTCAAATCCTCCAATCACGAGGACCCGATCTGGTACATGTGGTGGAGTGGCCAATAAAATACCTAGGACCCAAGCTACTGATGCCTCGATGAGCGAAACTCCTCAGGCTCAGGATGCCCCATGTACTTCTACTCCTTGGGAGCCAAAGTTTCTCTTGCCTTATGGGACTCCGGTCTGCGCCGATCACCTCACCATCTGCCAGCTAAAAGCTCTATGGGTTATGGCGAAGGGGATTTGGACTCCAGCCGATTGGGATGCTCAATCGAAAATCTCAGGACTGAGCTTCTGAAAAAGTGCTCCACAATGGTCATAGAGGTTGGTAATTCGTTTTATTCTGTACCTTGGTTTATTATCTTTACTTAATTATGTACTAACATGCCCCTTTTTCCTCATTCTGTGTAGCTTCTTTATAGGATCCAGGCCTACAACAATGTTGTGGAGTCTGATGTCCGGGAAATGGCCAAGATGCAGGCCCAACTCCAGCAAAATAATGAGCATCGGGTTGCTCTGATCAAGGAGGCGGATGGTTTTCGCCAGAGTGTCTCTGAGCATAAAAGCCTTCTGGAGACCAGAGAGGCTAAGAAGAGGGCTTTAGCTGCCGAAAAGATGGCTTTAGCCGCTGAGCTTGCAGAGGTGAAGGCAGCCTACCAGAAGATAGCTGCCGAAAAGGCGAAGTCAGATAATCTTTTGGCTCTTGAGCGGTCCAAGGTAGAGGTGTGCCGTTTGGGTGGTTTGGACATATATAGCCGGTACAGCACCATCTGCGATGTCCGAACGGTCAGAGTGTGGCCATAAAGGCACGAAATGGAGCACATTCCCTTGGCAGATCGGGAGTTCAAGACTGCTGAGGAGTTTGATACTTTCATGGGAGTGTCTCTTTCTTACAAGGACCCACCGGCTTCTGAAAATGAGAAGCGGTTTGCTGCTATCTTAAAGGGAGAAGACTATCCTTCCCCTATGTAGAGTAGGATTTTAAGTTCTCTGTACTTAACCTTTTTAGAAGGGTGTTTTTGTAATTTCTCTCTTTTTTAATGAAAAAGAACTTTCCCAGCTCAGTGTTTATTTTGTTGCTTTAGTAAAATTTTCTGCTTCAATATTTAGTCTTCGGGCATCTGGCCCCTGAGACTTGTTTTTGCCCTCTGGTTGGTTCAAATTAGGTTTGAACTTAACACTTAGGAAAATTTCATTTAAACATGGAGCCTTCGGGCATACGGCCCCTGAGGCTTGTTTTTGCCTTCTGGTTAGTTCAAATCAGGTTTGAACTCAACACTTAGGAAAATTTCAATTAAACATGAAGCCTTCGGGCATATGGCCCCCGAGGCTTGTTTTTTCCCTCTAGTTAGTTCAAATCAGGTTTAAACTCAACACTTTGGAAAATTTTCATTTAAACATAAAGCCTTCTCATAAAATAGGAGTATAAATAGAATGTATCTTTATTGAAAAGAACTTGAGAATCATGAAGCAGAGGTGCCGAACATCGGGCACAGATGCTTTATTATAACGAGTAAAAAGGTGTCATATACAAGACACAGTTTTATTTTATTGTTTTAACAAGAAAAAGAAACCACCTAAGGGTAATACCTCTTCAGCCGATAAGTGTTCTGAGAGTTGGGCTCGATGCGGCCTGTCTCGTTCTTCCGTACCCGATAAGCACCGCGTCCGATGACCTCAATTATTGTGTAAGGTCCTTCCCATATCTCCCGTAACTTGCCAACAATCCCAATTTTTATTCTGAGCACCATATCCCCTACCTGAAATTCTCTTCTCTTGACTTTCTGATTGAACCGTGCCCTGACTTGTTGCTAATAGGGAGGCAGCCTTATCCCTACAACTTCTCTTCTTTCTTCGAGTAGGTCCAAATCATGGGCTAGGTGTTGATTGTTTGGACCTTCCTCCTAGGCTTGACTTCTTAAAGTAGGTACTCTCAATTCGGTCGAGATAATGACTTCGGCACCATAAGCCATGGCAAAAGGTGTCTCTCCTGTTGGTTGTCTTGGAGTAGTCCGATAGGACCACAAGACCTCGGGCAATTTCTCCAACCAGACTATTTTTGCCTTTTCAAGCTTTTTCCTGAGTGTATCAAAAATTGTCCTGTTGCTCCTTTCAGCCTGTCCATTTTCCTGTGGATAGCCAACGGAAGAAGTGTTCTAATTGATCTCATGCTTTGCCAGGAACGCTTGAACTTTCCTGTTATCCAAATTGGTGCCATTATCCATCATTATAGTTCAGGGTAGACCGAACCTACAAATGATATGGCTCCAGATGAACTTTATAACATGGCTACTCTTGATAGTGGAGTATGCCTCGGCTTCCACCCACTTGGTAAAGTAATCCGTAGCCAGAAGAACATGTGTGGTAGATCGTATAGCTTGCGGGAAAGGACCCACAATATCCATACCCCATTGGGCAAAGGGGTGAGGGATAATTATTGGGTTTAGCAATTCCGGAGGCGGATGAATGGCATCTCCATAAAATTGGCACTTTTTGCAGTGTCGGGTGTAAACCTTAGCGTCCCTTGACAAATAAGGCAAGAAGTATCCCTGGATGAGAATTGTATGGGCTAAAGACCTTCCTCCGGAATGATTGCCACATGATCCAGCATGTATCTCTTCCATGACAGCAGAAGCTTCGGAAGGCATGAGACATCTCAAATATGGCCCTGAGAAAGACTTGCGATATAGTTGGCCGTTGTATAGAGCATATCTGGCGGCTTTCATTCTTATCTTCTGGGCCTCTGGTTTTGACTCAGGTAATGCACCGGTCCTTAAATAGTCTGCTATGGGGTCCATCCAACTTGGCTCCCAAGGAATGACCATCACGTATTCGGAGGGCTCCAAGCTTGATCGAACGATGAAGTCCACTAGTGTTATTCGAGTCATACTTTCCCCTATTGCGGAGGCCTGGTTAGCCAAATGATCTGCCATGATATTATCCCCTCTGGGGATCTGTTCAAAGGTTAGCTGATGGAATTCCTCGGCCTCTTTTAGTACCAAATTCCTGTACGCTTCCATTTTAACTTCTCGGGTTTCATACTTCCCATTTAACTGTCGTACGACCAACTGGGAATCACTCCGTATCTCTGCTTTCTCTACTTGAAGGCTTCGGGCCAACCGAATCCCTACTAGAAGGGCCTCATATTCGGCTTCGTTGTTGGAGGCAGGAAACTCCAATCGAACAAAGTACTGAATTTTAGTGCCATCTGGTGTGTCACGAGCTCTACACCGATCCCTGCTCCATTGACATTTGATGATCCATCCACGAACACAACCCATAAGCCAAGTTCATTTTCTTCTAAAGAGTTTGTAGTTTCTGTTTCCAACAGAAAGTTAGCTACCGCTTGTCCTTTGATGTCAATTCGGGGAACATAGGTTATGTCAAAAATCCCGAGTTCTATTGCCCATTTGGATACTCTCCCTGATAACTCAGGTTTCGCCATTATGGATTTGATCGGGGTTGCAGTTGGCACCACGATCGGGTGTGCTTCAAAATAATGCCGAAGACATTGTTTGGCATTGATCAGTGACAGAACCAGCTTCTCTTGCTTCAAATAACGGGTTTCTGCATCAGCAAGGGCTTTGCTGGTGTAGAAGACTAGTATCTGGTACCCCTTGCCCTCTTTCACCAGAACGGCGCTGGTAGATGTCGCAAATATGGCTAGGTATAACTGTAACGACTCGTCTGCTTCTGGGGTTGCTAGTATAAGAGGCTTTGCCATGTAGCTTTTGAGTTTTTTCAGGGCTTCTGATTGCTCCGGCCCCCAGACCTCTCATTTTGCCACCTTTATAGCTTGAAAGAATGGCCGGCACCGATTAGTTAAGGGAGAGATGAAACGGCTGGGGGCTGCTACTCTTCTGGTTAGTACTTGGATCTCCTTCCGGGACCTTGGCTCTACTGACTCCATGAGAACTTTGACCTATGTTGGGCTTGCTTGTATTTCCGTCTGATCAACTATGTGTCCCAAGAATTGGCCCGAGGATACTCCGAAAGAACATTTGGATGGATTGAGTTTTATCTTGTACTTTCTGAGAGTGTCAAATACCTGTTGTAGATCGGTTAAGTGACAACTTTTTTCCTTGCTTTTGACCACCGTATCATCAATATAGACTTCTATGGTAGATCCCATCATGTCCTAGAAAACCTTGTTGACCAACCTCTGAAAGGTTACACTTGTATTTTTTAGTCCGAAAGGCATAACTATGTAACAATATATACCTGATTCAGTGATGAATACAGTTTTTTCCTCGTCATCTAGGTTCATTCGTATCTGGTTATACCCAGAGTATGCATCCAAAAAACTCAAGCGCTCGAATCCTACAGTGACATATACCATCTGATCGATCTTTGGTAAGGGGAAACAATCCTTTGGGCATGCTCTGTTCAGGTCGGTGAAGTCCATGCACACCCTCCATTTCCCGTTCTTCTTCTGAACGACAACAACGGTCACTAGCCAGGAAGGATATTGTACCTCCTTAATGAATCCTGCTTGGAGAAGTCGATCAACCTCTTCAGCTATGATTTGGTTTCGGTGAGCCCCTATTCGCCTTTGTTTCTACCTGACGGGTTTTGCGGTGGGATCCATATTGAGGGAATGCTGGGCTATTGATGGATCGATGCCGGACATATCCATATGGCCCTAGGTAAATACGTCAGCATTGGAGCGTAGGAGGGCCTCCATTTCTTCCTTTTCTTGTGCATTGAGGCCAGAACCAATATAAGTCAACCTTTCAGGGTGATCGAGGTAGATCTGAACTTCAAGCAACGGTTCAGTTGTTATTGATGACCCCGCACCCTCCTCCTGTAATTGCTATTAATCATCGGATACCGCCTTGGATCGTGATTATCATTCCGGTTCTGTCCTTTTCCTCAGACCTTTCATGGTGACATCGTAACATTCCTTGGCTGCTACCTGATCTCCCCTGATGTCAATCACATCAATTCCGTTTGGATCGATGCACCGCATGACTTGATGCATGGTTGAAGGAACTCCGTGCATCCGATGGATGCAACCCCTACCCATAAGGAAATTATATGAGGGTTTGACATCCATCACCACAAAAGTTTCCCTGAGTGTGCGCCTTGCCGCTGTTACTGGCAGTTGGATCTCTCCCACCGGTTCCACTATTCTACCATCAAATCCGGCTATCGGGCTTCTGGAAGGGACTATCTCCTGAGGGTTGATCTCTAACTTCTCAAAGGCCCACTTGGTGATAATGTTGGCGCTGCTTCCTAGGTCAATCATTACCCTCTTGATCAGGCAGTTTGAGACCATGAGGGAGATAACCAAAGGATTGTCATGTGGTGATTGAATGTTCCGCATGTTTGCAGAAGAAAAATTTATACAGGCATCATCTTTCGAGCTTCGGAACTCACTGATTTCCCCAACCTTTCACAGCTTTTGGGCTTGACGCATCTAGGATCTACGAACTTCATCCACTTCTGACCGACTTGGGCCACCATGAACCATGTGAATGACTCTTACGGGCTGTCCCACTACTCCCTTGGTGAGCGTATGTGATTTTTGATATGGTCGGGTGCCCTCCTTGGCAACGTACTCGGTCAATTCCCCTTTTGCTATCATGGCTTATACTTGCCTCCGAAGGCTTCTGCACTTGTTGGCGTGGTGCCCGTACTCGCCATGGAAGGCACAATGTCTCGACATATCTCTTTAGTCCATTGGTTGTCTAATAGGTGGTAGTGACCGGAAGATTCCTTTACCCTTAGTCTCCTGATACAATTTGGCTAGGGCAACCTTTAATGGAGTAATCTTGTCCTCGAATCTCTGACGTTTCTCTAAGACTGGGGAGGGCACGGGAGGAGCGCTTGGCCGCTTCCGATCGGTTGCCCGATCCTTAACTTTTGGTTCGGATACTCTTGCCTCTACGCTTGCAAAAGCTGTCCTTCTTTGTCATATGGTCAGTTCCTCTTCTATCCGGAGGTGCCCTTATGCCCTAGAATTGAGTTCCCCGATGGCTGCAGGAGGCCTTTTGACCAAAGACTGATGGAACTTGGTTCCAGGGATCAAGGCCATTCTGAAAGCCTCAACGGCTGAATGTTGATCGCAATTGTCAATTGAAGACATCTCCACGTTGAACCGTGAGACAAAGCTTTTCAGGGATTCACATTTTTCTTGTATCATGGTGAATAAACTGGAGATAGTCTTTCTTTGTCTTTTATTACCGAAGTACTGGGCAATGAACAACTCACAAAGTTTGAGCCAGCTTCCAATTGATCAGGGTAGTTGCTTCCTGAACCATAACAGGGCTGCTTTGGTCAGGCTGGTGGGAAAGACTTTGGAGAGTAGGGCTTCGTTCTCATTATAGACATTCATTTTTGTATGGACGTGGTAGATGTGTTCCGTCGGATCCTTTATGCCATCGAACAGGGTAAACTTTGGTAATCTGAACCTTTCCGGGTAGGGCACGCTGGTGATTGCTAGGGTGAACGAAGTCTGCACGGCGTCGATGGATGCCTCGGAGACCAGATCGTTTGGGGTTTGAATCTTCAGATCCTTAAGCACCTCCCTTTGGAATCTAATCATAATCTCCTCCATCTTTTTCATGGTCAGAGTCTCCTCGGGATTGTGCATCCCGAGCACTTGCAAGGATGATTCTGTGTGTTCCTCCCAATCGTTGTTGGACTTTGTGTGCTGGTTGTCCCTTTCTGACTAGTGGCCTGCAGACCACTCCTGCTGGTTGGATTGTTCGTCGTTCGGGGTTTCTCGAGGGTTTTGCAACAGGGCCAGTTTGGCCACCAACTCAACGTTCTGTCTTTCCAATTCGGCGGTTCTTTCCTCCAAGGCTCACCTGATCGGATCTTCAGTTTGTAAAGGTTGGCCTCTATTCGGAGGTAACTCGGATTGCTGCGAACGGGTGATAACCGCCATGGATGGTGTAACTCTAAGCTCTTCATAGAGAATGGGGAGCTATTGAAAAGAAAGATTTCAATAATGGTCTTTCCCACAGACGGCGCCAATTGTGTTGATGCAGAAAAATACACAATAATAATTGGGTTAAAAATTGGATCCTTTATTCAACCTTTGTCCATGTATTTATACACAATTTGGTAAATGGGTCAAGCCTATTGACCCAAGTTTATCAATCCCTTAAATCATGGGATTTGATAAACTTTTTTTTTTTTTTGGATTCTCTTTTCCATAAGTAGGACAACTTCCTGACTTATGGATCACTCATCTTCTAGAGAATTCTATGGGCCCATTATTTTTTCAGCCCATCCGTCTTCGGCCCATCTGTCTTCGGCCCAACAGTCATGTGGCCCATCCTTGTTGGGCCATGTACTTTTTGACTATTACAGATTATGAAATAATTAAGAATAATTTGATGACATATTCTTCATTCAAACTAATATAGAATTACACGTGATTTTTTAAATTTTATGTTTTGAATAATTTATTTAGGTTGTTTAAATAAGAATTAAATAAAATTCTAAAATGCTTAGCTATTTAATTAAAACTATCTATATATATAACATGAGAAAATCAAAAGGTGAAGATTTTCTAAGTAAATTGTGATTTATTTATGAATATATTTCTATGAAAAGAAGTTTTCAATTGGCATAAAAAAATTAAATAGGATCTTAAGTTTTATTATTTAAATCAAACTAAATTTTAATAATAAGTTAATTAATTTTAAAATTAAATAATTACAAATTATAAATTTATTTATTTTTAGCATTTAAAAGTATATTTACTTTAACACATTTAAAGTGAATGGTATAATTAATAATCTAACTAAGAGAAATGATATTTATATAATTTAATGAATTAGCAAACATAATAGTAAGGACATGATAGTCTTTTGTAATAGAATTGAGGCAAATTGTAATAAATTGATAGTTGAGGCTTGTTTTAGTTTGGGGGGTTTTATTGCATTTTACCCTATTTAATATGTATTGTGAGAGACAGTCGGGCCGTAGGTTGCGCTGATTTAGGCGGCGTTGAAGACCTCCGTGGATTTCGGTAGCTTTTACCAACACCACAAAATTCTCACTTGACTTTCAAAATAAAAACTATATATACATAATATATATAATCTTCTACCAAACACTCAAAACGAATCATTCAAAGCGCTTCCAAGTTCGTGTTTATGTCCCCATCTTATCATAATTATAAATTACCGAAGTCACCAACATACTTTCCATTAATTCACTACACTTGACAAACAAATACCCCTCTTTTTCTTTTACTTCTTATCTAGAAAACATCATATATGCTTGTTATGACATGTAAAATAATTAATGCTAACAAACTATTTTACGATGACACTCTTTATTCCATGATATATAACTTGTTGACAAAAATGTGCCCGTGTGTGCCTGTTATGTATCAATATAGCATATTAACATATCGTTTGAAACTATGAATATGAGTGCATTAAAGAATGATATTTATAAGTTCTAGAGAATAAATGATTATACTATAATCTCAAAAATATTATAGACCAAAAGATGCTAGCTTTTAGAGTTGAACCTTTATCCCCTACAAACAAATGTGGCAATCATTAACGAACATGGGTGCCACCCCATGGTTGGACTTTAAGCCCCCTAATCCAACTACTCCTGGGTTATTTCTTATAAATATGTATGAGTTTTCTATTACAATTGCGCCCTAAACAATTCCTCAACCAAACATTAGGGGGGACTCCTAATGAGTCCGTGCTACGGAGTCATCACCATTTTTTTCCTCCTCATCTCAGGCAACCATGCCATCACCAAACCAAAAAACTACATAACTGCCTTCACCCAGTTTTTGGCTCCTCAGAATGCTGCTCGGTCTGCCCTACGTATGCAGCCATTGGCATGGGACGCACGTCTAGAACGCTATGCTCAATGGTATGCTAACCAGAGGCGTTGGGACTGCGCATTGAAGCACTCAAACG
This sequence comes from Cornus suecica, assembly GCA_963922005.1. Classification (NCBI taxonomy): domain Eukaryota; kingdom Viridiplantae; phylum Streptophyta; class Magnoliopsida; order Cornales; family Cornaceae; genus Cornus; species Cornus suecica. The sequence goes on along the minus strand of OY998240.1, from coordinate 57,009,965 downwards.
GACCTTATGGGGAGAACATTTTTTGGGGGAGCGGCAGCGACTGGACCCCAGCTCAGGCTACCACTGCATGGGTTTCGGAGCGGAAGTGGTACAATTACTGGTCCAACTCGTGCGCTGCTGGGCAGGAATGTGGGCACTACACCCAAATTGTGTGGAGGGCAACACATAGAGTTGGGTGTGCCAGGGTGAATTGTTTCGGTGGCAGAGGTGTTTTCATGACCTGCAACTATGACCCTCCTGGGAATTACATTGGGGAGAGGCCTTACTGAAATAATATTTCTTTACATCTGTACTAGTCAACCTTATTGGACATGTATGAAAACCATACCATATGGTGGCTAGTGCCTTAATATGATCTTTTGGTGATTTTAACTTTTCTTTCATTTCCCAGCAAGTGCATATCATTTTTCAACACAATTTGGATAGATGATGAGAATGTTCACTGCCCTAATATCTTTCAATAATAATTAAAGTTCACTGCCCTAATATCTTTCAATAATAATTAAAGATAAAGAATGCAAGTGCATAATTAATTCTTTAGAATGCAGTTTTCGGGATGACTCTTGCCAATACTACTTTCCTTCCTACTGTTCCAAATGATGAAAGCTTAACTCACGTCCACTATGAATCATAGACTGTAATTCACTTCTTTCCAAGTTGACCATAATTCAAATCTGAAGACGACAAGTGCGACCCTGCCAATCTCCACCCCTCAGGGAGATAATTTCTTCAAAAATGAAATACTAAATAGAATCTACAATTTCTTAAGCGACAAACAGTAGGAAAAAAGAGACGTGACAGATTTCTGGGATAGATGGGAGTAAGTATAACCATGAGCCGTTTCGGTACACTATTAAGGTCGCCAATGACCATGGCGAATATGTGCAAGCCCGTTCTCTTGGGTTTGCATGACAAGTAGTATGAATCAATTCTAGATGACCCTAATTCACTTCTGAAGAAGACAATTGTCACTCCACCAATATCCACCCTCAGGGAGATGATTTCTTCATATATGCAATACGAAATAGAAATGTTCTATTTCCAAATACATCCACAATTTTCATAAGCGACAAACAGTCGGAAAAAAGAGACGTAGCAGATTTCTGGGCTGTCTGTACGAGTATAAATGTGAATAAGCATAAACATGAGACATTTCAGTATACTATCATGGTATGACCACGGCAAATATGTGCAAGACAATTTCCTTGGGTTTTCATGACAACAAATATGAAGACATTCTAAACAAACTCTAGCACCGTCCCCCAAGTAAATTACATACAAATTAAAACCCCAAACATGTCAAGCTTCTTTTCTTCCGCTTAATTCTATAACTTCATATGGGCACTGTCTGAGCATTGGCATGACTGTCAACTCTGCTAATGACAAATATTATCCCCAGGCAATATACACACCAAAGAAAGTTTGGTATAAAAGGGTAAATATGGGCCTAAGCCTCATATCCAGATGTTTATCATCCCCATCCCCAGGTAATAAACATTCCCATCTTCGGAAAGCAGGTGGATGTGGCACAAACATTAGATGGAACCTGCCTCCGCTCCAGATTCTCAGAAGTCTTAACCACTCTTCTTGATGGGAAGAAAGAAAGATACACTTCTAGGACAACCAGTGAATTGTTTGTCATAGGTTTTATTTCGCCAAATCCATTCAAAAGAATCTAAAAGTCAATCAAGCCCCATACTTATCAATGATGCAAGTAAGGTTTGCCTTAAGAAAATGGAGGCCAAGAAAATGGAATAAATAGTATTGGACGATGAGGTTTGAGTGTCCAAAGCTAAAGCATTCCACCCACCAAAAGCAACCATGTTTCATCAACATTGGTACGAAAAAAATAGTAATGATAAAAAGCCACTGTATAATAAGATATTGAAAATTTGGACCTATATATGGAGGGATGACACTTCTGTAATATTTGAAAATCATTTGGTCTCAGCAGAAACTCAAGTTGATGAGTACGAAAAACACAGGCGGTTCACAGCTAATTTAGGCGAAATAATATCCAAAGTTAAGCCTAAACTTCACGTCGATCTCTAGTCTACCCATCCCAGCATCCCACCTACATGAAAACCATAGATGCCGACAACGTCCTGCATAAATATATTTGAACTAGAGCACTACCAAGTCCTGATAAATCATATGCAACCCCAGAGCAATATAGAGAGAAATCAGCAAATGAGGCATGTAGCAGAACACTGCCTTCACTAACCGACCTAGAAAATATTGGGTGAGGGTGTTTGGGAGGGTGGGGAGTGGAAGGTACATAATGGAGTTTTTTAGTAATTTCCGTGGGGCATTATTACCATAAATTCTTTAAATTTCTAAACTTATAATGTAAAAATAACAAAAATTCAGTGGGAATGCCAGACTGCCCTCATAGTGTACTTTTATCTCTACTTGATCCAACTTTCCTAACAAATTCTTGACAACTCTCCAGAGTAGAATAAAACCACAGTAATTCTATAGTTAGAACGTTAAAAAGAAAGGCTAGTCTATAGTGAACCAAAATGTACTCACCAAAGTTTCATTCCTACTAATTCATTTTTGATAAAAACAAAATTAAAAAATAAATTTTTTTTATTGTATTATATCAGTAGACCCATGCTCGTATGTATTCACATTTTATAAGAACTCCCCTATACCATGTACCATATCAAGAGCAAGCAAAGAGATAACCCATCACCAAAACCAAACACTTCAAAACATACAAGAACTCCCACCTTTAGTCTCCACTTTGATGTAAACGCCATTACAACTATGAACAAGTTCATTCACTCATGAAAACTCTAGACGTGTAATCCGAACAAGAGAAATTCAGGGTAAGTGGCCATCCATACCTCCACTAGATATTCAATCACTGAGCAGAAAACAAGTGACTAATCACAGGCTTGAGACGCCGTGATGCTGAATATCTTTGGTCTCAGTAGAAACTCGAGTTGATGAGTATGAAAACACGGGGCTTCACAGCTAATTCACGAGAAATAACTTCCAAAGTTGAGCCTAAACTTCATGTTGATCTCTAGTCTACGCATCCCAGCATCCCACTCACATGAAAACCATCAGATGCCGGCAATGTCCTGCATGAATATATTTCAACTAGAGCACTACCAAGTCCTGACTAACCATATGCTTCTGCATCAAAATAGGAAAATCAGCAAATGAGGAATGTAGCATAACACTGTTCGCTAACGGACCTAGATGTGTGTTGGTCTGTGTGTAGTTGAAGGTTTAGAATGGAGTATTTTAGTAATCTCAGTGAGGCGGCATTAACATAATTTTTAAAATTTATCAAAATTGTGTAAAAAGAGAAAACAGGTGTCAGACTGCTCTCATAGTGTATGTTTACCTCTACTTGAACCAATTTGCTAACAAAATTCTTGACAAAACACCCCAGCGTACAACTAAACCACTGTATAACGGTACTTTAGTTTTGAATGTTTAACTGAATGTACTCAACAAAGTTGCATGAAGAAAAATTCATTTTTAATCAAAAACTAGCTTGTGTTATATCAATAGAATCATGTTCATAGGTATTCACATTTTATGAGAGCTCCCCTGTATCACATCAAAAGCAAGCAAAGAGATAACCAAAGTTAAGCCTAAGCTTCAAGTTGATCTCTAGTCTACACATCCCAGCATCCCACCTACATGAAAACCATCAGATGCTGGCAATGTCTTGCATGAATATATTTCAACTAGAGCACTACAAAGTCTCAACAAACCATATGCAACACCACAGCAAAATAGGAAAATCAGCAAATGAGGCATGTAGCATAACACTGCCTTCCCTAGTGGACCTAGATGTGTGTGTGTGTGTGTGTGTCGTGGAAGGTTTATAGTGTAGTTTTTCTAGTAATCTCAGTGGGGCGGCATTAACATAAATTTTTAAAATTTATCAAAGTAGTGTAAAAGGAACAAAAAGGTGTCAGACTGCCCTCACAGTGTACGTTTACCAATTCTTGATCTGGTAACAAATTCTTGACAAAATACTGCAGCGTACAACAAAACCACTGTATAAGGGTACTCTAGTTTTAAATGTTTAACTGAATGTACTCAAAATGTTGCATTCAGGAAAATTCATTTCTGATCAAAAATGCATTCACAACTTTCATAAGCAAATAACAGTAGAAAAAAGAGACGTAGCAGATTTCTGGGCTGTCTGTACAAGTATAAACATGAGACGTTTCAGGAGAGTATCAAGGTAGCCAATGACCAAGGCGAATATGTGCAAGCCAATTTTCTGGGTTTTCAAGGCATCAAATATGAATGTATTCTAACCAGACTGTAGGAATCTCCCCCAAGTAAATCACGTACGAATTAAACACCCCAAGCATGTCACGCTTATTTTTTTTTCCGCTTAGTTCTATAATACTGTATGGACCCTGTCTGAGCACTGGCATGACTGCTAACTCTAGTAATGTCAAATATCATCCCCAGGTAACAAACATACCAAAGATGTTTGGAATAAAAGGGTGAATATGGGATTTAAGCTTCCTATCCAGATGTTTATCATCCCCATCCCCAGGTAATAAACTTCCTCATCTTTGGAAAGCAAGTGGATGGGGCACGGGCACAAATGTTAGACGGAACCTGCCTCCTCTCCAGATTCTCAGTGTCTTAACCACTCTTCTTGATGGGAGGAAAGAAAGCTACACTCCTAAGAGCACTAGTAAATTGTTTATCAGAGGTTTTATTTGGCTAAATCCATTCAAACGAATCTAAAAGTCAATCAACCCTATACTTATCAATGATGCAAGTAAAAATTTTAGTAAGAAAATTGAGGCCAGGAAAAGGAATAATAGTATTCGAAGATCTCCAAAGTTAAAACATTCCACCCACCAAAAGCAATCATGATAATCCACATTGGCAGAAAAATAATAATAATAAAGAGATACTATAATAAGATTTTGAAAATTTGGACCTATATATGGAATAATGACAAGAACTTATCTAATATTTGAATACCATTTGGTCTCGGTAGAAACTTCAGTTGATGAGTATCAAAACATAGGCGGTTTACAGCTAATTCAGGAGAAATAATATACTAACTTAAGACTAAACTTCATGTTGATCTCTAGTCTCTACCCCTCCCAGCATCCCACCTACGTGAAAACCATCAGACGTCGGCAATGTCCTGCATGTATATGTTTCAGCTAGAGCACTACCAAGTCCGATAAACCATATTCAACACCACAGTAATATAGGGAGAACTCAGTAAATGAGGCATGTAGTATAACAATGCCTTCATCAACCGACCTAGAAAATATTGTGTGTGTGCAGGAAGGGTGGGGTGGAAGGTATATCGTGGAGCTTTTTAGTGATTTCCGTGGGACAATACCATAAGTTGTTGAAATTTTATAAACATATGATGTAAAAAGAACAAAAATTCAGTGGGAATTCCAGAAGCCCTCATAGTGTACTTTTACATCTATTTGATCCGAATTTGCTAACAAAACACTCCAGAGTACAACAAAACCACTCTAATTCTATAGTCTGGTTGAACAGTAAGGGTAGTCTAGTTTTGAATGTTGAACTGAACGTACTCATAAAGTTTCATTCCTAAAAACTCACTTTTGATTAAAAATTAGCCTGTTATATATCAATAGAACGATGCTCATAGGTATTCACATTTTATGAAAGCTCCCCTGTATCATATCAAAAGCAAGCAAAGCGATAACCCATCACCAAAATCCAACACTTCAAACATACAAGAACTCCCATCTTTAGTATCTACTTAGATGTAAACGCCATTGACAACTATGCACAAGTTCATTCACTTATTGAAAACTCTAAAGATGTAATCAGAACAAGTGAGACTCAGAGTAAGTGGCTATCTATACCTCAACTAGATATTCAATCACTGAGCAGAAAACAAGCGGCTGATCGGAGGCTTGAGACGCCGCGATGCCGAAGCGTTCTGTGAATTGAAGTTCCTGTGCTGGGGCGGTGGCGCAGCTGCAGAACCAGACTCCCCATGGCTGGGCCTCCCAAACGCAACCAGAACATCACGAATGCCATGAACCACCAGCCAATCGCTGCTATACATCTCCACAAGTGTCACCACAACCCCATTCACCAGCAATTCACCATCCAATCGAGTCACATTCACATCGAACCCATCCAACAACGTCCTCAACCTCGTTCCATTCCCAAAACTCAAAAATTCAGCCCGCGAAACCCTACACGGAAGCACATGCCGGAAGAACAGCGCCGGAAAATCACTGAAATTACCGATACGCCCCTTCATCGCACTGTCTCCTGGCGCCAAAATCGTCAGCACCATCGACTCATTCCGATCCGACACCGGCAATTGCAGATCGAGAAACGAAGCCATCACAGAGTGATTTCTGGACCTCAATGTTCGAGAAGCATCTTCGAATCGACGAGCAATTGACAGAGGGCAAGTGAAATTGGAGCTCGGTATAGGGCTAGGGCTAGGGTTAGGGTCTGGAATCTGAGCAGAAACATTGAAATCGGGATCGAAGAAGTCATCCATTCCATAAATCACCAAAGATCCATCATCGTAGAGCTCTGATCCGTTGATCTGGACATTGTTGAGTGAAACAATGTCGTCGGAGGTGGTGACGATCAGGGAGTGGTTGGGGAGGAGAGTGGGAATGGGAGTGCCGTAGGGGAGAGTTCGGAGGATTTGGAGCGAAAGAGCGAATGGTGAGAAGTGGTACTGGAGGAGGGCGAGAGGAGGCTGGCCGGAGGCGGCGAAGGCTGTGTCCGGCGGAGAGAAGATGGTGGCGGTGGAGGTGTTGGAGATTAGGGTTTGGGCGACGAGCTCGACGGTGAGAGCCATGGCGACGAAGCCGGAGCGAGAGACGAGGCGTGTGGCGTTGAAGACCTTGTCGAGAGGGAGAGAGGAGATTAGAGAGAAGCGAGAGAAGAGGACGACGATGATCATCAGAGCGATGAACACGATCTTCAATTTCGCCATTTCTGGATGGCTCTCGCTCTCTGTGTGTGAAGTTTGTGATGTTTTAGTGTGTGAGAGTGAGTGAGAAAATACATATAGTGTGAGCGAGGTTTTTGTTTTGGCGGGAACCAAATGGGAGGTTTTCTTCTTGCTTCCATGTAAATTAATTCGGTTCTGTGTAACCACTTTGGACCCGAATGAAATTGGTTGCTCAATTGCCCAATTGGATGTGAGTGACCCAAGGGACTGATAATAGAAATGTACCTGTATTTAGAGTTTATTTTTAATTTACCCTAATAGTCATCATTATTAGTTAATTTCATTTACACTGAGATATGTCTTTATTTTAGTATCTTCAATCACATCCCCTTATGGTATAAAATGTCTAAAATACACTAGATTCAAACACCCCTTATACCATATATCCTAGAATAGTCTTAACTCTATATCCAAACACCCCCACCCTGCCGCCGCCGCCACAGCCCCACCCGCGCCACCACACACACATATATATATAAATATATACAAGGGAGAGGTAGTTGACACGGAAGTAGGAGTAGTTGTTGCGGACGGTCTCGGTGATGTGGTTGTTGAATGCGCGAAAAGGCAGGGGTGGCGATCGGGGTTGGGATTCGGCGGTCCCGCTGGATGCTACGGAGGGGACGGTGGCGCTAATGGTGGTGATTGGGAGGATTGGAGATGCGGTGGAGGCCATTGATGAAGAGTTTGGGTCTGAAAAGAGGAAATTTAGGGTTTTAATTAGATGAATTTAGAGAGAGAGATCTGGAGGAGGAGATATAGCAAATAAATGGTTTTAGAGAGAGAAATAGTTTAAGAGAGAGAGAAACAGTTAGTGGGTTTGCAGTGCAGTTGGTGGTTGCGGTGGAGAACAAAAATTAGATTAATTGAATTGATTAATGTATTAAAAATATAAATTTATTATTAATTTTATATGAATAAAATATTTTTATATTTTATTTCTATATTAAAATAGAAATTTGTTAGTTGAATATTATAATGAACAAATTAAATATTTCATTTACATCAAGAGTAAAAATAAATTTATTTTTGGACCAAAATTGCTATTTATGTGTGTAATTTAGTATTTTTTTTGAAAAATGCAAATATTTTATATTGTTATTTTGATTTATAATATAATATATATATTTATTTTTTGGAGATGGTGGTGGTGGTGGTGGAGAGAGAAAATTATATTAATTGAATTGAATAATGTATTAAAGAATATAAATTTATTATTAATTTTATATGAATAAAGTGTTTTTATATTTTATTTCCATATTAAAATAGAAATTTGTATGTTTGAATTTTATTATTAATTTTTTTGAATTTTATATTTATTTCTGAATTTTATAATTCTTTTTGAAATTTAATATATATATTTTTTGAATTTTAAATGTTTATTTAATTTTATATATTTGTTTCGAATTTTTTATGTTTTTACGAATTTTATATTTATTTTCAAAATTTAATATATATTTTTTCGAATTTATATGTTTTTTTTGAATTTTATATATTTGTTTCGAATTTTATATGTTTTTTTAAATTTATATATATTTTTCGAATTTTATATTTTTTTCGAATTTTATTTAATTTTTCCAAAATTTATATATGTTTTCAAAATTTATATATATATATATATATATATATTCGACTTATATATATATATTTAAAATTTAATACAAATTAAATGATTAAATTATTGGAGGGGGTCAAATTGATAAAATAATGTATCCTTGTTTCCAAACAGCACTAGATTATCCCAATGAGGGTAATTTTGGTATTTACAAAAACTATTAGGATTATGTCATCGTTAAAGGGGTGTAAATTATGAGAATCTCAAACCACAAGGGGTGTGATTGAAGATACTTAAATGTTGGGGGTTTGATTGAAATAAAGATATACCTCATGGCTATAAATGAAATTTACCATTATTTATAGGGTTAATTTCAAGAAACCCCCTACATTATCCAGTTTAATCAACTAACTCCCACTGTGTCCACTTTGTCCCCTATATTATTCAATTTCATCCTTATGCCCCCTCACCTCACATTTTCAGTCAAAATGCTTAAACTACCCTTAATAGTATAAGGGGGTTTAGTGAAATCAACCATTTAAAAAAATTATTTTTCGAAAATCAATTATATTTTTCGCAAAAATTATAAATTCAAATAAATATATATTTATTTTTCGCAAATTTTTTTTTTTTCAGAGGGAGTATATTATTTTCCAAAATATGAATTATTTCGGAAAAAATTCATATTTTGGAACATAATATAGGATCCGTTGGGGAATCATTTGCGTTTGGATAGGGGTGTTTCCGTTTTTGTTTTTGTTCTTTCCACTGTTCACGAGGACAAAAACGTGTTTGGGGAGCCTTTGATGGTTTTTGTTTTCGTGAATAGTAAAAAAAATGCTTTCTCACCCTTAGTTCAAAATTTGAGAACACCAAAATGGTATTTATTTTTTTGGCACTGTTTGTTCTCAGTAAAAAAATAATAATAATTGTTGCAGATTCTCTAATCTTTATCTTCAACCTCTAAACCCTAACCTCCAAAATTTTTTTTTTTTTTTTTGTTCCCGAAAATTTTTTAGACAAAATTTCCAACAAACATGTTTTTGTTTCCGGATTACCCTTAGGGTGCGTTTGGAAAGCCTGTTTTTTGTATTTGTTTTCTGTCTTCAAATATAAAAACTGTTTTTGTATTTGTCTTTGTTTTTTCAGGAAAAAACTAAAAACAAAAAAGCTTTTGGATGAAGGTGTTTTCACCATTTTTATTTGGTGAAAATTGTATTTTATGAATTTGGTGTTTTCATTAGTTTTACCACCTAAACAGTGAAAAAACTCAAAAAACAACTAAAAGTTATATTTGGTGTTTTCATCACTTTTACACACTATTCACATAAAACAGTTTTCTTGGGGAAAAAACAGTGAACAGTAAACGCGTTTGCCAAACGTGTTTTTTTTTTTAATCTTGTTAACAGTAAAAAAACAGAAACAAAAAACAGGGTATCCAAACGGACCCTTAGGATAAGAACAAGAAATTTTTTTGTTCTCAAGAGATAAAAAACGAAAACAAAAACACTAGTTTCCAAACGCACCATTGTTTGTGTTTTGAGAACCAAAAAACAAGAACAATTCTTGTTCTTGTTCTTATTTTCTCACCCAAAAGAACAAGAACAAAAAACATGTTTGGGGCAAAAAAACACACATATTCTCGCACAATTTTTCCTCTCTACCACAATTTTGGTTTTTGGAAAATTCCAAAAAAAACAAGTTTTGGTTGTTCTCTTGTTTTTTCTACTATTCACGAAAATAGTTTCCAAATTGAGAACATAACTAGGGCTGCAAATGAACCGAGCCTTTCGTGAGCAGGTTCGAGTTCGGCTCGTTAAGAGCTCGACTCGTGCTCGTTCGTTTAGTAAACGAGCCGAGCCTGAACACAATTTTTAGGCTCGTTTAGTAAACGAGCCGAGCTTGAACATTACTAAGCTCGGCTCGCCAAGCTCGTGAACAGGCTCGTCTAAGTTAAATAGTAAAATTATATTATATTTAACAAAAGAAAGTGTTCAAATTGAACAAATTATGAAGATTATTGTGAAAAGATTATAGAAATTAGGCGGTCATAACATAAAATTCATTCATAAAAATTATACTAGTGAAAATATATTAAAACAAATATGCAACAACTCAATCCAAACAACTATTAGGAAGATTAATATATGTTGCACTGAAATGAGTTGTTCGTGAACAAGCTCGGGCTCGGCTCGTTAAATCTAGCGTTCGGCTCGGGCTCGTTCGTTAAGCAAATGAGCCGAGCTTGAACACATTTTCTAGGCTCGTTTAGTAAATGAACCGAGCTTGAACATTCCAAAGCTCGGCTCGGCTCGGCTCGTTTGCAGCCCTAAACATAACAAACAGTAAAAAGGGTTGCCAAACATGTTCTGTTCTTCTTAACAGTACTTTTTCGCAAAAAAATTATTTTTCGGAAAGAAAATCATATTTTGGAACATAAGATATATTTTTCACAAAAATTTTTTTTTGTAAAAAAATCATATTTTGGAAGATAATATATGTTTTTTGCAAAAAAATTCTTTTTCGGAAAAAATCATATTTTCCAAAATATATATATATATATTTTGAAATTTATAGTTTTTACGAAAAATATAATTTATTTTTGAAAAATAATTTTATTTAAGGGTTGATCCCCTTATACTATTAAATGAGGGTAGTTTAGACATTTTGACTCAAAATGTGAGGAGGAGGGGGCATAGTGATGAAATTGGATAGTATAGAGGTTAAAGTGGACATAGTGAGGATTAATTGATTAAATTAAATAGCAGAAGGGGGTTTATTGAAGTAAACCCTTACTTATATTGCTTATATTGTTGTAACTTCATTTACACCCCTGAGATTTTGTTTTAACTTCAATCACATTCCCTCAGATTTGCAAATCTTCAATCACATCCCTTATTTTTATTTACACACATCATTTACACCCCTTAATCCATGCCATCACCCTAAAATTTTAATTAAATACCTAAACTATCCTCAATGTTAAAATTTGTATTGTTTGGAAACAAAGACTTCTTATTTTATCAATTTTGACCCCTCCCAATTCCAAACCCAAACCGTCATCCTCCACCAAACACTCCACAAGGGAATGTTGTTCTGCAATCAAATTAACTAAAAACCCCTAAATCATTAACATTCTTCACAAAGGCTTTGTGTGGTTTAGTCAAAGAAATCCAAGAATAGAATATTGCAAATGTTGTGTGGGTTCAATATTGAAATAAGGAATGAAATATGAGATATGGACACCAATTATGCACCAAGTTGTTCTCAAATATGAGCAGCTTTTTCCATCACAAATATCGCCAGTTTATTCAATGCCCATCAAATGATTACCATACTTTCATTCAGAACCAAATTTATGCAAATCCAATAAACCCAGGACACAAATTGGGAAATTAATTCAGACCCAGAAAAGGAAATTGAATAATAATGAGAGAAGAGTATATACAGAAAAAAAAACCCACAAAATTTCAGACAATTCACACACACACACACATATATATATATATCTAAATATATAGAGAGAGCCCACCTAATTTTCTCCTCTGTAAGTCCCCTCTCTCTCTATATATACTCAAACATATATATCTATATATATTTATGTATATTTTGTGTATAAATTTTAGGTTTAGGGGTGTGGGAACTTGGTCTGAAATTGGGGGTTTATTTTTTACAGGCGGATGATTTGGCGGACTGTCCTCCTCGCCTTCGTCGTCATCGACAACGACTCTGTCATCGTTGTCATCCAATCCTTGACTCATCTACGCCGGCCAGACTCAAGACCGTTGAGTCATGCCTCATAGTCCAATTACCTACCAAGTCGGTTGCTTCGGAGGTGGTGGCGACGCTCGGTTGCCAAACTCAAGACCGCTGAGTTATGCAGCCATTGCCTTGTTCCAAAGACCCACAGTGGCAAGTCGGTCACTCGGTGACCAAAACCCTATTTTTTTTTGGTTGTTTGTATATGGGAATAATGTTGTTTGGAATAATATTTAATTTTGTTTGGTCGTATGGATTGGATTATTCTAGAATTAAATTAATTTAAGGTTGTTTGGCTTAAGTGGATTGAGGACATTTCATCAAAACTTTTACTGACAGGGGATGTGATTGAAGATTTGCAAACTTGAAAAGGTGTGATTGAAGTTAGAATAAACCTCATAAATGTAAATAAAGTTAACCCTTAAAAGTTTAACAATCGTTCAAAATTTTTCTCTTTTTTTTTAAAAAAATTATTATTGGAGATATAAAAATTTGTTGTCAAAAAACATATTTATTATACTTTTACAAGAAGCAAAAGTATTTTTTATCTTCTCTCCACCTTCTTTCTTCTACTCAAATACTTCCTTTGGCCCAAAATAATTGTTCTAGTTACTTTTAATTTTTTAAAAGAGTATATTTTATATGTATTTGTAATAGTCAAAATAATACATGGCCTAACCAGGATTGGCCGCAGGACTGATGGGCCAGAGACGGATGGGCTGAAGACAAATGGGCCGGAAACAAGTGGGCTAAAGAAATAATGGGCCTATGAAAAATTATAGAAAATAAGTGATCCACAAGTTAAGGAGTAGTCCAATTATGGAATGAAGAGTCCAAAAAAGGGTAGAGTTTATCAAATCCCCTTATTTAAGGGATTGATAAACTTGGGTAAATAGGCTCGACCCATTTACCAACATTGTGTATAAATACATGGTTTTGATGAATGAAAAAGGATCCATCCAATTTTTTACCTCAATTATTATTGTGTAATTTTTCTGCATTTACACAATTGACGTCATCTGTGGGAAACCCTATTATTGAAATATTTTCCAATAAGCTTCCCACTCTCTACAAAAAGCTAAGATTCATACCATCAATGACGGTGATCACACGTTCACAACAGACCAAATTACCTCCAAACGGAGGTCAGCAACCTGAAGATCCGATCAGACGAGCCCTAGAGGGGAGGACTGCCGAGTTGGAGAGACAAAATGCTGAACTGGTGGCAAAATTGGCTCAACTGCAGAACCCACAGGAGGTCCATAACAACGAGTAGTCCGGCCAGCATGAACGGTCTATAGGTCGCCAAACAGACAAGGACAACCTCCCCGTTAGATCCCACAATGATCGGGAAGAGCACGCAGAGTCATCTTTACAGGTTCTCGGGGTACGTAACCCCGAGGAGGTCCTAACCATGAGAAAACTAGAGGAAATCATGTCCAGATTCCAGCGGGAAGTGCTCAAGGATCTGAAGGTACAGACCCCTATCGATTTGGCATTTGAGGCATCAATCGACGCCGTCCAGACACCGTTCACCATCTTGATCACCAGTGTGCCCTATCCGGAGAGGTTCAGATTACCAAAGTTTACCATGTTCGATGGTACAAAAGATCCAACATAACACATCTACCACGTTTATACCAAGATGAATGTTTACAACGAAAACAAGGCCTTACTATGCAAGGTTTTCCCCACCAGCTTGACTGAAGCAGCCCTCATGTGGTTCAGAAAGCAACCGCCCCGATCGATTGGAAGCTGGCTCAGACTCTGCGAGTTATTTATTGCCCAGTACTTCGGCAACAAAAGGCAGATGAAGACTATCTCCAGTCTGTTCACCATGATCCAGGAGAAAGGCGAATCCCTGAAGAGTTTTGTCTCACGATTCAATGTGGAGATGTCTTCAATTGACAACTGCGATCAACATTCAGCTGTCGAAGCCTTCAGAATGTCCCTAATCCCTGGAACCAAGTTCCATTAGTCCCTGGTCAAGAGGCCACCAGCAGACATTGGAGAGCTTAATTCCAGGGCACAAGGGCACCTCCGAATAGAAGAGGAATTGGCCATACGACAGAGGAGGAACGCCTTCGCAAGTATGGAGGCAAGAGTGTCCGAACCAAAGATTAAGGATCGGGTCTCCGATCAAAAGCGACCGGGTGCTCCTCCTGCTCCTTCCCCAATACCAGAAAATGGCCAAAAGTTTGAGGACAAGGTTACCCCACTAAAAGTTACGCTGGCAAAATTGTATCAGGAGACTAAGACTAAAGGAATTTTCCGGTCGCCCCCACCCATCAGGCAACCAATGGACCAGAGAGATATATCGAGGCACTGCGCTTTCCATGGCGAATACGGTCATCATGCGAACGAGTGCCGAAGCCTTAGGAGACAAGTGGAGGTCATGATTGCGAAAGGAGAATTGACCGAGTACGTGGCTAAGGAGGGAGCCAGATCAGACCAGGCACCCCATGTGCCTGTCAAATGGGCAATGGGACAGCCCGTACGAATCATTCACATGGTTCACGGAGGACCAAGCCGGTCAGAATTGGAAGAGGCCCGCAGATCTCAGATGCGACAAGCCCAAAAGCTATGAAAGGTTGGGGAAGTTAGCGAGTTCCGAAGCACGAAAGAGGACGCCCGTATAACTTTCTCCTCCGCAGATATGCGGGGCATTCAATCTCCACATGACGATCCCTTAGTTCTCTCTCTCATGGTCTCAAACTACTTGATCAAGAGAGTGATGGGGGACCCAGGAAGCAGCGCCAACATTATCACCAAGTAGGCCTTCGAGAAGCTAGAGATTAACCCTCAGGAAATAGTCCCTTCCAGAAGCCCTATAGCAGGATTTGATGGCAAAAGGGTGGAACCAGTGGGAGAGATCCAACTACCAGTAACAGCGGCGAGGCGCACGCTCAGAGAAACTTTTGTGGTGGTGGACGTCAAACCCTCATACAATCACCTCATGGGCAGGGGATGGATCCGTCGGATGCATGGGGTTCCCTCAACAATGCATCAGGTCATGCGATGCATTGACCCAAACGGAGTTGATGTGATTGACATAAAGGGGGACCAGGTGGCAGCCAAGGAATGCTATGCAGTCACCATGAAGGGCTTGAAGAAAAAGATAGAACCGGTGCGGGAGGTACGACCCAAGGCGGTACCCGAAGATCAATAGCAATTACAGGAGGGCGGTTCGGGGTCACCAATAGCAGCTGAACCTCTGCTGGAAGTTCAAATTTTTCCCGATCGACCCGAAAGGTTTACTTATATTGGTTCAGGCCTCAGTCCACAAGAAAAAGAGGAAGTGGAGTCCCTTCTCAGATTCAATGCTGACATATTTGCATGGAGCCATGAGGACATGACCGGCATCGATCCATCGGTAGCCCAGCATTCTCTCAATGTGGATCCCAGTGCAAGGCCCGTCAGACAGAAACAAAGGCGAATGGGGGCCCATCGAAACCAAATCATAGCTGAAGAGGTTGATCGACTTCTTCAAGCAGGATTCATAAAGGAGGTCTAGTATCCTTCTTCGTTGGCGAACGTTGTAGTGGTCCAGAAGAAAAACGGCAAATGGAGGGTATGTGTAGACTTCACTGATCTTAATAAAGCCTGCCCAAAAGACTGTTTCTCTTTACCAAAGATCGATCAGATGGTAGATGCTACCGCAGGTTTCGAACGCCTGAGTTTTCTGGATGCATACTCTGGATATAACCAGATATGAATGAACCCAAAGGACGAGGAAAATACTGCCTTCATCACTGAGTCAGGTACATTTTGTTACACAGTTATGCCATTCGGACTAAAGAATGCAGGTGATACCTATCAAAGGTTGGTTAGAAAGATGTTCCAGGGCATGATGGGATCTACCATAGAGGCCTACATCGATGACACAGTGGTAAAAAAACAAGGCGAAAAGAGACCACCTGACCGATCTGCAGCAAGTGTTCGACACCCTCAATTAGTACAATATGAAGCTCAACCCGTCCAAATGTTCTTTCGGAGTGTCCTCAGGCCAGGTTTTGGGGCACAAAGTTGATCGGACGGGAATAGAAGCTAGCCCGGCGCAAGTCAAAGTCTCGTAGAATCAGCAGAGCCAAAGACCTGGAAGGAGATCTAGGTGCTAACCGGGAGGATAACGACCCTTAGTCGTTTCATCTCTCGATTAACCGATCGGTGTAAGCCGTTATTTCAAGCAATAAAGGCGGCAAAAGGAGAAGTCTGGGGGCCAGAGCAAGCGGAAGCCCTAAAAAAATTCAAAAGTTACATGGCAAAGCCTCCGATACTGGCAACCCTAGATGTCGATGAGCCACTGCACCTGTATCTGGCCATATCAACAGCATCAACCAGCGCCGCTCTGGTTAAAGAGGGCAAGGGGTATCAGACACCAG
Organism: Cornus suecica; assembly: GCA_963922005.1. Lineage (NCBI taxonomy): Eukaryota > Viridiplantae > Streptophyta > Magnoliopsida > Cornales > Cornaceae > Cornus > Cornus suecica. The sequence goes on along the minus strand of OY998240.1, from coordinate 56,993,293 downwards.
TCTTTTACACCAGCAAAGCCCTTGCTGATGCAGAAACCTGTTATTCGAAGCAGGAGAAGCCTGTACTATCATTGATCAATGCAAAACGACATCTTCGGCATTATTTTGAAGCACACCCGATCAAAGTGTCAACTGTCACCCCGATCAGATCTATAATGGCGAAACCTGAGTTATCAGGAAGGGTGTCCAAATGGGCAATAGAGCTCGGAGTCTTCGACATAACCTATGTCCCCCGAACGGCCATCAAAGGACAAGCAGTAGCTGACTTCCTGTTGGAAATAAAAACTACAGACTCCGTAGAAGAATGTAAGACTGGATTATGGGTTGTGTTCGTGGACGAATCATCAAATATCAATGGAGCAGGGATCGACGTTGAGCTCGTAACCCCAGATGGTACTAAAATCCAACAGTCCATTCGATTGGAGTTTCCTACCTCCAACAACGAGGCCGAATATGAAGCCCTTCTTTCCGGAATTTGACTGGCCCAAAGCTTTAAAGTATAAAAAACAGAGATTCAAAGTGACTCCCAGTTGGTCGTACGCTAGTTAAATGGGGAGTATGAAACCCGAGAACCAAAAAAGGAGGCTTACAGGAATTTGGTTCTAAAAGAAGCAGAAGGGTTCCAGCAAATAACCTTCGAACAGATTCCCAGAGGAGATAATTTCATAGCAGATCATCTGGCTAACCAGGCCTCCGCGGCAGGAGAAAACATGACTTGCACTGTACCGATAGACTTCATCGCCCGGTCCAGCTTGGAGCCCCTTGAAGAAGTAATGGTCATTCCATGGGAGCCGAGTTAGATGGATCCTATAGCAGATTATTTAAGATCTGGTGCATTGCCTGAGTCAAAATCAGAAGCCCGAAAGATAAGAATGAAGGCAGCTAGGTATGCTCTCTACACCGGCCAGCTATACCGCAAGTCTTTCTCCGGGCCATATTTGAGATGTCTTACGCCCTCCGAAGCTTCGACAGTCATGGAAGAGATTCAATGCAGGAACCTGCGGTAATCATTCCGGAGGAAGATCCCTAGCTCATAAAGTTCTTTCCCAGGGATACTTCTGGCCCTATCTAGCAAGGGACGTTGAAGTCTACACCCGACACTGCAAAAAGTGCCAATTTCATAGAGATGCCATTCACCCACCGCCGGAATTATTGAACCCCACAATTATTCCTCACCCCTTTGCTCGATGGCGTATGGATATTGTGGGTCCTCTTCCGCAGGATATACGGTCAACCACTCATGTTCTTTTGGCTACAGACTATTTTACCAAATGTATGGAGGCCGAGCCATATCCCACCATAACAGGAAGCCATGTTATAAAATTCATCTGGAGCCATATCATCTGTAGATTCGGTTTACCCCAAACTATAATGATGGATAATATCACCAATCTTGATAACAAGAGGGTCAAAGCATTCCTGGCAAAGCATGGGATCAATCAAAACACTTCTTCTATCGGCTATCCGCAAGGAAATGGGCAAGCCGAAAGAACAAACAGAACCATCTTTGATACACTGAGGAAAAAACTTGAAAAAGCAAAAGGGACATGGTTGGAGAAATTGCCCGAGGTGTTATGGTCCTATCGGACTACTCCAAGGCGGCCGACGGGAGAGACACCTTTCGCTATGGCTTATGGGGCCGAGGCCGTTATCCCGACTGAATTGAGGGTACCTACTTTAAGGAGTTAAGCATGGGAAGAAGGTATGAACAATCAACACCTAGCACATGATCTGGACCTTCTAGAAGAAAGAAGGGAGGCTGTCGTGGTAAGATTGGCTGCCTACCAGCAACAAATCAGGGCACGGTTCAATCAGAATGTCAAAAGGAGAGAATTCCAGGTTGGCGATATGGTACTCAGAAGAAAGATTTGAATTGTGGGAAAATTACAAGAGACATTGGAATGACCATACACCGTAATTGAGGTCATCGGGCGCGGAGCTTATCGGGTTCGGAAGAACAAGATAGGCCGCATCGAGTCCAACTCTCAGAATGCTTATCGGTTGAAGAGGTATTATCCTTAGATAAGTTTATCTTCTTGTTAAAAATAAAATAAAAATGTGCCTTACGTACGACACCTTTCCTGATTAGAATAAAGCATCTATGCCCGATGTCCGGCACCTCTGCTTCATGATTCTCCTTTCAATAAAGATACATTCTGTTTTTATACAAGTGTTCCATGTTCAATGCTAAAGTTTTCCTAAGTGTTTGAGTTCAAACCTGATTTGAACTAACTAGAGGATAAAAACAAGCCTCAGGGGCTAAATGCCCGAAGGCTCAATTCTTTATTAAAATTCTCCTAAGTGTTTGAGTTTAAACCTGATTTGAACTAACCAGAGGATAAAAACAAGCCTCAGGGGCCAAATGCCCGAAGGCTCAATTCTTTATTAAAATTTTCCGAAGTGTTTGAGTTCAAACCTGATTTGAACTAGCCAGAGGACAAGAACAAGCCTCAGGGGCCAAATGCCCGAAGGCTCGATGTTAAAGTTTTCCTAAGTGTTTGAGTTCAAACCTGATTTGAACTAGCCAGAGGACAAGAACAAGCCTCAGGGGCCAAATGCCCGAAGGCTCGATGTTAAAGTTTTCCTAAGTGTTTGAGTTCAAACCTGATTTGAACTAACCAGAGGATAACAGCAAGCCCCAGGGGCCAGATGCCCGAAGGCTCAGTTGTTTTCATAAATGATTAAAGTTCAAACACTAAAGGCAGAACAAGAAAAGAGTAAACACTAAAGTGAGGGAAAAATTCTTGTTCGTTAATAAAAGAAAGAGAGTTACAAAATTACCCTTCTAAGAGGAGTAAGTACAGATAAAATTAACCTAAACTACTGATCGGGAGGATGATATTCCTCCCCCTTTAGGATGGCAGCGAACTTCTTCTCATTTTCAGAGGCAGGAGGGTTTTTGTAGGGCATAGGCACTCCCATGTGAGCATCAAATTCCTCTGCGGTCTTAAACTCCCGAGCTTCCAGAGGAATGTGCTCCATCTCGTGCCTCTGTCGCCAAGCTCTGGCCGATCAGAGATCACAGATAAAACATTACCGGTTGTACATATCAAGACCTCCTAGGCGGCACACCTCTACTTTAGCCCGCTCAAGAGCCAAGAGGTTCTCTGATTTTGCCAGGAGTCTCTCTGATTCTGCCTTTTTAGCTGCCATCTTTTTGTTAACTGCCCTCGCCTCTTCCAACTCAGCAGCCAGGGCCAAATTTTCAGCCATCAGAGCCCACTTCTTTGCCTCACCAGTCTCCATAAGGATCTTCTGCTCTAAGATGGTCTGGCGAAGGCCATCTGCCTCTTTGGCTAGAGTAGTCCGATGGGCGTCATTTTGCTTAATCTGGGCCTTCATACCGGCCATCTCCTTAAAATCAGACTCCAAAATGTTGTTGTAGGCTTGAACCCCATAGAAAAGTTGCACGAAAAAGACATGTCAGTACATGATGTGACAATAATCATTAAACAAAGATCCAAAAATGAAGAACGAGTGTATACCTCCATAACCATTATGGAAGTATTCTTTGCCAGATCAGTCCTGGAGATTTTGTCCTGAGCGGCCCTATCAGCTGGCGTCCAAATCCCTTTCGACATAGCACGAAGAGCGTCTGGCTGGGTAAGGGTAATATGGTCGGCACAGACCGTAGTCCCATCCGGTAGAAGGAACTTCGGTTCCCAGGGAATTAAAGTACGGGACGCCTCCAGAGCTTGGGGGGCATTACTTGTAGAAACATTATCAGCTTGAGTTCTGACCCTTTTAGCAACTAGTCCACTGGATCGGGTCCTGATAACTGGAGGATTTAATGGAGGAGGCTGAGGAGGAGCTACCGGAGTCTGTGCTGGTGGCGCTACTGGGCTCTGTGTAGGAGGAGGTACCGAAGCCGCTAGCGGTGCTGTTGATAGCGGCACAACATCTACTAGAGTGACACCTTCGGGGACTTGGGGGCGTCTGGCAGAAAGGGGTTTGTTAGGCAAATCCATCATGTCAACAGCAGCGCCCAAATTAGGAATTGATTCCAGATTTTCCAAAGTCAGCAGGTCAGTAGCGGATCGAGCTTTGCCCCAAACATGGGTTTTCAGAAGGCCTATACGTTGTTTTATGAAGGTAAGAGGAATGTCTCTATCCTCATAACCCAGAAATTTGTAGGCATAATCCCCTCGATGAAGATCACAGTGTTCACAAAGGCAATAGACTTTATAAAGGGGGCGGTAGATGGGTAGACGGATGGCACCGAAGGTATTCGGGATCGAGAATATACGCGAAAAGGGGTAGGACCAGTTGCCACTCACAACTACCATTATTTCCTTCCATCCCTTATCAGACTTTTCGGTGTCAGTACATATGCTCCGACCTTGGAAGGGAAAGAGATTGTATCTACCATTACTCGTTCTGGCGTTCTGGAAAAACTAACAGAGGAGCAGATAAAAACCACGGATACGCTCGTGTATCGATGCACTATGAATTAGAGAATTTGTATAGACTCTATGAAAACAGAACTTACAACCGTTGTAATTTGTTGTTCTTCACTCGACGTCTGAAAGTCTAGATTCACTCGCACTCCACAAAGCTCTTACTCTAATCTTCGTACTCTGACGGCTCTGCTTCTCAACAGATCGAATAACCACAAAGCCTCCTGCTTCGATCTCCGCACTCAGACGGCTCCGTTCTTCAACGGATCAATGCAACCACGTTGCTATAGACGGTGTGTGGATTTTTCAGCAACTAAAACATCCAATTGTGCATGAGAATTATCGATGTAGAAGCACAATTGGATACACTAAAAAACAAGATAATTTATATATATCTAATCACTCAATAATATTCTCTCACCATATATCTCTGAAGAAGATAAAGCTGTAGAAAATTTGCAGAGAATTTTTCAAGACGTGCCTCCTCTTGTTATAGACTTGGGTATTTTTAGGCAATGTTAAATCAAATCCTAAGTTTGCCCTTTTCTGTAATTTCACACCAAATCAAGTTAAACCCTCTTCTCTGCTGAATAATATGTGTATAACATATATCTCAATGTGTGAAGTCGTTGATGCATCAATACATGAATAGATTGGGCAGTGCAACAAACATTATATTTTTCTTGCCGCACCTACGCTTGAAGCGTAGGACCCTTACGCTTCAAGTGTATAAATCCACTTTTCAGCCACTTTTTGAAATTAAAAGCGTAGGCATTTTTGTTAAAACTACTTTTCTCCGCAACTGCACCAAAATGACCCTTTTAACTCCCCGAGACTTTTTGCTTAAATTGACGGCTTTGGGAAATGCCATTTTTATCCTCCGGGAGACATTTTTACTCAATACTATACTTCTCTTATATTTCACTTGTATTCTTCACCATTGCCTTTTGTTGTAGCTTGTAGATGTCGTTGAAACCAACACAACCTATCTAATACTCAATATGATTATTGTTTAGAACATGCCATAAATAAATAATACACAAAAGTGTTCTTACAGTGCTCTAGGTTCATATGGTATCTAAATTAGCGTTTCGGGTAGTAAAATAGTTTGAGCACACTCTTTTTGTGAAATCCCGTTCCCATCCTTAAACCTTTCCTCCTCTTGATTATCAATTTCCTCTCCGCTTTTGTTTTATGTCGACCTGATTTGTTTTATGGTTAGGTCCACTAATAGACACTAAGTCAATTATGTGTTGGCCTATTGGATCAGCTACCGTTTGACTTGACAACCTACCATCTTCTCTCATCTTCTCTCATACTTAGAATATTTACCTAGTGTCCGAGTGAACGAGAATGGAGCAATTGCGTAGTTGTTTCTAAATTACTAAGAGTAGCTAATACTTTATCTTCAAAGCCCATTGACTCATATGTGGGTCTAGATTAGGATGTACAAATTGAGGTTGACTCAGTGGTTGAAGACTTTGGTACATCGTTGGACAATTGTCAGCAAAATAGGAGGAATTGAAACATACAAGACAAACTCCTTTAGGTGAAGAGAGAAATAAATTTAGTTGGGAATTCTCACTCAAATCTTCAAACAACTTCCAAAGTTCATCTATCGGTCTAAGATTAAATTTTCCTCCATATGCTGTATCTACCAATTGTTTATAAGGCTCATCAAGTCCATCATAAAATTTACACACCAATTCAGGTTTCGGGATTTTATGGTGAAGACAATTCCTTAAAATTTCTTTATATCGTTATCATGTTTCATGGAATTGCTTTCCCACAATTTATGAAAAAGTAAATATAGCATCCCGCATCTTATATGTTTTACATAATGGAAAGAATTTACGTAAGAATTCTCGTTAAAGTGTCTCCCAACTCGTTTTGACCTATGGCTTTAAAGTCCAAAATCACGTTTTTGCCTTATCTTTCAAAGAGAAAGGAAAAATGCTTAAACGAAGTCCTTCATTTGTCAGTCCTTTTGTTTTATTGGTCGAACAAAATTTTAAAATCAATTCAATATGTGGATACGGGTTTTCATTATTATATCCAAAAAAATGTGGTAACAGGAAAATTGTGCAGGTTGATCTCATAATGATCTTCCGTTTCACCCAACAACTCAATATCAGATGGGAAAGTATAACCTGAAGGAATGTAGTAATCTTTAAGTATTAGTGGTTGTACGTTATGGTCAGTCGTGTCTCCTACCACTAGGTTATCTCCTATGGAATTAGTTTTCGCATTTCTCAAGGGAGTAAGTGCAATTTTCTCAATTTTAGAATCCAACAGAAGAGTGTCTTTTGATTGTGGACAATGACCAACTATACAATCAATTAAATACTTAAAAATAAAAACAAAAATAAAAATTAAATTATAATACATAAATCGAAACTATTAGTATATAGCAAAATAAATAAACGAAAATAAAATAGAAATTAAGCAAGAAAAGTAAACTAAAGATTGCATAATAATTCTAAATACTCAAAAACTCACAAACGGACTAGCAGAGCAATCGTCGCCCTCTTTCTGGTTCTTCTTTTGCTTGTTTCGTTGTACCTTCAAAAACTCGCAATCCAACTTTAAAAAAAATAATAATAAAAATATATTACAATAAAACCATTCAAGTACACTAAATTAATAAAATTCAGAATATCCGTTAGTCTCCGGCAACGACGCCAAAAACTTGATCAGTGTCTTAGGAAGGTTAAAATAATGGTTAAGAATAAGACTATATTGACCTAGTTTTACCTATCATAAGTGCACGAATCATATTATAGTATAGTATGGCTTGAGATAGGGATTATCGAACCCAAATGACTAAGTCGTACTATAAATTCTAATAATAAATATTCTTGAATTGTAAAAATATTTTGACTTTGATTTTTATATTAAACTAATTAAATAAACAACTAAACTAAATAAAAAAAGTAAAGATAAATTGAGAAAATACAACAGAGAAAGTCTAGGACGTATCTAGCGCCATTACTAGCTTCGTAATGTAAACACGATATTCATTCTATCATGAAAGGGAGACGTAACTTTTATGAATCAGACTAGTACTGCTACAAGCGAGCTTCTAGTCTCCAACAAATATTACAGTCAAACGAGCTTAGCCACAACTCATCTTTGGAGTGAATATGATTAGGGTGTGCAATTACTCTACCCTTCTCGTACAATGCATGAAATTAAAACACAACCATCACACATTCCTTTAGCATGAATTGTCCAAACCAGGGTTTCCTGTTTTAAGAACTATTATATAGAAAATTAGCAATTTTACCTTCAGAGTTCTAGCTCGTAGTGATTAAATGTAATTATGCAAAATTAAACAAAATACCAATCTAGGAGAGGGTAATGTAAAATCTTATATAAACAGAATATCACGGTATCGCATCTACATAATCATCATAGAATCGCTCTTTAGATTCCCCTTTCATAATAAAAAGAAATAAAACATTTTCTACATTACTTGGGCTAAGGTTTTGCTAGAAACCCTATATACCGTTCAGCTGCCCATGTATGTCGGAGATCGCATCGTTGATGTTGAGCCCAAATCCATAGACCTCTTGGTGTTTTTCTCTACTTTCCATTGGTCTTCTCCTCTTCATCATTCTCCAGATGTGTTCGTCTACGCACTAATTATTTGCAGAGAGAAAAGTCCCTTTTATTATGATGTACGTGACTTTTTATAAAGAAATAAGTCACACTCCTAAATGATTTGGGAGATATAATTAAAATAAATCTAATTACTAAAACTAACCTAAAACTAAAGTTTCTCTAGAAGTTCTGAAATAATTACACAATAATAATAATTAATAAATAATTCTTTTCCTAAAATATTAGCCAAATCGGAGTTCATCTAGGTCACCAATAAAAATCACGAAGTATTCAACAGTCTTCCTAACGGTAATAAGATCGTGAATTTGATGCCTTAAACGATTCATTTTGGCCCAAATATTTAGGGCCAACTAATTTACAGTGGGTTTTGTTTGTTGGCCCGTTTCCACTCGAAAAGCTGTCTTTCTTGCTAATTTTAGATGTTCCGACAGCTTATACGAAAACTGTAGTATCAGTCTGTTTACATGCGATATTTTGCTTATTCATCCATTTCTTCAGTTCCTTGGTGGTCTCTACTCTCGAACGGTCTTGAGTTGACATTCCAATTAATTCACCGAAATTAACTCATTTTCCTTATAATGCATATGAAACACGCTAAACAAGATAAACCGTATAAAAATACCCAAGTAATAGAATAATTATCCTAATAATGACAAGTTAGGGGCCTAGAATACATAATATCCGGCACCTAACAAGCAGTGAACCCATACAACGCCCCACCACTTGAGCTCTGTAATTCATTTAATGGTGGGTAAACACGATCGACCATAATTAAAGTATTAAGCGACGTCATGTTAGCTGATCTTGCTACCGGTTCTTTTAAAAGAACGACATTGCACCAATGAAATTTTTTATTAGCCGACCTTCTAAAATATTTGTATTCTTTATTAATTTTAGCTATATCAGCTAATATTATAAAAAATGAAATATCTTGTTCAACCGATGCATAGTCAGCTAATCAAATTTTAGCAAAGTTGTTATCGGCCAATCCACTATCAGCTGATTCATTATCGGTAGATTCTCTATCAACCGATAGACCTTCAACAGATTCACTTTCAGCTACATCATCATTAGTTGGTCCACTATTAGCCAGTTTGCTCTCAGCCAAATCACTCTTAGTAGCTAAATTATCATCGGTCAATTCATTCTTTTAGGTCGATGCTTGTTTGGCCAATTCACTATCAACCAATTTATTGCTAGCCGATTCATTATCAGTTGATTTACTATTGAACGATTCTTCATCAACTGATAGAACATCAACATATTCATTTTTAATAAATATATCATCAGCTGGTTCGTTAGCCGATTCGTCCTTGAGTGATTCTTCATCATCCGATTCATTGTCAACTACTACACTATCCAACCGATTCGTAATTGATTGATTCATAAACTCATTTATCGGCCTGATAGGTTTAGGGATGGCAATGGGGTGAGTACAAAACGGGTTTGCCTATATCCATACATGATGTGGTCCAGGTGTGTACAAAATATGTGGTTAAAAACAACACCTTAAAGACGCTAGGTTTTACCTTATGCAAGCACACATATCAATTATAGAATAACAATGGCTTGAGTATGGGATATCGATCCCACTGAGACTAAGATTGTTCACTTTAATAGTTAAAAAACAATGAGTTATATTTCTGAAAAGTTATTTGTTTTGGTGGTCGAAGACCAAATTATCTAAATTAACTAAAATTATTCTAAAAAGCAAAGTAAATTGGTTTGTGATTCAAGAGAGAGAAAAACTAGGATTTTCATCGCTCCACCACTAACTGTATAACATAGTTCTATCAATGTAATAATTACAAGAGAGCAATCCATAAACTGTGAATTAGGTCGTACCGCAAATAGCTAACTACGACCCCAAAAAGGAATACCGTCAACCGGATTGGAACAACACATCTCATGACTGAACTAACTAGTACATGCCAATTAAATTACTCTAATCTACTCCTAATGCATGAAAATAATTTAAAGCATGTCTATATCAACTCGCCAAGGCATGGCCTGTGTCAACCTAGGGTTTCGAGTTTTATTACCACCATTGTGTAGAAAATCATGAGTTAAGCATCCGAGTTCAAGCCCATAGTGAATAATCATGATTGTGTAAGATAAATACATTCATTCAATCTAAGACAAGAATCAGAATAAATATATAAACTTGTATCAAGAATAAAAATAGTCTCTTATCTATTACAATCATTACAGTATGGTCACAGCTTCCCCTTGTTACAATTGAAAATAAATAAGAACTACATTACTTGGCTAAGGTTTTGCTAGAAAACCCTAGATATCGAGTTAGTTGATCATGGCTTAGGCGAACTGCATCTTTGGTGTAGAATCGCCTTGTATAATCCTCCTCCTTGGATCTTTAGGTCTTGAATGGTTCCTCATTCTGAATGGAATCTCTACCCCTTTACGGCAACAACATTTTTGAATGTAAACGTGGAAGAACTCTATGAACCCCTTACTTTGATGTGAAGCCTTGTATTTATAGACAAAGGTGTAGACAAACCCTAAGCTCATCATTTTTAGTAATTTCACCATCAATCAATCAAAACCTTACTCTCTGATGAATAATATGTATTTTGCACGTACTTTGAGGTGTGGGAGTTGTCGACGCATCATAGAATCAAAATGGGGGCAAATCAGTCATTGCAGCAGAAATTAGAAAATTCATGCCGCACTTACGCCTTATGCCTTAGGCGTAGGTTAGGTGTACCTTGAGCATAGGCTCAGGCGTAGCCTGAGCGTAAAACTTCACTTTATGGCCACTTTTTGCTTCTGTAGGCATAGGCTTTTTCATGAAAACCACTTTTCTCCGCAACTGTGCCAAAATGACTGTCTTGATTCCATGAGACTTTTTGCTTGAAGTGACAGCTTCGGAAAATGCTATTTTTGTCCTCCGGGAGGTCTTTTTGTCTCGAAAACACCTCTTTGACTCTTCTCTTTGATAGAAACGAACGTGTACTTGGTTAATTCACCAAAGTTGGCTCTATTTATTCATTAAGCTCCTAAAATATGCTTAAACACACAAACAACATAACAACACCAAATAATGGAATGAAAATGACATAACTATAGTGAGTTAAATGGTCAAAATGTCTAACATGTGACACCTATCAATACCCGCCCCATTAACGTTTTTTTAAATACCATACCCTTCACGGATTTATCACAAGTTTTCTTTTTATAAACCATACTCAACCCATTAAAACTTTACTAAACCCTTACCCGCCCCTCCCCATTAACATAAATTTTTTCAGTATCTGTTTAAAATTAATAAAAAAATTTACTAACTGCATAGCATAAACATAATTTTATCTCATCTAAGTAATAGAGCATACAAAATAAAATAAATTATAAAATAATATCAACCCAAAAATTTAAATTTAGAAATTCAAATAGAGCCAATATAAGCCATTGGAGCCAATACAATTTGAAAATATGTTTATGCTATGCCTATGCAGTTAGTAAAGTAGTTATTGATTAGAAGAGAAAACAAATAAACAATACATAATACACATTCTTATATATATATATATATTAATATATACATTAGCAAACAAATAAGGTAAATTTATATAAATGAGGTGAGGCGGCGCGGCGCGGGGCTCCAATGGGTATTTATTAAAATCTGTATCCGCCACATAACCCATGACGGGTTTGAATTTTTTTTACCATACCCGCCTTTACGAAATTAAAAACACTCCCAAACCCTTAAATAAAGGGGCAGGACGGGGCGGGGCTCCAACGAGGCGGTACAAATTGACATTCCTTGATAGGTTATCTTTTGGTTTAGGAGAACTAGGCATGGAACTGCTCCTCCATCTTTCGCCAAGTATAAATTGAATTTAAAGGCAGACGAATGTACCATGAGAGTGTTGGTCCCGTCAATGAGTTGTGGAAGAGCCTCAACTTCAAAAACTGGTTAGCACTAGCTTCACCACATTGCATTGTGAAATGATCGATGTGCTCCATTATTGATTGTGCCCCTTCTCCACTGAAACTGGCAAAGTTCAGCACCTTGTATCCTTTTAGGAATCCAACTAGATCGACTTGTTCAGGATAAAGCTTATGGTACCTCGGTCGACCAGTCTGTCTTAAACCTTTGTCGAATTCCTGATGCTTCCCATTTATACTATGTTTTACCCAGTCCCCTAAAGGAATTGATGCTGGTTTCCCCCAGGGTGAGGCATATTATGTTAATTATTCCTCCATTAGTTTTGATTTCCTATCGTTCACGGGCACTTGAATCGGAACGGCTTGCGTTGGAGGCTGCTGCTGATCGGCCATCTGATGCCCACCTTGTATCGAAGGTTGAGGCTGATATTTTCAACAACCTTGTTGCTGCCGATTCATCATCATCGTCGGATATGTCGCCGTTGATTGATAATAATCTGGCCAACCTTGTAGATGATTTTCCAGCTGATTATACATCCACCAATTTTGGTTGCCCACTTCATTTGCAGGTTCCTGATATGGAGTTGGTGGTTGATATGCCGACCAAACTTGTTGCTAACTTGACTGTCCAGTCGATAAAATTGGTTGGGCAACTAGATATGTAATCGGCTAACCTGCCGATTCTTGTGCATTTGACCTTTTTAGGTTAGTCGACCTTTGCCAAGACGATGCTTGTTCACACATTCTATCCACTTTGTAATTAAGTCTTTTTATAACCTCAATCAACAGAATCAGTTCATCTTTGATCAACAACCCCTGGGGATTTGTCCCAATTTGATTAATCTGTCTATAAAAAATCGACATCTATTTTAGTATCTTCTTTTTGGCTGCATGTTTTGATCTTCCTCCTAACCGATGGTCCGGCGGGGCATGCCAAAATTGTTTCCTTCTAAATCGGCTTTGTCAGCCGATTATGTGATTTCTACGTAGGCGTGCCAGGAACTTTGGCCTAAGTTTCAAAGGGTCGGAAAGCAAAGATAGTCTCCTTTAGTTTGACTTCTATAGGCACACATGAGAGGGAGAATATGAAACTCTCACTTCGGGTTTTTTTCTTGCCTCAATAAAGATGACTTGCAACGGTTGAGAGTGAAACATTGAAAAACATACATTCCATACAAACAAGAGACATGTTTGAATGAAAAATGATGAATTTGGAACAAATGAAGAACTTATAATTAAAAGAAACTTTGAGAACTAAATTAAACTAAAGAAGGCTGAGAAATTGAAATAACAAGGCTGAATTAAAGTAAATACTTGAAAGACAAATTGACAATGAAATTGAAATGACAAGAATTTATTTTTTTGATTGGTGTTGGACCTTTTGTACAGTTGCGTAAAAGTCATTATTTATAAAGAATGTAAATTATAACTTTCCTAAAATAATGTAAAGATAACTTCTCTATCCAACTTTGAATCAGAGATGAACAAAATTTTTGAATTTAAATTGTAATCCTATACTACTCAAACAGAATTAACAGCCCTTTTCAAATATTTGTTAACTGACATGTGTAGTCCTTTACTTCTTGGTCTCTGTTATTGTTATCCCATGATAAACATAATCCTCATAAGACTCTTCACATCATTATCCAAGAGAATCTTTGAGCATGTAGGGTCTTTACTTGTTAAGTTATTACCACTTGTCAACTTAAGCAAGTAACCTCTTCCAAGCAATTCTCCTTCATATTAATCCAAAACATAGAGTCCTCAATGACCTAAGTTATGTGGACTCTTATAATTCAACTCCAAGGTTTATCACCTAAATGGAATAAATCATTACCGACCCATTCTTTTATAGGAAAAGAATCATGTCCATTCTTTCTCTGACTGGACTTCCTTCCATTCACAGATGGCAGATTGTGGTTGGTTGCACAGTATTCAATTATCCACATCAGCTTATATACATATATCTGTATATATGACATACTTATATACATATATACGGAACTGTTTGGAAATACTACTTTGACTTCAGAAATGTACATCATTTTGGCTCCAAATCACACCATTTTGGCTCCAAATCAAACACATCCTAAAATTGGAATTAAAACATGTCCTATGTGACCGAAACACTGTAGCAAGCTTCCATTTGAGAACTGTTTTTCTTCTTCCCCTTGAGAGCTCCATTGAGAACTGTATTTCTTCTTCCCCTTGAGAGGTCCATTGTGAGAACCACTGTAGCAATCTTCATCTTGAGAACTCTGTCTTTCTTCTTCCCCTTGAGAGCTCCTTTGTATTCTAGCCCTAACCCTAGAAATCCCCAATTTATAACCTAACCCCTCACCCTAAAAATCACGGGAGGGAATCCGTAAAAACCCCCAATTTAAAGGGCAAATCATCAGTCGAAATGGTGGATAAGGGCAAGGATGTTGTCGGTGCGTCGAAGAAATCAACCACGGGAAAAGCTGGGTCGAAGACGAAGTTGAAGAGAGGCGGCAAAAAAGGAGTGAAACAATCGGCGAAAAACAAGCCATCATCTTCTTCTGGGGCCATCCCTCCTTCATCGTCAATAAATATTCCGGTGGAAAATTTGCATAGACTTAGGTATGTCATCCTAAAATCCATGTTTGTTAATTTGGTATGTGATATGTTTGAATGTCGATTGTTCAAGCGGTTGAGTTTAGAGTTTTGAATTGAGGGTTACATTGTAGAGGTGTTTAAATTAGGGTTTATTAGTTGAGTTTAGAGTTTTCAATGGCCATGGCCGTTGCAGTCCATAGATGAACAGTAGAAGGAGATTTTTGTTGTCATTAGTTGGTGGCCAGGAGAAGTAGAATGGTGAAATTATCATAGATGAACACTCATGTTCGGATAATATAAGGCATCAATAGTTAATATATTTAGAGTTTTCAATTTAGGGTGGCATGAAACTTGTTAATTTATCCTTGATTATGTTGTGTCTCTTCTCGGCAATAAATAAATAATTTAGTAAATAAATAAAGGGTAGAGAAGTATACAAATAATTCATCTAAACATTCCTATCCAAAATCTCACAAGACTAAATTGAATTTAAGCGAAATAAACTAATATAAATATTCATAAGCACATAGTCTGAAGACATAACATAACAATAAATTAACCTGAATGACGTACCGAGAAACGAACTTCAACTTAGTATTTGCATATATAAAAGAAACATCCAGAAAAAACCTTATATAAACTATCCGAAGACCCATTTGAGGTTTAAGCATGAAAACTAACAAAGTTCTATAATTTATGAAACTTGGGATAAGTTGTAAGATATAAAACGAAGAGTCCAAATTAAAGAAACAAAAATCCAGTAATAACAAACTTCAACTCAGAAATTTGAGACTTAAAAGACTAATCTGAATATTCGTAAGTAAACTATCCAAACACCCATTTGAGATCTACCCAACGAGGGAAAAAAATCAAGTCCAGTCCTTCTTAGACTGGACCTGCTTCCATTCACACATGGCGGCTTTTTATTGGCTCAAATTTCCTCCTTAGCAATCAAGTCTACACTTGAGCATATATCATTATATATATAATTCACTGTGTATATCATATACTTTATACGGAATTGTTTTTATATACGGAACTGTAGAAAATTTGAGTTATTAAAAATCTGGGTCCAACACGTGCTGAATTTGTAATTGGGTCTAAAGTTTATGTTTTTCAATTGAAAGTGAACACTGTAGCAATCACTTGTGCCTTGTTTCTCTTGAAGACTCCGTCTAAGTGTTGCCAAAACCTTGAGATCTCCAAAATGAAATTGAACAGTGTAGCAATCACTTGTGCCTTCTTCCCCTTGAGAACTCCGTCTAAGTGTTGCTTTTTCCCTTTGAGACCAAATTGATTCATCAACCATCAAAACCTAACCCTAAAAAGCATGCGAGCGAAACCCACAAATAATTCCCAATTTATTACTCCAAATGGTCGATAATGGCAAAGGCAAGGATGTTGGCGTACGCGAAGGAAAAGCTTCGTCGAAGATGAAGCGGAAGAGAGCCACGAAAAACGGATTAAAACCGGCGAAAGAAAGACCATCATCTTCTTTTCGACGGACCGTCCCTCCTCCTCCATTGTCCATCAATATTCCGGTGAAAAATTTGCATAAACTTAGTTATGTGATTTTTGACCTGGGTTATTGTCAAGTGAAATGTAATTCAAAGTCTCTATTTAGAGTTTAGAGTTGTCAATTTAGGGTTGCATTTTAGAGGAATTTAATTTAGGGTTCATTTTAGCTTTGCAATTTAAAAAGGATTTTGAATTTGGGGTTTCAGTTTAGAGTGGTTTTATTTAGGGATTTAGGGTGATTTTAGGGTCTATATTTGCAATTATATGTGCTAATTTAGGTGCTTTATTCCATGATTGATACGTATGTTACTATACTCCTGTAGTTGAAATCATGAATAGTTAATATGTTAGAGTTTTCAATTTAGGGTTGCATTTTAGAGGGTTTTAATTTAGGGTTGGTATCATATTTTTCCACATATTTAAACATCTGTACAAATATCTATATGTTAACTCTTGCCCCAAATCAAAATAAGAGATAATTGTTTTGTTCCAAAGATTGTATAGGAATGTTTAGATCGATATTTCGAAACAAAGAAAAACAAAAAGTGAAAGTGAAAATATTCGGCAAATTATTTATTTCATCCTTAATCTTCAAATTATCAACTGTTGTAAATTTTGTATGTGCAATGTCACTGGACATAAATTAACTTTGTAAGGAACAAATTTTGTGCATTGTAGTCGAATATGTACTCCAACCTTGCAACTGATAAGAAATATACATGTAGTGAAATGTGCCAAAGCAATTATAGAAGAGTGTTAGAAATAGTGTGTATAGTGTCTCATTGGTGGTGATGTTATGCAAATCATGTTTATATCAGTAGATCCCTACAAATATGCATGAGTAATCTTGTGAATGATAAGCACACTTGAAAGAGCATAAACGATGCATAATGAGGTAATGAGATGTGAAGAAAAAAATCATGGCTAATTCGTACAAAGAATTAATTACACTTCACCAAAGTATAATAACAATAAAAGTTATGCAACATGATTCCTCAATCAAACAGTGGAAGCACAAATAAAGGTTATATTAAGAGAATATATCTCAAGGCCTTAAAATGAAAAAGTTGTCTACAAACCAACCCAATTTTTGGAGAGTTGTACTGTACAACTTATGAATAGAAGGAAAAAAAAATGGATCTAGTGCAAATGATTAACCATTTCTCTGCCATGTTATGCTGGCAGGCATTTTGTTTAAGGAAAAAAATTTAAAGGGAGTAAGCCTTCCTCTAGGTACTAAATCAGTCACATATGACATTGTCATCCTATGCACATACTTGTGGTGCGAATGAGCCCTTCGTAAGTAGCCCCTCAAGGAATAAGTCGTTGTCTTCATCTTTATAAGGGATTACATATTTCTCTAATACAGTCATCTTGAATAAAGTTGACAAATTAGGCTCTTTTAGAAGATAATTGTTCCTTTCCAAAAAATCCAAAACTATTAGCCGTGGTTTAAGCCTATTTTGAACAGTAAGAAGAAGAATTTCCGGGTAATGAAGGAAAAATGAAATATCAATTTTAGGGTTGTCAAGGAAAAACTGTGTTATGGCCTTAATTTTCCTCTATGATACGGCAAATGCTATCGGCACCCTCCTAAAAACCAACGAAATGTCATGTTCCGAAAACCACAAACTCTAAAAAAGCTCCAATTTCACCTCCCAAGTCTCTATTGTCATCGAACTAATAACCCGAATGGCATAAAGAAACATCTTAGATTTCCTGTCAAATCCCATCTCATGAACCCTTTTGACAAAGTTTTCAAGTTTTGTAGGTTTATTAAAGAAACAATTAGGGAAATTGTAGACTTGTTTCTTTATTTGCAACAAACTAACACCACAGGTCTTCAAAAATTCTACATTGGGTATCATAGTTTTCTCCAAATCAGTCTTCAAAAACCACTCAGATGACTTCAACATGTTACACACATCCGCATTTGATTCGAAAACACTTTTCAATGCTAAAATCCACTGGCCAATCTGTTTGTTTACGCTATTAGTGAGAATCCATGGGTGAGATGAAGCACTCTTCAATGTTAAAACAATCTTCAGTCACACACATCCGCATTCAATTCCAAATTAGTTAATTCTCTGCTATAAAGTATAAGGTCAGAGTACCCTTGATTGAAAGTGTTCATGTCCTCTATGCCCGGCCTCATAACTTGGGTCGGGGATGCCTTTGATTATATTTTATCTTGTCTATTAACCATGTATATAAGAAGAGTTGGAATGAAATTTTAGAGTGCTTTGAATTTCTGAAAATTAACAGTTCATTGTGAAACAGGGATGAAGGTAAAGAAGAGAAGAGAACCGGGTTCCAACGGTCACACCTGAAACTCTTTATCAATACCGTTTCCCAGCTCTCCGTTGAGCAGCGGAAAATGGTCGACAATATTAGCTTTGGAAAGTTGTTGGAGCTGAATTGCAATGTGATTGGCAAAGAATTAACCATGTACTTGATTTCGAACTTCGACTGTAGAACCAACCGAGTTTTAGTTCCTCATGTCGGAGAGCTTCATGTCAATGGCTGTGAAGTGGCCAATGTACTTGGAGTACCCACTGGTTTACACAAAGTGCCTACGAAACAACATTTTGAAAGGGCAGAGTGGATGGTGGCTGCCGGTCTTTACGAGGCTGATGGTTTGAAGATATCGAAGGTTGCTGAAAAAGTGATAAAGGAAGAAAACAACGAACAATTCAAGCGACTATTTGTTGTATTGGCTTGTGCAGCTGTGCTAACACCAACGTGCCGTGATGATTGTCACTTGTCCGTGTTGCCAGCTGTTACCGATGTCGAGGCCATTGCCACGTACAACTGGGCAAAATATGTTGCAAATGCGCTTGTGAAAGCTATAAGGCCTGGATCAGGGGGGCCGTTAAAGACTGCCTATCGTGGATGCTTGTTGTTCTTGCAGGTATTGTGCGTCATGTTTGATAATGTATGTTATCCACTGAATGTAAGAAATTTTAATAACTGTTTTTACCTTTACAACAGCTTCTATACTATATGCGCTTTGAGTCTGTCCAATTTCATTACCCGCAAGGCAACATTCAAACCCTTGCCTATTGGACGGCGGACCTTGTACGCCGCAGAATTAAATGGGATGAGGGTATGGGCGCATATGGCACACACAAGGTAAGACATGACCTTTATATTTATGTTTTAGTTTTACAGTTTCTTCATAAATTTATGGTGTTAAATATGTCCATAGTTGATCCCGGTTGGTGCTGCTACTGCAAGCACCAATATCAGTCTGCCAACCATTGCTTCCACTGGTTGTACCTCGTCAAATAGCGAGAGAGCACGCAATGTGCACACGGAGGACTCGGTGGACGCCGAAGCTGATGTAAGTTAATGCCTACGTATTTATCTTCCATTTTCTTTAGTATTTATGTTTCCTATGCTATTGCTTAAATTATTTGCGGTTATGTGAATATTTACAGGAAGTAATTCATCGCATGAGGTATATAGCTTCACAGATTCTAGCTACTGCCGATGAGTGCGCCAAAAAACTGAGAAGTAAAGCTTCAAAGCTTGAGAAACTGAAGAGCAAGAAGAAGAAGAAGAAGGCGGATGGCAGAACTGAGGTTAATGTTGTGGAGCGACCAAAAAGGAGGACGGCAGCCGTGGTGAGTGCCGAGGTTAGAGATATGTCCAAGGGAAAGGGCAAGTGTGTTGTTGAAGAAGTAATGGAAGAAGCAGAAATAAAGTCCGACGATTCAGAAACAGAAGAAGAGGAAGAGTATAAAGATTCCCACTCTCAATCTGATTCTGATTCGGAAGAAAATGATCAAGAGGAAGAGTATAGAGAAGATGAAGAATTGCCAAGAGGAGAGCCTCTATCAGTGGATGAAGAAGGAGTGGAAGAAGAACAAAGCAGGGGAGAACACACACCCCTACAAGCAGACTCATATGAGGCCCTGGGGTCTGAAAATGTTGGAGCAGGTGTAGTGGAATCAACTGTAAAAGAAGATACAACTATACATGGAGGACAAATGACTGTAGGAGAAGGAAGAGGCAGCAAAAAAGTCGATGAGTCTGCAGGAAATCGAGAAGCAGTAATGACAACGAGGGTTGTGGCCAATATTGATGATGGGATAGGTGAACGATATACAGAAGGTGAAGGTGTAGCAGCAGAAGCCACTGATAGCTCTGATGATGATCGTCAACTTGCAGGCCTTGTGTATAGTCTGGCCAAAGAACACATTGGACATTCCATCCAAGAGGAATATCAAATGGTGGCAGCTGAAGTTACTCCAGCGCCTAGGAAGGTGCGACGGGTATCCTTTTCATCAGCGAAGACAATCTCAGAAGGGGGCGGTAGTGGAAAAAGGAAGATGAGAGACTGTGAAAACGCTGGTAGGGGAAAAAGGAGCAAGAGGCCTGGACGTTACGCGTACTCGCCATGGATTCAAACTGTAGAGGAAGTAACCAATCGCTCTGATTATGTCACGCCCCAAATTTCCTAAGACTCCCAAACCGGGACATCCGAGGAATCCGGGTCGTGATCCGTAAAATGAGCGACCAATCAATATACTAAACAACCATAAACCGGATGGAATCTTATTATCAATAATAATTCCATACACAACAAAGCGGAAGCTAAACCAAATGATACACAAGGCACGTCTAAGTGCCGAAATAATACATCTCTACAACGATGTAACAATACTGAATACAAGGAAGGGATAGGCCAACAGACTGGCTCCCAAGAGGTACAACATCGACGGTCCCAATACAGGGAACAAGAAATGAAACAAAAGGTACAACTCTTTATATATATAGCATCCCAAACCCCGCAACAGCATCAGTGCCACGAACCATCCTGCACTCCACGTTGTCCATAATCGAAACATTTCCTGCAAACTGGTGGTGTAAACCACCAGGCATACCGCTGCCGGGGTGAGCTCATTGAGCCCCGTAGGAGAAAGAAATCATAACCATCACATCCTACGACCGTTTAAATCAAATGAAAACCAACCCGTGTACATGCATCTATCCTAGGTCAGTCAAATATCCCACCTGGCAATCACGCCAAGACAAGACCCCGGAATACATCCCATTAGTCCCCTACCATGCATCCACAAATAAGCAAATAGCATATAGTGAAACTATATCGCAACAACATGAAATAACTCACACCTATATATATATATATGCACGTATATATATATATACATACAAGGATATACAACCAATACCAGATATGTAGTACAACCCCCGTCATAGATCACTACGACTTGTACCCGTCACTCCCACATTGACAATCAACACAACACTATCACCTCAACACTATCACCAAATCATGGGAGTAAACATCCTATTCATAACACTCTAGGAATGATAACACTTATAGTTCCTAGGCCACAGGCATACCGAACTCCAAAACCTCAAATTGCTATCGAATCATACTATCAATCACTTCATATGCCACTAATGACATCCATAAACCCAACACAGGGGTAAAACATTCATGTAAACCTAAGGTAAGTCACAAAGGTTTCCCAACAACAAAAGGAAGTGAAATGGATTGAATAACCCATCACACCGACCAATCAAAGGTCACATGTTCACCAAAGGGTAAAATGGTCATTTCAAGGGCAATGATGTACTTTCAAAGGTTGCCCCACCTATTTGGACATAGGTTGAACCATAAAAACAAACGGGATCAAATTCAAAGCCCTGACGCAAGAGATATGAAGTTTTGAAAACGGTATCGGACAACGCCGATAAGACAAATGGAAAGTTGAAGTACCCCTCTTTCTCCAAGGGTAAAACAGTCATTTTGAATTTAAATAAATTATTTTAAATTTTATCTAAAACTTTTGTTCCTAGCACGAGCCATAGGAATAAACGGGACCTCAATCCGAGTTACGAGATGAGAGAAATGAATTTTTGAAAATCAGGAAAAATCCACCCAAAGCTGACGCAGTCGACTGGCTAGTTTACCCAGTCGGCTGTCTGATGACCCAGTCGACTGGCTCAATGACCCAGTCGACTGGCTGGACCAGAGAGTTCCAAAATTCTTACGGGAAAAAGCTTAGTTGACCCAGTCGACTGCCTGGAAGGGGCCAGTCGACTGCCTAGGTTAGAAAACCTCAAAAATGACTTCCAAACAGCTTCAAAGCCTTAGGAATCATGAGACAAAAGTCCTCAACTCATTTAGGAACTTTAGAAATGAGAAACTATCATTTAATCTCGGTTTAGTTTTATCAAAAATACTTTCTTGAAAATCCGTAAAACTAACCGTCTTCCCCCCGGTATCCGTTTTGGATACCACCGACTTTCAAAAGTCAAAATCATTTATTTCTTGATTTTTAAAACCATTTTCAAAACTCAAAGTTTTTGTCGGCATCACGGGGGTAGGCGAAAATGGGTTTTTCACTCAAAGACCAAATAGACTAAAACACAAGTCTTACGAACAATCTGTTTTCGGGAACAACCGAAACCAACAGAAAACCAAGTGATTTTAGAGACGCTCAAATGAGGCAAATGAATGAAGAACCGAAGTTCGAAAGCAACTTGAAGATAAGGGCAAGTGACTATACACAAGGCACTAACTCTAACTCAACCACACTTCACTTCACATTCGAATTCACCACCCTCTTAACCGGGAATGACTACAACTCCGACGACAATCCATTCCTTAAGACCGCTAAAGGGAACCTAGTGGCCGTTGCCACGGAACCAACTAGTTTTCAAATCAAGAACCCCTTTCGATTCTTTCAACCTCAATTTCATATTCGAAACCACATCACCTAGGTTTCTAACAAGATCATAAGGTCATTATACACCATCAACCAAGATCACAACCTACACCGACTTTACTTATCACAAGTAAGCCCTTAAACCAACTCATATCACCCCCCTCCTCTTAGGGTATAATGGCACATATCAATAAACATAATTATTGATCTCACATTATACTTTAAATAAGTCATGGAATTTACATTTTTTACATCCTTCAATTCCAATTGAGCATTTTAAATAACAAATGAATTATTTCACAAAATTCATATTTAAACATGCTCCTCCATCACATGGAATAATATCATAATCACACATATGGGATAGTTCAAGTACAATATAACTCAACACACCCCATAATATGCGCTTGCCCAATATAGGTTAACGAATTTATACCCTACTCATTTATAACGAGAAAGAGTACCGCACCGATTCTTCCCAAGTGTTTTTGACATTTCACTTTCAACAAGGAAGACGGTTGGCACGAGACGACCCGTGCCTAAAGATTCGTATAACGAATGCACGAGACGACCCGCGACTTCGAGAATGAGACGACTTACCCTATACCCCATTCACGGCTCATTATTCCGTAGGATGGGAACACCCCCTGGCCAGTTGTTGTGACGATTCGACACAAGACTACTTATACTTACGAATACATAATCCGTATAAACCCTACACCCATGCTTTTGACACTACATGGTGTACCCCAAAACGCATAAAGGTTTTTATCATAACCATATGCCATCACAATACATGCTTCTATCAAATAACATTATATTGCGTTCAATTTCTCACAAGGCTTACAATTTAACATTTGTTAAGCAATATATCACAACATAATTTATATCACAAATCATGTTCCCAAGGGCCTAATTCATAGTCTAAACTATCAAGACCAACTCACATATATATATATATCCACATGAATCCAATATAATTCTCGAAATCTCTTTTAAACATGCTTTTAGTTCAATTTAGCAAGTTTTCACATATCACCTCTCAACATGTCATGAAGTCCAAAAATACCTCCAAGGTACTAACCAAAGGAACTAGCCTAATCTCATTCTAAGGCTACCTCCCTAACACCCACATGCACATATGTATAACTACTCTTACACATACACACCACAATACCCACATATATATATATATATATATATCCACATATACATAGGCATACAAGCACACTTGCATATAAGAAATCTCAAGAACAACCACTTAGCTGGCATGCTTCATAACCCTATTCAATACTATCAAAAATACTCTATAGACAAAGGTTAAGTCATATAACATGCTATAACCCTAACTTCATATTTCCAAGGATATACTTAGCAAATTTCATTTTAATGCTAGAAATCCTAGAATCCAATTTATCTTATTACACAATCACAAGATGGCTAGTTAGGAAGTTTTCCCCCTACCTCTTGAAGAGCAAACCACCATAACCACCAAGCAAAGCCCATGAAACCCTAGCTCTTCCTTAACCAAAATCCAAGGAGTAAACCGGTGGAAAGCTTCACCATGACCTCCCAACCATGAATCAAGCTCCAACACAAAAAGAGAGCAAGAAACATTTAGTGGTTATAACAAGAAACCCTAACTTGGTTTGAAATGGAAACACACAAGGGATGAAAAACACTTACCCATATTTAGCTTAAACCAAAGAAAAGGACACCATGAACCTCTTCTATGTTGATGGCCACACCAAAATCCCAACTTAGGGTGATGAATTCCACCCATAAGTGGAGAAGAACAAAGAGGAAGAAAATGAGAGAAAATGGAGAAGAAGAAGATGAAGTCTTGCAAAGTGGAAGACTTGCCATATGTAGAGATTCTCCATTCACACCACTCACCATCCAAGGGTCCATAATAAAGATGGGGAAAAGGAAATGAATCCAAGGGCTAGGAATAAGTCTTGCCAAGTGGAAGACTTATTACACAAATCACAAAACCCATTAATTTGCCAAACAAGGCCTTATCATCCAATGGCCTAGAATGAAGATGGGAAATAATTAATCATCCAATGGTTGACAAAAAGTCTTGCCAAGTGGATGACCAACAATAATGGATTATTCCATTTAAGTGCCAACCAAACAAGGCCTTATGATCTAAGGGTCTAAAACAAAGATGGGAGAATGAGATCAAGGGCTAGGAATGAGACAACAAATAAAATGTGGAAATGACCAAAATATGCCAAAGTTGGGGTTAATTACAAGAGTGCCATCAAGCCTCTTAATTACCCTTCTACCCCTTGTCATCCTCTCTAATTACCACTATGTCATCCATACACCAACACTTAGCCAATTCTCTACAATTTTCACTAATTGCTCCAAATATGAAATTACTCATATACCCCTAGGTCATTTCTTTCCCGAAATCGTTTCTAATAATTTTCATTAGTTACAACACGAAAATATAACAAGAATTTCATATAAGTTCTACACCGAACGTCTACACTAAACTAGGTTAGAACTTTCGAGAACGTAACACGATTGCCGAAGCTCCAACGAGAAAACGTTGCACGAACCTTCGTAGTCGTTGGCGATACTCAAATCCACAAAACCGGAAACGAAATACCACAAAGTCGTCCCGCTAAGTCCAAAACTTAAACGTGAAAAATTTACTCGTACCGAGAATACACAAGACGTCATGAATAAGTGACGTCGCAAAACATTAACACATGGAAAAGAATTCCAGAAAAGTGAAAGGAAAACGTGGGGCGTTACAGATTACCAGTTGGATCTTCTCCATTATGCCTCCATGGAATATGCCTCGATGGAAGGTTGTGATGAAAGGTCTGTGAGGAAACTGGTAACATTTTCTGTTTTTTTCTCTACATTGTAATCCTACTTTGTTGCCGACTAATAACCGTACTATTTTGTTTGTTATATCAGGGAGATTTTGGTAAAGTATGGAAACCAAACTTTGGAGCGCCGACACCTTCAGACTCTCTTTGGAAAACAATGGCTGGTTGACAGTGTAAGTGAACGCGTACATTCCCAATGACTTTGATAGAAGGAAATTCCAATTCATTAATAAAAAATTTATCTTTCAAAAATGGAGTGATGTGAACACTAATTTAATTTACTCTTTGAAATTCATATGCGCCAAATTATGTAACGGTTTCCATACTAATGATTTGTAAATCACAAAAAATTTAAATTTATTTTACAATAATTTGGTTATTAATTACTTGTCATATCTCATTATTTCCTTCAACAATTCACATAGCATTTTCGACACTGATATTACACTCTTTAAATGCAAGTCAAATATTTGTGGGGATGTGCCATGATTAGTTTAAATATTTTTTTGTAAATATACCACTCTCGGATTGAACACAGGTAATTAATGTATTTACCGAAAAGCTGAACTAGAGGGAAAAAGGAGAAAGACGAGGGAAATACTTTTTCAAATCCCAAGTTGTTGCGAAGATAGAAGCAATGGGCGGTTGCGGTAGGAATAAAAAAACTCGCCCTTCAACAATGACTCCTGAAGACCTGTTCACTTACTATAAGAGAGTCTCACCATGTCCGTATTTGGATAATGTGAAGGATGCCGAGCTGGTACATTATGATTCTTAATTGCCATGACTATTTAATATTTTATATTACTCATTCATCTCATTTTCTTATCTTTGCTTACCTTGCCTATTGTTTAAGATTTTTTTCCCAGCATGCGTAGATGGCCATTGGTTTCTATTAGTTCTTAACCAACGACACAAATCAGTCGATTACCTTTGCTCGGGGGGAAAGCAATTCAGATATCGTCCGTTGATGAAAACACTGGTATGAAAACACTTGTACCTTCGAACAAATTCTAAAAGGTTTATTCTATATATAGGGTACCACCGTTATTATTTCTTGTCTCATGTATTAAATCTTTAAGTGTGAGTTTGCGGGATTTGTATTCGGAAAGGACTTCACCAACTACGTCTACACAAAGGTCCATAACATACCCATATCAAAGGACGGGTAAGAGGCAACTGATTATTGTATTCCCCTTTGAGTTATATGGTTAAATAAGTATAGAAATGCACAACGTAATACACTCTTATGACCAGGTCCTCATGTGGTACCTTTGCGATGCAAAATATGGAGGCTTGGAACGGCCAATGCTTAGCTGGAGACTTGATCTCGGTGAGTTTTCAGAATTGTCCACATAAATCTATACCCTTCCATCACCCCTCTATTTATCGATCCTAACATCTTTATTTTTAATGAATACAGACCGATCCACTCTACTTGCGTTCGGAATTTCTGCTTAAATTGATGGACGACCCCAACAACGAACAAATGGAATATTTAAGGACTAAGTTAAAGGGAATGTATTGTCGGTAACCACAAACAATTATTTTTTCTGACCTCACAAGCGGATGTAAAACTTTGGGGTTCCTTGTTCTGTGACTGTAATGTGTAGTATTAATAGAATGTTGGTTGGCAACGTAATTTTAGTCTTTACCAAGTAATTTTCTTTCCCCATTCCATATATGTTGGTTTACGCTTTTCCTATATTTATTACAAACCGGATGCTATGTGAAGTCCGGTATAGAAAGCACAATGATGATATGATCTACTTTTTAAAGATCTGAGGCATTACCACAGTTGGCTCACATTGCGACAATCGACCCGGTTAAAGTGTTGATATTGTAAAAATTATCAGCTGACCACTACAATACACAATATGTGTTTCCTCCAAAGATAATGCCTTTGAAGCAGAAATTGCGACAAAAAAAAAAACCCTTCAAAGTTTAAACATTTTGGATGCTGTGAAAAAATCAGCCGTATAATATTACATTTTGTTTTAATTTTTTTTAGGGTTAAATATACGTAAATGTTCCTAATGCAATGTTCCAAAGTCACAACTTATCTCTTATTAGAGGTTTCGTCCAACAATTTTAATATATTGATGGTTTACATATGTGGGAAAAAACGGAATAAGAATCTTGAAGATATTTTACTTAAATTTTTTTCGAAAGCCCCGTTAACAGTCTTCTATACCCTATTTCACACAGTTGTCCTATATGTAAATTTTGTACGTGAGGGAAGGATCGATGAAAGACGCAACTACAATGCACAATATATATATGTAAAACTGTTAATTGGCGGCCAGTTACATTGCACATCTAAATAGAAAAAGGGTTGCAAGTTTAGAGATTTCGGATGAAGAGTGAACATTGACGATTAATTCCTAGGAACATTTTCAATTGGCGGAGATATCGAGGTACAAGTTCCTCTACAACCATCGGCACCTCAAACATTATGTCTTATTTCTATTTGCTCCAAGGGTGAACTTAAATCTTTGTACTCATGGCTCAAATATTTGTGTTACAAATTCTTCAACATATTTCAATAGGAATTCTCAGTTAAAACCTCCTTGCCGCTCCTCTGTACCCTCCTTCACACATTTGTCCTCTATGTATATTCGGTACGTGGGGGAGGGTGGAGTATACACCCAACGACAATGCACATCAAATATATGTAACATTGCTCATTCATATACACTTACATTGCACACATAAATTGTACTAAATGGATGCAAGTACAGATATTTCCAAGGAATACTAAAATTCAACGGTTGATTAATTCCATGTTCACTCTTTCAATTGGTGAACGTATGGACGTACAGGTCCCTCTACAACCATCGGCACCTCAAACATTATCTCTTATTTCTATTTGCTCCAAGGGTGAACTTAAATATTAGAAATGTTCATGGCTCACATATCTGTGTTACAAATTCTTCAACATATTTCAATAGGAATTCTCAGTTAAAGCCTCCTTGCCGCTCCTCTGTACCCTCCTTCACACATTTGTCCTCTATGTCTTATTCGGTATGTGGGGGAGGCTCGAGTATACACCCAACGACAATGCACATCAAATATATGTAACATTGCTTATTCATATACACTTACATTGCACACATAAATTGTACTAAATGGTTGCAGGTTTTAAGATATTTCCAAGGAATACTAAACTTCGACGATTGATTTATTCCATGTTCACTCTTTGATTTGGTGGACGTATGGACGTACAGGTGCCTCTACAACCATCGGCACCTCAAACATTATGTCTAATTTCTATGTGCTCCAAGGGTGAACTTAAATATTTGTACTCATGGCTCAAATATTTGTGTTACAAATTCTTCAACATATTTCAAAAGGAATTCTCAGTTAAAGCCTCATTGCCGCTCCTCTGTACCCTCCTTCACACATTTGTCCTCTATGTCTTATTCGGTAAGTGGGGGAGGCTCGAGTATACACCCAACGACAATGCACATCAAATATATGTAACATTGCTTATTCCTATACACTTACATTGCACACATAAATTGTACTAAATGGTTGTAGGTTTTAAGATATTTCCAAGGAATACTAAACTTCGACGATTGATTTATTCCATGTTCACTCTTTGATTTGGTGGATGTATGGACGTACAGGTGCCTCTACAACCATCGGCACCTCAAACATTATGTCTAATTTCTATGTGCTCCAAGGGTGAACTTAAATATTTGTACTCATGGCTCAAATATTTGTGTTACAAATTCTTCAACATATTTTAAAAGGAATTCTCAGTTAAAGCCTCCTTGCCGCTCCTCTATACCCTCCTTCACACATTTGTCCTCTATGTTTATTCGGTACGTGGGGGGAGGGTGGAGTATACACCCAATGACAATGCACATAAAATATATGTAACATTGCTCATTCCTATACACTTACATTGCACACATAAATTGTACTAAATGGTTGTAGGTTTTAAGATATTTCCAAGTAATACTAAACTTTGCCAATTGATTAATTCCATGTTCCGTATTTAAATTGGTGGATGTATGGACGTACACGTTCCTCCACAAGCATCGGCACCTCAAACATATTATCTTCTTTCTATTTGGTCCAAGGGTGAACTTAATGAATTCTATTCATGGCTCACATATTTGTGTTACAAAATCTTCAACATTTTTGAATACGAATTATCAGTTAAAGCCTCCTTGCCGCTCCTCTGTACCCTCCTTCACACATTTGTCCTCTATGTATATTCGGTACGTGGGGGAAGGCTCGAGTATACAGCCGACAACAATGCACAACAAATGTATCTAACATTATTGATTTCTGTACACTTACATTGCACATATAAAAAGAATAATGCTTGCAGGTTTTAAGAGTTATGATGATGAGTCAAACATTGACGAATAATTCCACATGCACTGTTATTTTTGCTGGAATTATCGAGCTTAACGTTCATATAGAATAATCGGGAAAAAAAATTTCATCTCTTCATTTTAATGGCTCGAACAGTCAACATATTTGTATACTTATGGCTGACATATTTATCTTACATTGTACTATAACTTTATCTTACATAGTTTTTTTTTTCTACTTAAATCGCGCATATAAATATAGTGATGAGGGGTCCTTTAAATATTTCGGCTGTTGAATAATAAATTGATTTAACAACCAGAGGATTATATATTATTTTCAATTTCACATAATATTCCACTGCATAATAAGTGCAATCTAACCTCCACTTGCCATGATGATAACTATATTAACTTTTCTCACGAAATTTAAGTACAATTAAATGACGTAACAACCACTTCCAAGCACATTATATTACTGAAGCATACATTATTTTTGATATATATATATGTATATATATTCTTAACTATTGCTAGTTTTATGAAATAAGGTGATTGTGGGGGAAAAAGGGGAATTCTGAAGCCATTTACCCTAAAAAAATAGAAATCAAATTTCTTCCACTGTAACATTATTAAAATATTCCCCGTCTAACATGTAATGCAGACAAAATTCAAACCCGAAGAAGCAAGTTGAAACAAATGTAGTCGCAAAAACAAACTTGAGTTATTGATAACGGTAGAGTGTTGAGAATTTGATATGGTCATAGATTCCTTATACAATTTTGCTGAGATATGGTATTTGTACGCAATTATTTGAAGACTATCAATCGTTGTTATATACTCGCCTTCATAAAATATTCATTGGAACCGCTCTTAGTGCACTTCCGTAGAATGTGGCTGTCCAAAACCAGATGTGTACTGAATAAAACCCAATGTGTACTGAATAAATAGTTAATTCAAACCTTACAGAGAAGTCAAGGTACAAATTTTATGAAAGCTTCAATCCTCCCAGGTCATGTTTCAAGTGTGATTGAAATTTATTAAATCATTCAACTCATGGCTACCTAGGGACATGGTGTAGTATAGTAAATTGTTATATTACAACTGCTATATATTCATATATATGGTGAATCAAACACTTATTTTGCCTATTTTTGTGCTCCCGGTTGTCATCCGCTATGTGAATTACAATGGTGTCCGATAAATTGATGTTTTACCACCGGAGGCCGTTGAGATTTCATGACCCTGGCTGAAAACAAATATGAACACATAATAAATCGGAGTGAATGTGGAAGTTAGTATATTGGAGGGAATTATGAACAGTAAAGTATCGGATTCACGTTACTCACATGAAATTGGGTTGGGTGAATGATAATGGTGTCCGGGAAAATTGAAGTTTTACCGCCAAAGGTTATTCACATTAGGGGACCCTGGACGAAACAAATATCAACAGATATGATTGGGAGTCGATGTAGAAAATACTAGTATTTCGAAAGGGACTGTGTACAGAAAATTATCGGATTGAAATTACTTACATGATTTAGGATTGTCGACCCCTCGAAAGAAGAGGGAGTGCTTAAAAGGCTCAATCCTAAAGTAGACTGTTGTGCATTGTAAGAAAACACAAAATTAAATATTTGGCTGAATTAGTTTTTTAAAAAATACAAGATAAATCATTTAAGTAGAGCAGCACGACAAGCTTCATATAAAAATGTGCATGAACAGAATTAAGCAAACATGAAATGTAATGGCGGTAATACCTGATGCAGGTTGTTAACACCCATTGACTCATCAGTAAAAAGAATTGGAATGTTTGTGCCATTGGAGCCTGGGCTTCGAAACCCACGACCAAATAAATTGCTTTGAATTGACTTTGAATTGGACTGAGATTGGGTTTCCTGAAACACAGCAGAGAGCGATAAAATTATAAGGTAATAAAAATTTGGGTTACAAACATAGTTGAAGAAGAAAATATTGCATATATGTAGAGCAAAGCATATGGTGAAAGAGACAGAAGGAAATACTACCTCTACTCCAACTGGTACGGCAATTGAGTGATCTGATAACAAAACAGCAACGCACGATGGAGGGGCTAAAGGGGCATGAACAACAAGACGGAAATTGGTTTCCATACGTTCATGTGATCTAACATGATTATCATTGACCTTCAAATATGAGAAAACAAACGGTAAAATATTGTGTAAGTGATGGCAGTAGAAATAATATGCAAATTGAAACCAATACATTATTGAAAAACACCTCTTCTCTCATGGTTAAAGGAATTGATTCATCGATGGGAGCGTCCAATGGAGTAGGTGGAAGAGAGGGAAGTTCGTAGGCCATAAATTGTACAAAGGGGTCAGATGAATACTCTGGATTCTCCGTAACCTAAAATGGGGAAGAAGATAAGCTCAACATAATTAAAGAGGTAAATATTTTGTACAAAACTACATGAACCGAGATAATGCAAGCAATAAATATGAGGTCTGACATGCATAAAAGGAATATATAAGAATTACTTTGGTAAGTTCTGTGAACTCAGATGATGGTGAGTTGAAGCTGGATAAGAAATCTGAGGTGGCGGAAGCGATGTCAGGAATTGATATCTGATGCAACAGGATTATATTTTAGCAAATAATGGATGTAATTACAAGAACTAAGCATGTTATAATAAACCCTTGATATAATTCCCAATTTCCGTAAATCCACATTCGCAAATTACCATTTCCAAAAGATATTTAAACGACAATGACAATTTCCCTCTACTAATACATTTTCTTCATTGCAATTTCATGCAATAAGATCCGAATACATACCTTTACTGCTACAGGCTGTTTTTTCTTCTTCATAACCTTCTCAATGGTAGGTATTAGCCTCCGTCTCTGCCCTTTAGTTCTGTCTTTGACAACTATACCCTTTGCTTTAGCAACGGTGGAAGTATTGGCATGGGAATTCTGAGGCAAAATTTCGGATATGTTGACACCAATATTAGTGGGTGGAATGGCCAGTGGGTGGGTGTGGCGACGTAGAAGACTTTGCTCAGCAACTGTTTTCATCTTAAAAACCAAGGCCATAACAGTTTCGAAAGCTTCGGATGATACGTTGGCAATGTTGGCTACTTCAATCATAGATCGACAAAGGATTTTATGCCTTCTTTGTTTCTCCAGTCTTTCATCGGTACAAACATCATTTCGAACCAGTTCTTGTAGGTTGCCCTCCTTCGCATTTCTGGTCCACCTTTTCAAAATGTAGCGTTGTGGAATTTTATGCACTCTCAGAATATCTTTCATGACTTTGAGGGTATGCATGCACATAATACCCTCGGATTCAAATTTCATGCAAGAACACGTGAGGTGGTCATCCAGCAGAATTCTCGTAACCACATGTTTGGTTGGTTTATCAGATTGACCAACTTCATAAAGACAACACCCCTTTTCGTCATTGCGGAACGCAGTGTCAATCTGAGCATTCATGCAAGCCTTCATGTATTCTGCCTCGACTCTGTCAAAAATTTTACTCGTGTACACCTTTCCGGCTTCAGTCAGAAGCATGCATGGATTTGCTATGTTGGGAAGCTTTTGCAACAACCCATACTCTGCTTCCAGATCTTTATAACGCTTGTCATACAACAATGTATCAAAATGTTGGAAGAATTCGGGTAACGCATATTGCCGAGCAAGGTACTGTTTCAGCCTACCGTTGAAACTCTCGCTAACTTGAGTACTACGCATTGCGGCAGTCCATACACCCTTTACATATGCCTTTCCCCAAACATGCTTCAAATCATACATATTTGCAATCCATTTATTGTTCTGCAATCCAAACAATTTGACCATCACATCCCACTTGACATCAAACTCCTTTACATCCTCCACCCCAAACATTAAATGAGAAATTGTCCCCTTAACAGTAAATTTATCCACCTGTTTCGCACCCGCATGCTTGTGTACGTTTTGCATGAGGTGCCAACAACAGAGAAGGTGGGTGGTATGGGGCATGACCTGTGACAATGCCTTGGCCATTGCTGCGTCTTGGTCGGTAAAAATGGTCTTTGGAGCTTTATCGCACATGAACCGCAAGAATGTAGCGAACAACCACGCAAAGGAATCAGCCGTCTCGTCGTACATCAATGCAGCACCAAAAACCATTGTCTGACGATGTTGATTTAAGCCAATGAACATAACAAATGGTCTGTTACATTGTACAATCTTGTATGTGGTATCGAAGGACAAAACATCTCCAAAAGCAGCATAGTCGGATACCATCTTCGAATCTGCCCAGAAAATATTAGTTATCATGTCAGCAACATCGAGGTGGACAGCGTGCACAAAACTAGGATCAACAACAAGCTGCTTTTCAATATAGTTCATAAGCCAACCAACTTCCCCGCTTTCCAGATCCTTCTGCCTCCTTGTCCTCAAATGATTTTGGACATCAACCCTGGAAAACCCCACACATTCTCTCCCACCCGATTGTCTGCACGATAATTCAAAAGATTGCCGTAAGGGTATACCACAATCAGCAGCCATCTCAACTTGACTTGCTTGCACACTATGGATTTTCCGTTGAGAGGGCAACATGTGGGTCAAATTGCTCGGTATGAGATCGTGGTTATGCTCTTCAATGAATTTATGGACCACATACTTCCCTAAACTAGAATCCCAGCTTATACCCATGCGTGCAAGGCAGTCCGTTCGTGTATCAGCTCTAAGAC
Organism: Cornus suecica; assembly: GCA_963922005.1. Classification (NCBI taxonomy): domain Eukaryota; kingdom Viridiplantae; phylum Streptophyta; class Magnoliopsida; order Cornales; family Cornaceae; genus Cornus; species Cornus suecica. Next base: position 56,958,679 of record OY998240.1, on the reverse strand, counting down.
TCTTCTTCTTCCGTGCCTTGGAACTTCTTCTTACACCCTCCTTTGAACATACAAATAACCTTGAAGTCAGTTTCCTTTCAGATTGTGGCCCCTGATCTCCGGCCTTCCTACTAGGATTGCCCCACTCGCGACGGATACTAAATCCTATATTACCACCGTAACCATTGTACAAGTCATATGCATGCTGCTCGGAATCAAAGCACATTCCGATGCATGGTTTACCATCCAGAAGATCAGCCCCATTTACTTGTTCAACGACATTAACCTGGCTGTTGATTTCTTCGTCCATTATCTAACTCTTATCTCCCATAACAATACTCAACTAAATTAGGAGCTACATCAATGAAATATATAACCGAATCATATTACTTAGAACTAAAAGTGCAATAAATTTTAACGTGTAATAAATATTGTCAAAGTATATTCAACAATGCGAAAGAAAGAGGCATACAGGGAATATTAGTGGCCGAAAGAAAAGATTAGAGGTACAAGATTCTTAATCTGAAGGCATGAAAAGATTATGTTTATTTTTTCATCCATTAACCAATTATTATCGACCACGAGCATCCATTTTTTCATCTAGGTACATCAATTATAACCGTATTAGTTACAACTGGAGTACAAAAATCAATATCCGTATATTCTCAATATGTCAACAGATATTGAACAGTTTCGATACGGAATATAGGAGCAATATATATAATAATAATAACATGTAGGTAAATGGGAGGTTATATAAAGGTAAACCATCGCTCTCTGGAGGAAAGAAAAGCTTAATTTCAAATGTTATGGGTCCGTTTGATAGACGAAAATATGATGGAAAGTAAAACTGGAAAATTTAACGAAAAGAAGACGAAAACTAACTTTCCAGCATGTATTTCATTACATTAAATGGAAACAAATGCAATGAACCAGTAAGAATTTAATTTTGTCTTCCATACCATAAAAGAGAAAACAAAATGATTATACATATGAAAAAACCCTTTAAATTACGCACTATATTATTCTTAATTTTGGTACAAATGCATTTTATTGAATGCTCAAGAAATACATTTACTTCATTAATTTTTTCACATATATTTTGTAATCAGATATATCTCATAAGCATGTATAACTTATATAAATAATTTCCTCAAAACCAAGACAATAACAGGATAAAGGCTTTATATACATGATCAATTAATTAATTTTAGTCACTAATTTTTGCACATATAAACCCTAATCACATAATATATGATATGTGTGAGTTAAAAATATTTTACTAAAAACAAAGCGGATAACAGCTTTATATAAATTTTTAAATGAAAAAAACATGTAAATAAACCCTCGAATTGCTAAAGATAAAATACAATATAACTACAAAAAAATCTGCCACTCAATTTACTATATGTTTGTTAATGTCGAAGACTGTACTAAGGCTATAAAAGACCTAAAATCAAATAACAATTGTGGGTTAGGTTGTACATAATTCTAACGGAAATAACATTGTTTATAAGAATAATTTTGATCCATCTACAACATAATGAGGTATGCATGTTCTTCACCTTCATGATGTTCTACAATTGAATGCATCCAAGACTATATAAACAAGTAACTAAGCTCAGAAGCATAACTTCATCTTCAAAATGGATCACTTTCAAGGAATGGTGAAATTATCGATGGTTTTATATGTTAAAAAATTTCGACAAAATTTATTACATGACACTAACCAAACAAACCCTAAACTAACCAAAATAACGTAAGAACACACAACATTTAAGAAATTAAAATCAATAGGCAAAGAACATACAGATTTCACTATTGAAGAATTAGATTGTGTAAAGTTGTAATAGAAAATGAACATCTTCTGTAAATTATACGTGCAATGTTATAAGAATAAATTTTATCCCTCTATAATTTAATGAGATATTACTCGTTTTCAACTCCATGATGTTATACAATTGAATGAATCTAAGATTATATAAATAACTAACTAAGCTCACAACCGTAATTTCATTTTAAAAATGGATAACTTTCATGGAAGACTAAAAATTCCATGCGTTTTATATGACAAAAATTATTGACAGTAAGAAGGGGATCACAGAAACCAAACAAAGTCTAAAGTAAGCAAAAAAGATAAAAACCCACAACATTTAAGAAATCCAAATAAAAGAACATAAATATTTCTTTTGAAAAATTAGATTGTGTAAAGTTGTAATATAAAATGAACAACTTCTATAAATTATACGTGCAATGTTAAAAGTCATCGCTAATATTGATATTCAACACCAACTATAGGCAGAACGATCCTCATCAACAATATTCCTATTCAGCATTAATAATATTCATATTCAACATCAACCATAGATACAAGGAACAAAAACCCACACTGATCGAACATATCAACATAGAAACACGTGAATCATCCGGCATGACGTATTTTTTTAATTGAATGAATCCAAGACTATATAAATTTGTAACTAAGCTCACAAGCGTAACTTCATCTTAAATAAAGGAAAACTTTCAAGGAACAGTCAATTTTTTTGGGGTTTTATATGTGAAAATTTTATACATCGTTTAGGGGATCACGCTAACCAAACTCCCCCTTAATAGAAAATGAACAACTTCTCTAAATTATACATGCCTCGCTAATATTCATATTGAACACCCACCATAGGCAGAACGACGCTCACCAATAATAATCATGTTCAACAACAACCATACACATAGAAAATAATAATCCACACAGATCAACAAAGTAAGACAAACACTTGAATCATCAAGAAGGACGTAATTTATCAATTGAATGAATCCCAAACTATATAAAGAACTAACTAAGCTCAGAAGCATAACTTCATATGAAAAATGGATCACTTTCAAGGAATGGTCAAATTATCGATGGTTTTATATCTAAAAAAATGTTGACAAAATTTTTAACATCACAGTAACCAAACAACTTAAAAACACACAACATTTAACAAATTCAAATCAATAGGCAAACAACATACATATTTCACTATTGAATAATTAGATTGTGTAAAATTGTAACAGAAAATAAACAACTTCTGTAAATTATACGTGCAATGTTATAAGGCAGCGCTAATATTCATATTCAACACCAACTGCTCTCCAACAAATGAAAATCCATACTGATGAAACAAACTAAGATAAACACTTGAATCATGAGGTAGAACGTAAAACCAAAACCATATATACCCTAAACGGATAACAGTACCTGCAACAAATCTACATACCACAACTTCACGTCTCTACACTGTCAATAAAAATTACATAACACCAATCACTCTCAATCAAAAATAGATAACGCCTTCATACAACGAAGAACGATATAATTAGGGGTGAAAGTTCAGGAACAAATCAATCTGCAAGAAAACCCTAAAACACATTATGAATTAATTGCAACCAAATCTCCAAGAAATTATTTGCACTACAAAAACAAATAAACACTAATCATTTGCCTAATTTCATCAAGAGCTAGGTCGATACTCCTTTTCCCGTAATATTGTATAGATTCCATTCAATGTGCTGAATTTATGGACGAATCAAATCTGCAACCTTCATGAAGCCTGCATTGGATTGGATTTTACTGTTCGAGATTGGATTTTGGTTGGGATAAGTTTTTCCTTAATTCTCACAAATGTATATATATTTATTTCCTCCTCATCACCCTAAACCTATAACTAAAATTTGGGGGATTTTTTATTTCTGCCAAAAATTAAATTTGACACTGGGAAGGGTTTTGCGCGCGGGGCTTGGTTGACTTTTAGGGTTCTGATATACATTAACTGTTCAATTATACTGAAGAGGAAATTATACAGACCAAGTCTTGGCTTGTGGGGCCACTAATGCTGTCTGGGTTGCTGACTTGGATGAATGGCCAGTTCCAGTCAGAGAGTAACATGACTGAATGTATATTCACTATATGAATGTTAATGTGGAAGAGTGTACAAAAGATATGAAATACCTAAAATAAAATAACATTCGTAGGTTAGGTTTTACATAATTCTAACGTCAATAACATTGTTTATAACAATAATTATTATCCCTCTACAACATAATGATGTATTAGTCTTTTTCACCTTCATGATGTTCTACAATTGAATGAATCCAAGACTATATAAAGAAGTAATTAAGCTCACAACCGTAACTTTATCTTCAAAATTGATAACTTTCACGAAATACTCAAATTTTTTAGGGTTTTGTATGTGAATAATCAGATTATATATGATATGTATGAGTTAAAAATTTTTTCCTAAAAACAAAGCAGATAATAGCTTTTTATATATTTTAAGATGAAACAAACATGTAAATAAAACCTCGAATTGCTAAAGATAAAATTCAATATAACTAAAAATAATCAGCCACTCAGGTTACTATATGTTTGTTAATGTCGAAGACTGTACTAAGGGTATAAAATACCTAAAATAAAATAACATTCGTGGGTTTGGTTGTACATAATTCCAACGTCAATAACATTGTTTATAATAATATTTTTTATCAATCTACAACATAATGAGGTATTACTCTTTTTCACTTCCATAATGTTCTACAATTGAATTAATCCAAACTATATAAACAAGTAACTAAGCTCACAAGCGTAAATTCATCTTCACAATGGATAAATTTCACCGATTTCTGAAATTATCGATGGTTTTATATGTTAAAAAAATTCGACAATAATTTTTACATCACACTAACCAACCAAACCCTAAACTAACCCAAAAACGCAATAACACACAACATTTATCAAATTCAAATCAATAGGCAAAGAACATACAGATTTCACTATTGAAAAATTGGATTGTGTAAAGTTGTAGTAGAAAATGAACAACTTCTGTAAATTATACGTGCAATGTTATCAGAATAATTTTTATCCCTCTGTAATATAATGAGCTATTACTCTTTTTCACCTTCAAGTTTCTACACTCTCAATACAAAATATATAACATCAATCTGAAACGAACAAGAATATAATTAGGGGTGAAGAGTTCATGAACAAACCAATTAACTAATCTACAAGAAAACCCTAAACTACAATATCAATTAATTGCAACCCAATCTGCGAGGAATTAATTGCACTACAAAAACAAATAAAAACTAACCAAACTCCATACTCAGATTAGCTTGCGACTCGACGAATCTCATCTCTCATTAGGAGCTAGGTCGATACTCCTTATTTTCTAATGTATAGATTCCACTGATATGTTCCAAAACCCTGATGTACAATATCAGCAAAACCATACTCAGTTTTACGCTCACAACCAGAACCCTATAATAGACTTGGATCAAAAACCAAATGGGTATGCTCGAGATTGGGGAATTATATTCAATAATGAAGATTTTCAGCCACACCCGGATGGATTTTATGGACGAAATTCAACTGGGTTGAGGCAAAGCTCTACCAGGGTCGGTGGACAAAACCCTATAAATTAATTTCAGCTCAACCTAGTTGAACAAATTGGGAATATTTCTTGTGGGTATGGTGTAGCTGAATTCTGGGGGACAGATTTGCCCTCACATAATATTACGGTGGAGGATGAAGAAAAACAGAATAACCCAACTAGACAAAGTGGGAATTTTTCAAATGGGTATGGTGGAGAGAATCATACCTGACTGAATGCATATCCATTACTGATTTTCAGCATAAACCAATTGGGGAAAGCGGCAACCATTTCACTGGAATGTCTCAAGAGTCCGAAAATGGGCATTATGAATCTCATCTGCAACTTTCATGAAGTTTGGATTTCATGAAATCTGATTCTTCCTGATTGGATTTTCGTTTACAAAGTTTTTTCTTTATTTTTCAGAGATGTATATATATTTATTTCCTCCTCCTCACTGTTGACCTAAATCTCAATTTGGGGGGATTTTTGAATTTTTCTGAAATTTTAAATTCAAACCGGGAATGGATTTTGCACATGTGGGTCTAAGTTGACTTTCACTATTTCATTATACGGATACTGTTCAATTATACGGATGTAAAAATTATACAAAACAAGCTCCACTTTGTGGGACCCACCTCTGCTGACTGGGCTAACTGGTCTGTTCCAGTCAGAGAGTGACCTGACTGAATGTATATCCTCTTTTATATTGTCTTGCTATGTCATCAAATATTTCACATCATCTCTAGTTTATGCCATGGGACCCACTGCCACGTAGGCATGTCAAAATGGAATGTCAACAAAAATAAAAAATATTGAAATCCAGAAACGTTAATCAAATAGAAGAGAGACAACAATTGTCAATTTTAACATCCACTAAGCCACCACCAGACTTGAGGCTATTGTTCAATCTACAGAAATAAAATTTTACTTGGGTAACACTTTCCGAAAACAATTAGCAGAATAGATATAACAATTGTCACTTAAACCACTGTAAGTGCTGGATTTCTCAAGTCTAATAACAAGCTTTTCCAGACCCATCAAAGAAATTATGGAATAAGAAGCCAGGTTCGAATCTTAGCCCACAACCTATTCCTATTTGCACTAAGCCGAATCAAATCAAATCCCTAATTAAAGGGATTAAGGTTGGCATAATTAGAGATAATTGTAATCCCAAATGTTAAGGGATTATGATTGATTTTCATTTCAAAATTAATGGGCCAAAAAGCCCATTATGAAATTGTATACATGAGGTCTTAGAGCTTGAATAAAGATGATTCTGAGTGTGTGCAAAAAAGTGCATCTACACTTTGGCCCCGTTTGTGGAATGATACATCTTCTTGTATACATGTTGTTGCAAGTGCCCATATGCATCTCTCTCTAACTTTGCTCCTACTCTTTTTATTTAATTTTTTTCATTGAAATCCATTTTACATTTTGAAATCCCTTTGAACCCATTAAGTTCTACGTACATTTCTGGATTTGTGGGTCTTCTCTCTCATTAAAATCACTTCAGACCAATCGAATAGTAAAAAGCTCTCTCTTTTATTTCCAAATTAGTCCTTAATGTTACTGCCCAAACCCTCAAATGGAGAAAAGCCAAGATTTGCATTGACCCACATACAAAAATCCATTAGTTATTTTGGAACATCCTCTAGGACATATGGGGGCCCAATCCTCATGAGGTTCTTGATTGCCAGATCAATGGATTCAGAGAACCCCGACTCTGAACTGCCTGATGAACTCGAAGCCCGAAAGATTTATTTACCTTCTCTATCAGAGCAAGGGTGCCTAGTAATTCCACAAAAAATGTAATGACTCATCATGTTGTCCATGGCGACATTTCCACCACCGTTCTCCATCATCCACTTCTAGCTCCTGCACATAGACTAGGGAGGACCAGACCCACGAGTTAGGTCTGCGAAGTTCAATCACAGTAAAATGAACAAACAGATAAGTATTTTTTACTTTTAATAACAAAAATATCCTATTACAAATTATAATAGTTAAAAGGCGGATTGCTAATTTTATTAGGACTGCCCAAGAAACTTATTTATAAAAAACATATGAGTATAACGTGTTTTACGTGTATACTTAAAAAAGTGATGATGCAAAAAAAAAAAATGGCCAATTACATCTAAGTACCCGTCTTTATATATAATGAAAAATCACCTCTGAGTGCTGATTGATAAGATAAAAAGGGCAACAGGTATAAAAAACCAATCACCAAAAATCAAAGAGAAAGGCATGAAAAAAGGTAATCGCCAAAATTAAGATGAATGGCACCAAGAAAGTTAACTGACAAGGTAAGAGCAAGCAAAAATAATTTCATTTCTTTATTTTTTGCCAAGTACACAAAAGAAAAAGAAAAAGAAAAATCCAAGTACAAGAAATCATGAATATAGGACCCAAAAGTGTGACTAAGAACTCTTATGATTGAAAATTTTGAATGCAGGAAAATACTCGCATGTGTTCGAGCCCAAATTGAACTATAAGAGAATCTCAACAGAAAGAAGAAGATCGGACAATTTGCATTCGAATCCAACCCATATGTATCGAGATGGATTGGATCCGAAGGAGCCAATGTAAGGGCTGGATTTATCAAGCCTAATAACAAGCTTCTCCAGGCCCATCAAAGGAATTATGAAATAAGAAACCTAGTTCGAATCTTGGTCCACAAGCTGCTCCTATTAGCACTAAGTCCTAAATGGCTTAGAATCAAATCAAATCCCTAATTAAAGGGATTGGGAACATAATTAGACATAATTGCAATCCCAAATGTTAAGGGATTATGATTGATTTCCATTTCAAAATTAATGGGCCAAAAAACCCATTATCAAATTGTATAAATAAGGTATTAGAGCTTGAATAAAGATCATTATGAGTGTCAAAAAAGTGCATCTACAACAACGCCCTAGCATTACAGCCTTTTCAAATTCAGTTTTAAGAATTGAAGAAACAATAGTATTGTTTGTTGGGGCCCGGGGGGAACAATAGAAAAACCGTGGTGGTGATGATGATTAGATATCATAAGTTGATGAAATTACCTGGATGATCAATACAAATAGCCTATAGGGATGATGAATAGGTTTTTTGATGATTTTATGATCAATTAAAAAAATTTAGCGGAAATTCAATTTTAATCAGTCACAAACCCTAATTCTCAAATCAATTCACAAATCATATCAATTAAGCAAATATTAATATAAGTGCAGAAATTAAATCATGAGAAGACACAAAGATTTTTACGTGGAAAACCTTGGAAAAACTTCAAGTAAAAATCACGGATACGCTTAGGTATCGATGCACTATGAATCAGAGAATTTGTACAGACTCTATGAAAACAGAACTTACAACCCCTGTAATTTGTTATTCTTCACTCGACATCTGAAAGTTTAGATTCATTCACGCTCCACGAAACTCTCGCTTCGATATCCGTACTCAAACGGCTCCGCTTCTCAACGGACACTACAAGAAATAAGGCTTTTGGGGACGGTCTATTAGTGACGGGCTAAAAACTGTCACTAAAGGTGGTCTATTAGTGACAGGCAAAACTAACCGTCACTAAAGGGTGTCTATTAGTGACGGTCCAAATAAACCGTAACGAAAGGGTGTCTATTAGTGACGATCCAAAGAAACCGTCACGGAAGGGTGTCTATTAGGGACGGTCCAATCAAACCATCACTAAACGACCCCATTTTTTCAACTCATTTTCTAATTAATTTCTCACACAACCAAAGAATAATTTGGCCCGGGTATAGTACATTAACACATGTTATTGGCTAGTACTATTATAAAAAATATAAAATATTTCTAATATTTCATCATTTACGTTACTTTGAATTGAAGTCAATTCCACTGCTTTAAATTGGGGATTTACGTTACTCAATTGAAGTCAATTTCACTACTTTGAATTGAAAATTTACTCCATTGAACTTAATTTTACTCAATTTCACTATTTTAAATTATTATTTTTTTTATCAATTTAACTCAATTAAATTACTTTGAATTGAGGGATTTATTCAATTTCACTACTTTGAATTAGGGATTTACTCAATCTTCACTACTTTAAATTGGGGATTGAACTTAATTTCTCTCAATTACACTACTTTAAATTGATATTTTTTTCAATCTTACTCAATTAAACTATTTTGAATTGTGAATTTACTCAATTTCACTACTTTGAATTGGAGATTTTATCATTTTCATTCAATTAAACTACTTTGAATTGGGGATTGAACTTAATCTCAATCAATTATACTACTTTAAACTGGGGATTTATCAATTTAACTCAATTAATTTGAATTGGGGATTTACTATATTTCAGTACTTTCAATTGGGAATTTTATCAGTTTCACTGAACTAAACTATTTTGAATTAGGTATTTACTATTTTACTCAATTGAAGTCACTACTTTGAATTGATGATTTTATCAATTTCACTATTTTAAGTTAGGGATTTACTTAATCAAACTTAATTTCCCTCAAATTCACTACTTTGAATTGAGGATTTTATCAATTTCACTCAATTAAACTACTTTGAATCGGGGGATTTACTTAATTTCACTCAATTGCACTACTTTGAATTATAGATTTTACTTAATTTCATTGAATTGAAGTCAATTTCAGTACTTTGAATTGAAGATTTTATCAATTTCACTATTTTAAAATGGGGATTTACTCAATTGAACTTAATTTTACTCAATTTCATTAGTTTGAATTTGGATTTACTCAATTTCACTACTTCAAATTTGGAGTTACGCAAATTCACTTATTTGAATTGATGATTTACAATTTCACTCAATTAAAGTCAATTTATAGTAATTTGAATTGGAAATTTACTCAATTGAACTCAATTGTACAACAAAAATTAATTTTTGTAGCAAATAATAGTTTTTGTTACGAATTTTTTATTTTTCGTAGTTAATTTTCTTCTATTTACTATGAAAATGTTTTCTAACAAATAAATAATATTTGCTACAAAATTTATTTTTCGTAATAAGTACTTATTTTTATTACAAAAATTTAGTTTTTTCCTTTCTAAACAAATTTAGTTTTTATAAGAAAAAGTAGTTTTAAAATTCAAAATAAAGCCCTTATTAACATCACTTCCCCCTAGGGCTGCAAATGAGAAATTGTTCATGAACAGCTTGAGCTTGACTTATTAAGGGTTTGGCTCATTAGTAAAGTTCCATTAATAATATTTAAATAGATTAATAATTATTTTTTCTAAAAAATAAAATAATTACTTAATTACCTCTTAAATTTACGAAAGAAAAAAAAATGGAAAGAATAGTTAGCCACCTATGAATTGGATGGGTAGATTCAACGATTTTAAAAGAAACCCTATAAATCCCCCACTTAAAATCTTCGTGCAGCCTCTAGCCTCTCACTTTTCTTTCTCTACTCCATCGATGCCCTACACAAACACACCTCCTCCTCCCCCAAAAATGGCGCCCAAATCAGAAACCCTAACCTTCTCTTCCTCCGATCCATCCATGGACTCCATCGACCCCATCCTCCACACCCACAAACTTCTCCCCTACAGGTTTCTCCGTCTCCCGCGCCTCCGCCTGAAGCTCCCCTTCTTCTGACCTATTTCATGGTGGTCTCCGGCATAGTCTACGACGTCATCGTAGAGCCCCCTGACATCGGCTCCACCCAGGACCGCGAAGGAGAAGGCGGCGAATAGAGGTCGATTGCATTTTATCTCTAATTATATGTTCCAAATACTGTTCTCATTGAAGCACAAATCCAAGGTCAGTCCTCTTGTTACGCCAACATATGATTTGACTCTGCAACATAGTGTAACTTTGGTCCTTGAGTTGTATTATAATTTTAACATTTGATATCTTAGTGGTATGAGAAATTCACCGATGTAGATGAGGTCATACTGGTGAGTGCTAAGTATGGTCATGGAGTGGACGATGTCAAGGACTGGATATTATCAAAACTACCTCTTGGGCCAGTTTATTATCCTAAGGTATGTAACGAGTCGACTTTTGTTCTTGTTGTCTTCACTCTCCTTGAAAAATGATGACCTAATCATCATAATTCCAGTATAGCAATATACCAACTGTTGGTAGTTAACTACTTGAACCTATTGCTTAATTGCAACCATGATGCAAGAACACATTGCTCCTAAAAAATACAAGATATAATGGAAATGACACTGAAAATTGAAAATATAAAAGAGGGATATAAAAGGAAGGAAGCAATTTGAATGTCTATCATAAGAACCATGTCAATTTTTATATTGGTTGTACATGACTGAAAGAAGACTGTGTTAGTCTTGTACTTATGTCATCTGCTCAATAGAGGAAAATTTGTATAAATCTTCTAATTAGTCCTGGTTATCCCTTGAAACGCATAGATTAAGCATTCTTTTATATTACTATTAGATCTTTTGTCTTGATATGGGTTGCGTAAGGTTGATTGCTGGCTGGATTTTTGGTGATTTTCTTGCTTATGTCTGAAATTATTTCTTCAAAAGCTCACCTTGATCACATAAGTTTGATTAGATGTTATTTTTAGATATTATTTTGAAGCTAAATCATATAAAAGTGAAATTGATGTGGCTAAATGTTGCTTCGTGAAGCTTCGTGAAGATTATAGACATCCTAGAATATCCCTAGAATTTTCATTGGCTACATTGATTTGTAATCGAATCCATCAGTTTTGAGTCATTTCTGACAGAGACATATGCAGAGGAATAAAATTGTACTTTCTTGTTGGTTTAATACTAAAGCAAATAGTGTCTCTCAGGTTTTCATCCTCCTTGTTCCCTTCTCTTATCCCAGGAAGGTTGTTTAATAATGATACTGACATATTAGAACTACCCTTTACCGGTTATGCTCTCTCAAGTTTTTCCCTTTTCTTCATCTTTCTCTCTTCTAACAAGGTAGATTAAGAGGAGATGTTGAGAAATGTTTTAGTAACCTGTAATTTAATTCGTCTAATTAATAAGTGGGCAGTATAACTTCATTAACAGTAGTGTTTGCCTATTATTAAAATTTCTTTTGAGAATTTTTTTAAATCAAATATTGCTGGATGTTGTAAGAAATTATTATATAAAGTGTTGCTAAACTGAATAGGACGTGCATCACAAGCCTGGTAGTAATGGGCTGATCGCAGTGCCTTCCACAATTTCTTCTTCGTATAAATTTTTTTTTGAGTACATAGCTTCGCATTCATCCAGGAATATGATGGGAAAAATCTTAAAGGTTGTAGGTTTAGCAATTACTGAAGCTTTTACTTCTTGCGTTTTGGCTTCAATTTTCATCACCTAACCAGTATCATTTATAATAAACGTTTTTTGCCCTGCTAGTTTATAACAATCTATGTCTCTCGTCTTCGGATGAATATACTGTACTTTTTTCTTCTTTTTCTTCTTTTTTACTGAACAATTCAATATGTAAAAAATGCTTTCCTTGTTTACTCAGGATATTTCTAGTGAGCACCCAAAAAGATTTTTTGTAGCTGAAATTATCAGAGAAAAAATCTTCATGCAATAAGCTACTTTCTTTACATTTTGAGTATAGTAAGTGTGTATCCTTGTGGTGTATCATTTCTCACCATTTTTTCTTTTCCACATTAGAAACATAAAGAAATCAGAAGAGGACATACCAGTTCCACCTATTGTGAAGAGTGAAGTTCTTTGGGGTAAGCCTTCTATTAGCAATCATTATCTTTCTTGAGGTGGAAATGTTTTTGTATTAGGGGATTGATGGGAATTTTATCCCTTAAACCAGTTCATTGCAAATAACATTGGTTACCATTCAGTTGTTTTAATACTATCCTGCTTGATTATATACGTGCTTCTATAAGTTAATGTAACTCATACCAAAATGTTCTTTTTCGGTTATATATCTTTTAGCTATTGTCTTCCCTAATTTAAGCAACTTCATGTATACAAGATGTATCTTGAAATAAATAACACTTTCATGAGTTTGGCAAGTTTGTTCTCGTGGTTAAGTCGCTCAGAAGGGTGAAATCGATTGCCATGTTATACTGCTTAAACCTCCATTGCAGTTTAATTTGCGTGATTAGTAATATCTACTAGGTCTTTATTATCATGCTGCATCCTCTATTATTCTGTATACAGTAGGGCAATGTGCCAAACTATTGGTTTTTCTTTTTCTTTTTGCTATTGTTTTAGAATGTTGTTCTTTGTTGCCTTGAATTTTTTTATTGAATATCGTATTGAATTATCATACTACTATGCAAATTTAACTTCAAATCGAAATTCTTATATATTGTTGTTTTCATTTTGTTTTATGGAACAATTCTTATGATATATTTTCTTTTTTCTGTTTTGTTTGTAGGTTTTGACTTGGGCATTAGGAGGACTTGGACATTTATTCTCTTATTAGTTTTTGTAATAGTATTTTGAATATATTGGAATGATTTATTTACAAAGACATTTGTATACTACGGTGTTGAAGCTTAGGTTGCAAGGTTGAATTTTTTATTTTGTAAATTTAGTGTTGTTCCATTTTGCAAGTTCCAGCAAGTATTTATAAATTTCACAGTACAAATGTCCTTAAATTATTTATGATTAATGGTGTATTATTTATGAGCTCTATGTCTCAAGTTCTTTTACTTCTATTAGGTTTGCTTTGAATTATGTTTGTGGCACTTTTCTTAATTTTGTTATAACTCTAAACAAATGTAAAAGACAATCAACTGTAAATAGTAACCAAAAGAAATGATAACATAAAAAATAAATTAGTGACAAATCAAACCATCTCAAATACTTATTCGGGACAGTCAAATTAATTATTTAAGACAGTTCACAACCGTCTCTAAAAGTTATTTAAGACAGTCCAAAACCGTCACTAAAAGTTATTTAAGACAGTCCAAACCCGTCATTAATAGTACAATTATTAGTGACGGTTTGTACCGTCACTAAATGTCGGCTATTTGTGACGATCGGATTTTACCGTCACAAAAGAGTACTAAAGACACTTTTATTAGGCACGGTCCATTTTCACTTTTAGGGACGGTTTTGAGACTTTTAGGGACGGTTTTGACTGTCCCTAAAACCAAGATTTCTTGTAATGGGATTAAATCACCACGAAGACTCCTGTTTCGATCTCCGCATTCAGATAGCTCTGCTTCTCAAAATGGATCAACGCAACCAAGTTGCAATCAGCGGTGTGTAGATTTTTCAGTATCTAGATGATTCAATCGTGGATGAGATCGTTGATGTAGAAGCGTGATAGAATCAACTCCAAAACAAGAGAGAACTAGAAGAATCACTCAATGATATTTTTGTTCTCTATATCAATATCTATGTAGAATAATATTAACAATAGAATACTGTAGAAAATATCTTTTCAAAGCTCTAGCCTCCTCTCTTGTAGACCTTTGATATTTATAGACAATGATAAAACAAACCGTAAGTTTACCCTTTTCTGTATTTCACACCAGACCGAGTCAAACCCTATATTCTGATGTATATATTGTGTATAACACGTATACCAATGTATAAAGTCGAAGCCACCTCATAGAAAATCAACTTGGGGTAGATCGAGCATCACAACAAACATACAAACAACTTGCCGCAGCTACGCTTGAAGTGTAGGTCCAAGCGTAGCTTGGAGCGTACCTTCAAGCGTAAAACTCCACTTTCCAGTCACTTTTTGATTCTGAAAGTGTAGGCATTTTTGTTCAAACCACGTTTCTCCACAACTGTACCAAAATGACCCTCTTGACTCACCGAGAGTTTTTGCTTGAATTGACGGCTTTGGGAAATACCGTTTTTGCCCTACTGGAGACATTTTTACTCAATACTACACTTCTCTTGTATTCCTCACTACTTTAATGCTTGATTTTGCCTTCATCAAAACTTGTAGATGTCGTTGAAACCAAAACAACCTATCTAACACTCAACATGGTTATTGTCTAGAACATGCCATAAATAAACAATACACAAAAGTGTTCTTACAATTGATAACTTGTGACTAATATATAAAAAACTAGCATGATGCAGCAGGTGTACGGATATGTTGATATTATGGTATTGATATTGATATTTACGTCAATATTGATCCGATCTTAAAAATCCAAGCCCTCAAAAAGACCTTCTCCTTCGATGGCAGAAGTTTTGAAAATAGCCCACTGGCAGTTTTTTATTTTGTGCAACTCTAAAGCCTCTGGCACTGCAGCATCATCAAGTGCACCAGGAAGATTCTGTAGAACGAAAAGGACAAGAACCAAAATAGGTACAATATGATGCAAGCATCAGAAAGTTAATCCCGCTGATCAGAATGTCAGGCTTGCCCAGGCCTAGAGTCTTCCTAAAACCATCTTCCTTTGATCCTATGTTGCTTCACATGGTCATGATGTCTCCTACATTGTTGCTGATGTGGTGTAGTTCTAGGCATATGGAGTCCTTCAAGCCTACCTGGCTTTCTTTTAGTTTTGCTCTGTTGAATAGAGGGTGGCCTGTTCCATGGTGGATTATTAGCTCTAGCTTCTGTTGTAGCCATGGTTAGCTTTGTGCTTGTAATTATTTGCTAGTGTTGTCTTGGTTCCTCAATGTGTGGTGAACTTAGGGTTTCCACCTTGGGGTATGCCCCATGCATAATGTAAGGCTTTGCCTTTTTGGTTTATCTATAGATCTCAATGCGGAATTTTTTTTTTAAAAAAAAAACAAAATTGCAGTCATAATCATAGATGGTGAACATCATCCACCAACCAAAGTCTGAACCTAAATAACATTTCTGGAAAAATAAATGCGGCATAAGAGATCACTTTTTTCACTAATAGCATCAATGGTTGGAACACTACGCTTGCATGGTCGACTTGCTTGGCCGAGCAGGGAGATTACAAGAAGCCTTCTTCGGATTGGTGAGCAAAATTAAAATTGAGCCCAATGCAGTTATACGGGGCACTCTACTTAATGCGGGAAGAATATATAAAAATCTAGATCTTGCTATGCTTGCTGCAGAAAACTCCTTGCAATTGAAACTCATAAGACTTCAAATTGTGTACCCTTGTCAAACATGTGCGTTGAGTCAGGGAGCTGGGATGATGTTGAGAAAGTGAGGGTGATGATCAAAGAGGGTGTAGCAGATAAACAACCAGGATGCAGCTGGATTGAAAATGAAGAATGGGTAATTGACGAGCAATGGGGGTGTAGCAGACTTCTGCCATTCTAATGATGAAGCAAACACGAGAACGGCAGAAGTCTGTCATTAATCGAAGATTTTAACAGCACATACGAGAAATATAGACGTTGTTCATTATTCAATAATTATTTTCATATGTAATGTATTGTTAAGCTCTAGGAACAAAAAAATGGAGTTCATACAAGAGTTGTTAAGTATTGCTTCCCTCATGAGCCTAAACCATGTGTGATCGGTGCTTGAGTAGCTGATTTGGCAAGAGAACAAAACTTTTAGCATTAGAGTCTAAGAGGTACTGCAGGTATTGTAAGGAGTAAACGGTGCAACTATTTTCAATAATTATTGAGCATGCTGCAATATTGGTACTTAATTTAGTATGCAACCAAAAAGTTTTTTCGTGAATCTATACATTAGAGAGTGAGCATGAATAGTGCTTCTCCGGCTTTTGTTAAAAGAAAAGAAGAAAAGAGAAGACGGGGACCACAAAACCAACAAAAACATTTTCTAAAATCTGAGTATCAAATATTATCATAAATTCACAAAATCAATCAGATGGGTACAAGAAAAATCCTAATTTTCTTAGAATTTAAACAAAATCAATTCAACAAATCATTAGATCCTGCAAAGTTCCAAATCACAATGAAAGAAGAAAATCAACTAAACACCAACTCCGCGAAAAGAAGTAAATATTTTAATGAGCAAAGGTTAATGAAGATCAACACCTTTTTATCCTTGTTTTTTTTTTTCTTTTTTCCCACGTGAATGTGGTCTTGGGCGACATAATGTTGTTGCAATTGGTTCCTGCTCGTCATTTCCATCAATGCTGTTGGGTGAAACCAGACTTTCCACATACAAAAACTCGTTATATGAAACAGGAAAGACAACTTTTTGTAAATGTATTTTCCTTGATATTGTACATTGCGAATTTGGTTTCAAGACCAGGTGGTACTCCACAAATCTTCACAAGAAGTTCACCATTTCTCAAGAAACATAGCGGTTCTACCGAAGTTCTCAACCCACATGGAATGCAGATAAACTTACTCCAAAATGCCTCGCCCCAAAGTCCTTTGCCAAGGACAGCTCAACAAAACCTCCATCAACACCATCGACGCGAGATGAAGTATACAAACATCCTCTAGAAGACCCCACTCTCTGCCGCCAAAAAAATTATGATGGGCCCCGAATACCATCTAGGGACATTTCACTAAAAACCTCATTCGATAAGTCAAAAGAAAGAAACACCCACTGGAGAAATATAGCATTGGGTCTTGGTGATACCCAATAAAGAGCTACATCCAAGAAGAATTTTTTTATTAAAATCATTGATTTCTGAACACGAGTACAATACTGTAACATCCCATATTATTTTCCCAATTTTCTGAAATTATTTCTGATCTATTTTCGGTTGTGACGTCACTTGTTCATGACGTCAAGTTTATTCTTGATATCTCACGTGTAAATTTTTCGCGTTTACGTCTGCACTCGACTTGACGACGTTGCAATTTCTCCTCGATGATTTCGTGGACTTTCTTTGGCGATTACATGATTTGACGTGACGGTAGTGTTTCAGACTTGGTGAAACGTTGACGTGAGTTCTGGATTCAACAACACGACTCTGCAATTGTCTCTTCGGTGACTTCGTGGAGTTTCTTATGTGATTACGCTATTTGACATGATGTTTTGTGTTTCAGACGTGGCTAGAGGTTTACGTGGGCTTTAGTGCCGATTACGTGGATTCGTTTAGACGCTCGACGTTTGGTGTTTCGACTGGGTTGTGACATGCTTAGTATGTCCGACGTTTAAGGCTCCGACGTTGTGTGAGTTCGGCATTTAGTGCGTTAGGGGTTCGACATTTTGTTTTTCCCTTGTAATGGGATTAGTATGTGTTTCATTGGATTGACGTGCCTTGTTTAGCTGACGTGCTTAGGAGTTTTTGTATTCTCCTTTATCGTTTTCTGCGTTTGTATTTACGCGATATAGTTGGGACGTTATCACTTAACATCTTGTCAGGCTTAGGATGTGCTAGGTGATGTAAGGAGTTGTAATTTTGTTTCGTATTTGGTTTAGTACGTGCCTTGTCTAACTGACGTACTTTGTGTTTGTATGTGGGTGCCCCTATGTATTGTTTGTGTCACGCCCCGTTATTCCTGAAACTCCAATCAGGAGAATCAGTGAATACCGGGGTATGACGTCACAGAAAACGACAACCAAAATCAATGATAACATCGAAATACATGGAATGTGAATGAAAATGAAGTATTCCATGTCACCTGAGTGATAGAAACTCAGTAAAGAATTCTAACGAAAATCCGGCAAAATTCCGTTTGTAAATGGAACATCCGGACAACCCAAATTCAACACAACAGAACAACCTGTCCATAATAACAAGAATAAAAGTAATGGCACGCAACCCAACATTCCAGAAACCTACTAGGGCCGAGATAATGGAAAAGAACACCAATACCTCTCCAATACCCCTCTAAAATCAATAGAGCCTCAAATGCTCAAATAAAATTATAAAGAAAATCATATGGTGATGCCGAAAAGGTATAAAGGCACCCCAAAACAACAAGTACTGAATGAGCCACCAAGCTCAAATAAGAATACATAAAACTAAATGTAGTGTCGAACAAATACAATGGCACCCCAACATAATAAATACACAGAACGAAGATACAACACAAGGGGATCTGCCAACAACCTGGCTCCCAAGAGAATGAAAGAATATACGAGCATGACTACGGAAAGAGGAATAAAACTACCGTCCCAAATCACCCGTGTCGTCGTTGCTGAGCATAAGCCTTGCTGCGTCCACCTGTAAACCTGCAACCTGTGTGGGAGTGAGCACAACCTCGGGGGCTCACCATAATATCAATACATCACTCATAGCCGTCTAGAAAATGCTAACCATCCCGTGTACATGCATCTATCCTAGGTCGGTCGATCGTCTCATGCGGCGCCCACGCCAAACAGAGACCCCAAAATTACCTCACCAACATTACGGATATCATAGGAACTACAGATCAACAAGAAGGAAAAATAAACACGTGTATACGTATATATATATATATAATATATATATATATATATAAAGTCCCGTAAACAGCTAATCCTAGCACCTGGTGTATAAAGACGCCTAGTCGAATACACACTCTCGTCTAGAGATACAACCAGAACTAACTATCTATTATACCGTGCACCGAGCACGCCACTAAAGATTCCTAGGAGGTAAGATCACTCACTAGGACTACTAGAAGAGAAAAATCATAATCATGTCCATAATTAATTCATAATTCTTACACATAACCTCTATCAAATCATACCTGGAGAGTCTCAATCTCACAATTTCAATCCTCAATACAGTCCTTTTTGTTTACAATATTTCATGAACTAATCCATTCACCTCAAAGAAATACAGAAGGAAGTATATTATCACCACACTGGATTCGGTAACCAACCAACTATCTCTAACTCATATTGCCTATCGAGGCACTAAAAAGGGCACAAATCAACAAGGTCACTTCTAACTCATACCGCCTATCGAGGCACAAGAAAGGGTTACTGGAGTCATTTAGTCCCAAACATATGCCATGGCCCTCGGGTTTTTAAAGAAAAATGTTGAACCCCGAAGGATTCAACCGATTTTTAAAGAAAATGTTAGGGCCCGGTCAAATCATATTTGGTTCCAATGCCTCCTAACCCAACCAAACACTAGGAATTGCACTATGTGCGCTTAACTTAATCTCACTTCTCTTACCCGAGAAGATCCACAGACCACACGAATGATCATATTCCTTACCTAAATGAATGAAACCTTAGAAACACATGTTCGAGTTAAAACCCAAGAAACAATATCACGGGGAACAGAACTACTAGAGTTCAACCAAATATCACCTCAAAGTCACATTCGAACTTATTTCGAAACAGGTTCTAAGACCTTCAACTTAATATAGGAACTTATAAACAACTCCTGAAAGGTTACCAAACCAACACATGGATTTAAGTGTTCCTCGGGACAACTAGGAGGAATCTGAAACAATCAAACTCTAAAAACATATCTAGATCTCAGAACTAACCTCGAGTCTCAAGAACGGGACAAACCATGTCCAAAGTTCACTAACTTTACCAGAACATGTAGGAAAGGAGATTTTCAAGTCACACGGCTAAAAACCATTTACTACTCGAAACATTTTTAAAATGGAAGGGTGAGCGACAAGCTCAAAATATACAAGCCAAGAGAAACAAGGTCAGACTAACGAGTCTTACCCGACCTTTAACCTGAACAACTCTCCCCACTACCGAACTGGTCTAATAATCATCCAGTGATAACACTAATCACCAATCCCAAAGGCCTATTGTGGCCAAAGGCACAACCACAACCAAGTCTCAATATACGACTAGCCAACTCAACTCAACTCCAACTCAATGGGGAAACAATTAATTCTCAAAACCTCTTTTCATCTATATCCACGTAACCACCTGGAACACATGCCAACCATGGCTCTACTAATCCAGGTTTTTATTATCGTCGAACTTTCTTTCTTTCTTACAATTTTAAATCTTTAAATAATCATTATAATTTAACCACAGTTAAAATATTAATTCCAAACACCGCGCCTTAGCGCCAAAGAGAATAATACAAATATTTAATTACAACTCAGACATCACATACTCAATATCGATAATCAATAATAACAGGCAAGTACATATCAAATAAATGTCCAATATGAATGTAAATGCCATGACAATGCAACTCCAATTCAACCCTAACCACTAAAGGGTGAAACAAATATCCAGGAATCCCAAACCGTTCACTGTTGGGGCAACAAACGCACAACAGGAAGGGTGGGCGCTGCCAAATAGAGTGCGGATACCACGACCGCGCGGAAACCGGAAAGTGAGGCCCAAGCCCTCACCCCCAAATGTCTAGAGAATTGAGAGTTACTAGCTCCCTGGGTGATAGACCACCCCCTGACCAGTTGTTGCGACATTCCAAATGATCCAGACATGCACATAATATAACTGAGGCATGCAACGTGCACCGAAACAATATATATATAACATGGTGCTATATGAATGCAAAATGCCTCCACATGTATTTAATATGCTCAACAACACGACATGAAAGCCAAACAATCTCATACCAAGGATGCTTCACAATTTAAATCACACAGTAATTAAATTTCATTTATCACAAAAATACTCGGGTTCTCAATTACCCCATCTTTATAGATTTTTATATGCCAGCATGCTTTTAATTTAATTTCCAATAATTATTTTTAAATTAATTCACCTCAGCAAAAAAATTAGACAATTAAATTCACAATTAAATTTCTTTATAATTTACAAGAAAATAAACACGGTAACTAAAATCAAGTCTATATCGTCACTCATTCTCGTGAATCCCCCTAACATATTTTTAATTTAAATCAAATATCCACAACAGGGGAAAAATTATTAATCGGATTTACTTCCATATACAATTTCTATAAACCTATTTCGAACTCAAGGGGGTACTAAACCGCCTATATCGATTTAATTTATATAGGTTTATAATTATTCTAATTTCTCCGAGAAATAACTTATTGAAGTTCTCAAGGGAATTAATATATTTAATTTCTCTAAAGGATTTTACAAATCCAACATTCTTTAATCTATTTATGGGTATTTAATAAATTTTATAAAAAGTTCTAAATTCCCGTCTATCACTAGGAATTTAATTAAATATTTTTATTTACCCATAAACATACAACGGGGATTAATTAACATTTTCTACGTACTATTAGAGAGTGCCAGATATGAATATATATATAAATTCCCACCTACTTTAATTGTTTACAAATAGTCCCACCGTGACAGTACCGGCCGTGAATAGTGCTCGCCGCCCAAAGTTGTCCGAAAAATATTTTGAATATGTCGAAATGACCGTTTTACTGTCCTATTCAATATAGTTGAAACCCGTTAGCAATCGATTAACAATTTTGAACAAATCTACAAAAATCAAAACTGAAATTCATACTGAAAATCTGAAATTCCCGGCAAACAGCTCAACGGTTTCACACCAAATTCGGATATAACGTACACGGTACCGAGGCCGAGCTATCCTCCGAAAATCAGCCCAAACCAAGCCCGACTCGCTACTGAGTCAACCCGACTCAGTCCGACGGAACACAGTTCTGTTCGTCAACACACACGGCTGAACACCAAGTCCGGCGACCCACGCCACCGCGAACCACCAGCCCGTCATCACCGACAACCACCGCAACTTCCATCTCAAACGAACTCCACCAGCAAACCCTCATCAGTCCCTAACCGAATCGCACCGCTACAGCCACAGCCACCAAGAACCGGCTCAACTCCTCTATACACACGCATCAATCGGCGATGAAGGAAAGGTAGTGAAGGTCTGCAACCTGCTGCGTGAAGGAAAGAATGAGAAGAAGAAGAAGAGAAGGTGCAGATCGTGTATGTCTCAGCAACTGAGTCATTTACATATGTATATATTTATGGGTAATTGCAAATGTAACTCTCTCTTTCTCCAAAATCACATTATGACCCCCATATAATTCTCTCATATATACATACATATATCTAAATTACACTAACAACTTTCCAATTTTCCATAATTGCACAAGTGACTTTGTCATTTTCCATAATTACTAAAATAACTTTCCAATTCCCATATTTACATGTGTGACTCTCATGTCTTGCCAATTCACACTTTAATCCCCAAGACATATATTATATATCTCTCTATATATATATCTATTTTCCATTAATATATATATATATATATAATTGCCCATTTTGATTAATAATAAACGAATAATTATTATTACATATTTTAATTACTAGGCAATAATAATTCAGCATTTTATTTATTTAATTATTAATTACTCGCATGTATACATATTCCTATGAATATATAATCACAATTAAATTCGCGTAGATAAAATAAGTCCCGTAAAATATACCGAGGGCACTCAAATAATTCCACGTGAGCTCATAAAATTCACCGGACTCCAAATAATAATACGAGCTTAAACAAGTACTCCGGGTACGAAACTCTTCCACTAATTAAATCACCGAAAGCCCTATCGGACTCCAAATAACTAATACAATCCGAAATGAATAACCCAGTTATATAATCGGGTATAAACTAAAATAAATCACAAATTGACTCGCAATGTATATCACGCGAACTCGAAAAATAAACGGGATACCCAATAATCCCAATATATATCGGGAGCCTCCAAATAATAACACGTGAACTCGTAAGTCCACGGGACGTCAACTAAATAATATAAGCCTAAATAAATACGTCAGGGTTCGAAACTCATCCACTTATTAAATCACCGAAAAACCCACGGTCACCAAATAACTAATAAAATCCGGAATAATTAACTCGGTTACAAAATCGGGTATGAATATTTATATAAACCAAATTAAATCACTAATCGTCTAGCGGTTTATACTACGCGTTCCCCGTAAACTCTAAAGATAGTCAAGAAATAATACCAATCCAAATAAACACTCCAGGTACGAGACTCAACTACCCGATCATCGGAGTCGTCACTAACCCAATCGAGTCAAAACCATAAGTGCCGAACTAACCAAAAGTGTCGTCTAGTCGAAGTACTAAACGCTACAGGTTTAAACAAAATCGCACTACACTCATCATGTACGTATAAACATGAAGAAATAACCAGATAATACAAATACACATAAGCACGTAAGACAAACAACTAAGGCACATAAATACACATAAGCACGTAAGACAAACAACTAAGGCACATAAATTCACATCAACACACAGGGCATCAACACACATAGCACGTATATACAAACATAAATAAAATGAGCGAAAGGACTATCAATACTCCTGAGCACGTCAGCTAAACAAGGCACGTACTAACCCCATAACTAGGAGAAACAAAAACGTCGAATCCCTAAAGCACTAACTACCGAACTCAAATCACTGAGTCGAATCCCTAAACGTCAAGCGTCGAAACAAATCCATTTAGTCGATAACACTAGCTGTCAATCATCACAACTCAATCACGTAGTCGATAATAAGAACACACATAAACGTTTCACCAAGTCCGAATCTACTAAACGTTGTTGTCAAGTCATATAGTCATCATCGATACTCCACAAAGTCGTTAAGGTGATCTCCGCCAAGTCGCGCAATCGAATCCAAGCGTAAACGCGAAACATTTACTCGTAAAATACACAGAGTAACCATGACGTCATGAACAAGTGACGTCATCACCGAAAATAAATCAAGAATAATTCAGAAAAAAGGGAAAATAAAACGGGGTGTTACAGTTTGAGTTGTGTGCTTAGGGGTATTTATGTTAGTTTGTTTATTTTCCCGTATTTGTACTTGTGTGACATGTATTTTTAGAATTATTGGGTTTTTACCCCATGCTAGTTATACCAGTTATATTAATTATTCGGCGTCCTGTTAATTTTTCGAGCTCGTATGATTTTATTTGGGAGTTTCCGTTACATTTTGGAATTTATTGTTCGTATGTATATATTATTAATTGGGAATATATAGATATGTGGGTATTTAATAAATGTATTTAAATGAAATTATATATAGGTATATGTATTATTGGCATAAGGATTCACGAAGCTTCTCCATCTTTCTCTAACCCCCCCCTCACGCGCAGACTACTCCTTATTTCTTCTCCTTCTTCATGTTCACGACCACATATTTGGTTATCCTTCTCTCCTCTTCAATTAACACCAGTTCTTCTCCACCACCACCACCACCATCATCATCATCATCGTCGTCTTGTGTGCAAGAGAGAGAGAGAGATCGCGCAGCAGTGGCACTGTCATTTGGAGGTCGCTGAACTTGCGACGATGGTGGGTTATGTTGCGACGGCGTGGCCGAGGCTGTTGGTGATGGTGCGACGTCGTGATGTGGTGGTTCGCAGTGGTAGAGCCTATCTTAGCTAGAGAGAGAGGAGGCGTGATCTGAAGCTGAGTTGTTCGCCGGAACAAAAGCCAGGGACGACGGCGTGGTGGTCGTGCGACGGCAGATGGTCGTGCGAGGTGGCCACAATTGCAAATCAGACGCAATTGGCCGAGGGTTTCGGTCGTGACCTAGGGTTTCAGTCATGGGGTCTGGTGGTTCGCGACCTGGGGTTCAGCCAGGACTGGTGATGGCGGCGATGTGGTGTCACGCAGGAGGTCGTGGTGGTGCTGGTTCGCGCAACGATGGTGCTGACAAATAGTGGCGAGTTCAGCCAGACCAATTGCTAATGGGCTTCGTATATATTGTATAGGTCATCGAGACGGACGTTTCGGTATATTCGAAATAATTTTTCGGGCAACTTTGGTTGGCGGGCTCTATATTCCGGCACCGACACTGTTCACGACGGGACAGTTCGGGACTGTTTGTAAGCAATTAAAATATGTGGGAATTTACATATATATATATCCTTATATATATGCATATCTAGCAGTCACTAATAGTGCGTAGAAAATGTTAATAAATCTCCGTTGTATGTTTGTGGGTAAATAACAACGTTTAATTAAATTCCTAGCGATAGACGAAAAATCTAGAAATTTTGTAAAATTTACGAAATACCCATAGTTGGATTAGATGATTGGCGGAAATAGAAATACTTCAGAGAAATTAAATTAAAAGGTGTATGTGGACGTAGATCCGGTTAATTGATTTTCTCCTATTTTATATATTTTATTGAAATTAAAAATAAGTTAGGGGATCTACAAGAATGAGGGACGTCAAAACTTAGACACAGTTTTAGTTCCCTTTTTAGTTTATTTTTCTCGTAAAATATAATATAGTTATATTGCGAATTAATTAGTCCCTGAGGTGGACTAATTTGAAAACAATTACTGAAAATTAAACGAAAAACATGCGAACTTATAAGAATTTATTAGTATCGAGAAATTGAGAATCCGGATGATCTTAAGATAAATTGACGTGATTGGCTGTTATAATTGAATTATAAATCATGCTTTTAAAAATGAAAATGATTATATATTGTGGATTGGTTGTATAAAACGGATTGTGAGACATATTTTCCAATTGATAATGTTATATTTCAATTATTGACTCACTGTTAAGGCATGATATACATATTTCATACACCGTGAGCATTGATATTGCATTGGGTGTGGTTTCATGTCTCATTCATATACCATTGGTTTAAGTGAGTCTTTCGGGAAGTCGCAACAACTAGCTAGGCGGTGTCTCTCGCTACCGGCGGACTAGTAATCCGGGAATCAGGGAGGCGTGGGAGGATGTGATCCGAACACGGTATGTTTTTCACGAATCGATATAATCCTCGTGGTTGTGTTACTTTGGCGACATTATACCCGGTTGTCCCATGTTAGATAGGATGTTATTGGCATTACATAATATTCACATTGAGCTTTCATTCATTTATATGATCATTTATTGATCTTTTATACTGTTGATATTTGCTATTATTGAGCAGATGGTATGGTATCTGTATTGTAATAAAAATTATGCTTTTCCTTGGGAGCTACGACTGAGTGGCTGTGATCGGGATGGTATTTGTAAATTCATTAAAAATGGTGGAAATTAACTCAATGTGAATAAAAGTTAAAGATTTTAAAAAAATAGGCTTTGGGGTTAAACTGTTTCCCTTGGGTTGGGCTCTAGTTAAGCTGGTTAGCGATATACTGAAACTTAATTGAGTTGAGTGTGGATATACATGAAAAGAGATTTTGGTAAATTCACTGCCCTCCCCCGAGTTGGGTGTCTAGTTGCGTTGGTTAACGCTTTACAGGGACTTAATTGAGTTTGTAATGTTCGGCCATATAGGACTTCGTGGTTGGTGAGTGGTACTATCACGGGTTGATTGTTAGGCCACTTCGATGGTGTGAGGAGTTTAGAAATTCAAAGTTTGCTCTAGGGTCATAAATCTTGCCGTCTCTCTCTTTCGAATGTTGATATTTGTGAGCTCGTTATCCTTTCCTCCCATTGGTGGGAATATTTTTGACTATTAAACCATGGTTATTCCGATACCTTGAAATCTAGGTCATGGTTTGGATCTTTGGGATCAAACCAGGGTTTTTTCAAAGTTTTGAAAACTTAAAGCTTTTGAATTTTTATAAATTGTGTTCTTTAATTACCCCGGTGCCCGTTAACTATTTTTGAAAGTCAAAAATCAAAAACTTGTTTTGTAAACTATGTTTATATTCTTGGGACCAGGAGTACCGAATGTTAATTCGCTTTTGGAAGAAATTTTCGAAAATATCATTTGAAACTGTTTTGTAAAATCGGTAAATTAGGGCATGGGTTGCCCCTGTTCTAGAGATCTCTATGTTATTTCCGAGATCTCGGCGTCGTTAGAGGTCGATAAATCCAGGTTCCTCCTAGCTTGTTGTCTGGGATTCCTTCCTGTGCCTGGTTTTGTTTGGACACTCTTACGGGATTATTTTTATAATTTTTTAAATAAATGTTAAAGGTCTTAGGACCAGATTTGGAAGAAGTTTAAAAGTGCTTTTAAAATGGTTATCGGTTTCAACTCTAGTAGTTATTCTTTCTCGTATAGTTATTCCTTGGGTTTGAGCCCGGACTTGTGATGTTGTGTTACGCACACATAGTGCGGTTCCTGTTGTTTCTGTTGGGTTCAGAGACATTGGAACCAAACATATTTGACCGGGTCCTAACTTTTTCTTAAAAACCGGTTGAATCCTTCGAGGTTCAACATTTTTCTTTAAAATTCCGAGGACCATGACATCTGTTTGGGACTAAATGACTCCAATAACCTTTTATAGTGCTTAGATAGGGAGTATGAGTTAGAGATAGTTTGGTTGGTTACCGAATCCGGTGTGGGGATAGTATTTTCCATTTTTATGTTCCTTAGAGTGAACGGGTTGGTTCACTGGTTATTGTAAGTATAAGAACTGAATTAAAGATATAAAATGTGAGAGCGACTTTCTCTCTAGGAATGATATAATAGCGATGCTAGTTATGAGCGATGATCGAGTTGTGGGCATGGTTATGATGATTCACCTTCGGTAGTCATAGTAAGTGATCTATTTACCTTCTAGGAACCTTGAGCAGCGTGTTAGGTGCACGGCATGGTAGATAGTTAGTCCTTGTAGTATCTTTAGATGAGAGTGGAGTTCAGATTGGTTGTCTATAGGCCTCGGTGACAGGCTTAGTTATTTACAGGACTTTATATATATATATATATATATATATATATATATATATGTATATACGTGTTGTTTATATTTTCGTTGATCTGTAGTTCTTATGATACACGTAGTGTACTTGAGGTTAGTGATGAGGTTATTGATGGGGTCTCGGATTGACAGGGTGCCATGTGAGACGATTGACTAACCTAGGATACATGCATGCACACGGGATGGTTAACCTTTTCTAGACGGCTATGAGTGTGATGTTTTGATATTATGGTGAGCCCCCGAGGTTGTGCTCATCCCCACACAGATTGCAGGTTTGCAGGTGGATGCAGCACGACGCGGTCAGCGGCGATGGTACAGGTGATTTGGGATGGTAGTTTTGTTCCTCTTTCCGTAGTTATACTTGTGTATTCTTTTATTCTCTTGGGAGCCAGGCTGTTGGCAGATTCCCTTGTGTTGTATCTTCAATTTATGTATTTATTATTTTTGGGGTGCCTTTGTATCATTTCGGCACTACCGTATGACTTTTTGTATTCTTATTCGAGCTTGATGGCTCAGTTGGTTTTAGAAAGGGGTGTTGTGTAAAGGTTTTGGTGTTCTTTTCCACTACCTCGGCCCTAGTAGGTTCTGGAATGTTGGGTTGCGTGCCATTGATTCTATTTCTATTGTAATGGGCATGTTCTTTTGTTGTGTTGCTTTTGGGTTGTCCGGATGTTCCATTTACAAACAGAATTTTGCCGGATTTTCGTTAGAATTTATTACTGAGTTTCTATCACTCAGGTGGCATGTGATACCTTGTTTTCATTCTTATTCCATGTATGTCGTTGTTGTTATTGATTATAGTGGTCATTTTCCGTGACGTCATACCTTGGGATTCGCTGATTCTCCGGATTGGAGTCTCAGAAATAACGGGGTGGGACAAACACAACCTTTGTATTATTCTCCATGAATTGTGTTTAAGACTAAACACATAAAAAGTGAAATTCAAACTCGGAGAGGGAAAATTAGTTCTAGTTACCACAACAACTTCGTAATCATCATGGTGAGAGTCAAAACCAAAAACACAATAACAATAATCTTAATGATCAACTCTAGGAATAATGGGTGGTTTAGGCCATTTGTTGTAGGCTCTAGTAAAAGGGTTGTATATGATAAATTCGAATAGTCGAAATATATAACAAATCAATCCATTGCAAGAACCAACAAAATCGAGTCCTTTGTAGCGCAATGGGCCATGTAACTCTACTACGACATGTGCATTAGTGTCTATGATTGAGGAGGGTAATAACAGGTGATACCGATTTTCGGAAAATTAATGGAGCCATTGAGATGGAATTTGATAAAATAGGGCTGAGATATTAAAGAATTAGCTGCTTTTGATACGCACTTGAATTGCACCAGAGATTTAACTCCAAGTGAAGAGAGTATGTCCATTTCGATTTCTTCAGGTAAATTCAACGCCCCCATTAACTCCGTGATGATTTCTTCGATTTACACACACGACCTATTTTTTTTTTGTTCTTCTCTTCTCATCAAGTCCTTTCTACTTTATCTTTGACATGCCTATAATACTGTTTTTCTGAGTATCTCATGGTTATTAAAATTCTTAATATCATAGGATCTTATGACTCCACCGTCTTTAAATAACTCTACTCGTAATAAATTCGTGAAAAAATTTTCGATTTCAAATTTATAGAATACTATGACTTTAACGATTCCAAGCAATTTTAATTTCTGGTACATCACTATTATTCGCAAAGAATATTTTTTTTTTTTAAATAGTGTTATATATTAGATGATAACTGTTGTTCCAATCCATTATTATCCTTTTATTTATTTTGACTCTTTCAAATGTAAATATGTTTTATTTAAATTGATGTAAATATGTTGTATTTGAATTTTATCCTTAACTTTAGGATTGTTCTATTTTTCCCATCAAGCTTGTATTATATATTTCGTGGAAAATAATGAAAAGGTTGAGCAATTCCATATCAAAATATTTCTATATATGGTATCCGAGCTTCTTCCTCCTAATTGAGAAAAAAAAAAATCGGGCTATTTTTTTTTCTTAACCACAATGACCACTTCGATCAGCACAAGTACACCAGCAAATTCGTCAAGTACGATCTTCTTGGATATATCGATGGCTCCAAGGCTTGTCCACCTGTCAATCTGACTGCAAATGACGCAGCAACACCGAATCCAGCCTACAATATATGGCTCATTCTTAATGCTCTTATCGACTCACTTTCTCCTACGATCATTCCATTTATTTTATTTTATTTTTGAATGGTGAGAAATATTATAGAAGTAAAAAGGCAAAAAACCTACAAAATACTAGAGGTGTACCCCTAGATACACATATCAAACAATATGGAATCCAAAGATCCACCATAAGAAAAATAAGAGAATTAAAAAACTATAGCTATGGAACCAATAAAAAGAGAAATGGTGAAACCAATAAATTCCACAACTAGAATCCTCAATGGTGCTTGAATAAGAATTAGAAAAACCCCAGCCACATAAAAGAAGAAGCAGCCACCACCAAGCCAGCAAAGAGATACTCATGAGACAAAGGTAGAGCTCGGTCGTATTTGCTTCAGGAACCCACCAAAACTGAATCGACCAACCCCAGCAACTCCACAGAAAAATATGCACAAGATTAATCAGCAGCCTCCAAGTGCAATAACAGACACATGGATGAACCAAACAGCTCATGCATTTCCTTGCCACAAGGACCTTATAAAAAGAAGCAATATAGAATAACCAGGAGCAGACCAGAAATACAAGCAAAATGCGTCAACCCACATTCATGAAAGAATTCTGCAAAAAATCTAGCATATAGAGTAGACAGAAGGAGACCACAGCCCACCACTTCTCAGAGGAATTAAACCAGAATAGAATTGGGCATATTCCAAAGCTAAACCAAAGCCAGATTACTTGCACTAGACTTTAAGCTTTTAGCAGAGAATAACTTGAGCCTGACACTCTGAATAATCTTGGAATAAATACCTTCAATAAAACAGAACTCCTCATTAAAAATCCTCTTGATCCTCTCCAACCACACCTCATATTGCCAGAGCTAAAACATCACATGAAGCATGAACCATATTGGCCAGCACCTATGCCGAACCATCTCGATGATAGATCAAACAAGTCAAAAATATTTTAAAAAATTCCTCCAAAGGTACACTGAATATTACTAACTTTCTTCAATCTGTTAAAGCTCATGCAGATGAACTTGCTATACTTGGTGCACCAATGAATGAAGAAGATCTTACAAAGAAGATACCAGATGGACTAGGAGATGATTATAAAGAATTGGTTCGTGTTGTTTAAGCTCGTGATAACCCCATTACTTTTGATGAGCTTCATGAGAAACTTCTAACATTTAAAGCTTCTCTTCAAGGAAAAACAAAGGAATCTGCTCATTTTCCAGCCACTGCCAACCCAACAAACTGGACAAACACAAACTTGCGCCCTTAAAATACCAACAACAATTGGCATCCAAGTCCTAGCAACATGGGCTGACACCCATTGCCCAATTCCAATACCCGTCCTCTAATGACTACGAATTTTGGCACACCACCTCGTAGCAATCGCCCACCGCCATGCCCTTACTTAGGCTACTGCTAGATTTGTAGCATTCAAGGACACACAGCCAAGCGATGTCCGTCATTCCAATTGGTGCCAATTCATCCATCCATTTCTAATTCTGCTACAGACCGTCTAACTTCGGCAAACCTGGAATCCATTTCTAACTTGGGCCCTGCTGTTAACAGGATGGACATCCCCGACAAACCTCTTTCTGTCAGACGCCCTTAAGTTCCTGAAGGGGTCAACCTGGTTGATGTTGTGCCGCTTTCAACAGCACCTCCGGGACCTTCAGTACCTCCGCTAACCCAGAGTCCGGTAGCTCCGCCTCAGCCTCCTCCTACAAATCCTCCAGTGACAAGGACCCGATCCGGTACAGGCGGTGGAGCGGCCAACAAGAGGCCCAGGAGAGAATTTAACCTTTGGTATAAAGTATACAAGCCGGTGCTAATGAGGAGATGAATTTTGGTGGTTAGCGGGAATGGATGTGAGAGATGACATGAGCAATAAAAATATAGGATTTGTTTTTGTTTATGCATCTAATATTTGTTTAGATGTTATAAAACTATTATAGTGAACTAATTATTTTATTCTGTACACTGATTTGTATTTATTTGGTATTCTAAATGTATATGAATCTATAATTTTATCAAATATTTTTTTTGTATAAGTGAGTTATAAAATATATATATTTATATATCGGTTTTGTTCAATTCGGTTTAAAGTAATTTACACCCGCACCCCTAATGGTTCAATTACACTTTGACCCCTGGAGTATGTGAAATGACATTTAGGGTACAAATGGTTGTCATATTTCACTATGTTGTCATATTTACTTATCTTATTATGCTTATGGGAATTGGAGATGTTAGACTGACCTGAGGATATGAGTTATTCACTTGACATATTTAAGTATTATTTTTAGAACTCATTAACTTTGGGTGTTTGTTTCACTTTGGAGATGACTGTAATACTTGCTAAAACGTTTAGTCTTTTTCATCTAACCCGAAGTGATATGTAGGTTCATGAGCTTTACTAGATTGATTGATGTTTTTGATTACCTGTTGCTTGCTCATAAATGTTGGGGTAATGTTGAAAGAATGAAATAATAATTATATATATATTTTTTAAAACCCCTTAGAGCAATGGTCCGTCTGCTGAGTAACCGGGTCTCAGTACCTCAGCAAGTGTTGAGTATTCGTGTAAAAAGGCGGACGTGGTTATCTTAATTTGTAAAAAAAGGAGAAAACTAATGAGCATAAATCCCAAGGAAGAAGCTCGGTCCCAGTTTGTCGGGACTAAAAATTCTCGCTGGAAAGTCTGGAGCTTAGAAAGAAAAAAAGGGATAAAGTGAAAAGGTGTAAAAGATTAAATTGTGAGACATTTAACAAGCAATAAGGTTTGAGTTAACGATTAAACTTCTAGCTTAGGTTTTGGACTAAAGTTTCATCACGGTTAGTTGGTGAGATTATTATAATTAAGACATATTGTTTTCATCTTAATTGTTTGCTTGCACCTGAATATTTTTCATATATGTAAAAACTATGTAAAGTCTGTCTTGTGACTGCTTATAATTGCAAGGTATGTGTGCTGATTTTCTTCACTATTGTGTGTATAATAGCTAAGTGAAATATACGAATATGATGTGCTAATGATTAGATAATTATTTGTATTGCCCTGCTCACATGTTTCTAAGAACAAAAATATGTTTTTTTATTATTGAGCATTTTGCATTCATGCATTAGAATTAAGTTCATGCATTGTAGAGATTTTTGTTACCCGAGAATCTGGATATATTCTTTAGAGTTCCAGACGTAATATAAACTTTGATTAGATTTTATGGTCTTCCTGTATATTTTCCCAATATTTACAATTTGTCTATTCTCCTTCAACTCTTTTGATTATTTTTATTGTTATTAAATTTCTTGTCATTTCAGTGACAAAAAGGGGGTGAAGAATTTAGAAAGGGGGAGAAGCAGTTAGTAAGGGGGAGAGATATATAGTTAAGGGGGAGAAGTATTTATTTAAGAGGGAGATTTATTTATTATTAATTAATGATCATTATGCATCATGTTGATATTATTTATTTTATTTATAATCATTTAATATTGATTATTCCTGCTATTTGTATTCCACACTTGTTTTTCATAGGTATGTTTGTTTAAGTGATGTGATTGCAGGATTGACAGATCATCATGAGTTCAAAAGAAAAGTCTATATCTATGTTTGTCGGTGTTTGTTCATTGGTATATATTTTATTTTTATCATGATGATATATTTGTAAAACATGTTTTTTTCTCAGAAATGCCAAGGGGGAGATTGTAAGAACATTTGTTTATGTAATGACATGTTTCTGATAAAAAACCATGTTGAGAGTTGAGAGTTGAGAGTTTTAGTTTTGGTTAATCAAGTTTGAAGTGATGAAGATGCAAAGTGAATTGGATGAAGCCGCAATGTATAAAAATTATATTTTCACAAATTTTTTCCACCGAGTACTCGGTGGGGATATTACCAAGTACTCGGTAAGATGCAAAGTGGAGTAAATTTCTAGAGAACTGTGCGAGTTCTCGCACAATTGCGCGCAATTGCGTGTTCATCGAGTACTCGGTAGAACAATCACCGAGTACTCGGTAAGTGGCAAACGGAAAAAATTGGGAATTACGAAGATTTATTTCTAGAATGTATTATATTGATATGCAATCAACTTCTAACCACTTTCGGACATGATTTGAAGTTATTATTGGTATATTGGATTATCATTGACATATTTATTTATATTTGGAACATTTAAATGGTGGAAATACGAATCCTGATTGGAAAATGATTCTTACCATTAATTGAAAACTCTTCTCTATATATATGAGTTAAACCTAAGAGAAGGGCATGACTTTTGAGAGATCTCTGCGATTCTTCTACAATTCATATATTTTTGTAGAGACAGATTGAGAGGGAAAATTATTGAGTGATCCTCTATATTCTAGTTCTCTCTTATTATTGGGGTTTTTCAATTGTGTTTCTACACCGAAGATGGTTATGCACAATTGGATGATCTAGTTATTGAAAAATCATCACACCACCTTGATCGAAGCAGGAGGCTTCGTGGTTATTTGATCCATTAAGAAACAGAGCCGTCAGAGTACGAAGATCGGAGCGTGAGCTTCGTGGAGCACGAGTGATTCAAGACTGTCAGATGTCGAGTGAAGAAAGGCAGATCAGGAGTGATTTGTAAGTCTAAAACTTCATAAAGTATTGTACTTCTTGATTCATAGTGCATTGATACTTGAGTGTATCTGTGTTTTTTTACTTGGAGCATTTCCAAGGTTTCTTCACGTAAAAATATTGATGTCGTCTCTTGCTTTATTTTTTGCACCTATATTTATTATTGCGTGAATTATTGTTTTAAATGAATTGAATTAAAATTGACTATTCCACAATTAATATTTTTATTTGTCAATTAATTCATAAGAAACCTATTCACCCCCTCTAGAACTTGTGTATTTGATTGGATCGTATTTGCTTGGATTGGAATGGATGGTGAGCAAATGAGCTCCCTCCTCTATTTATAGGCCAATGGCCTTACAAGGAAAAGTGGAGAGATTTCTAGAATCCTCCATGTCTAGAATGTTCTATACAATTCTAGTATATACAATTCTATATAAGTCTAGACAACTCTACAATACTCTAGAGAATTCCGGAGAAGTGTGGAGAAGTCTAGATTATTCCGGATGCCATGTAGGATGCCAAGTAGGATCCTACGAAGCGTCTGCGTGGCGCCTGTGTGGCGCCTACGTGGCGTAACCTCATAATGCAGGACGTGACATTCTCCCCCACCTAAGTTCGTGACGTCCTCGTCGCGTTCTGCTTGAACTGCTGGATGTGTTTTGCAAACTGCCAAAGTGTGTCTTCATGCTCCCAGCTTGCTTCACTATCCGGCAAGTTTTTCCATTTCATCAAGTACTCTGTGTACTTGGGGACTCCGCTTCTGCTCGCTTGTCGGTCGGCAAGGATGCACTCTACTTCCTTATCGAAGGAAGTGACCACGGCAGTAGGAGCTCGGTGTGATATGCCTCGAGTTGGATCATCCTTATCTTCATGGTAGGGTTTGAGCTTGCTGACATGGAAAACTGGATGAATCTTGATCTTTGGTGGTAGCTCCACCATATAGGAGACCTTTCCAACTCGTTTGATGATTGGGAAGGGACCTTCGTAGTGTCGTACTAACCCCTTGTGCACTGCTCGCAAAGACTTGAACTATTGGGGTAGCAACTTGACCATGACCAAGTCTTCTTCCATGAACTATAGGGGCCTTCTCTTGGAGTCAGCCCACTTCTTCATTTTCTTGCCCGCCTTATCTAGGTAGGCTCTAGCCAAGTCGGATTGGTCACGCCATCCCTTGGCAAATCTGTATGTTGCCGGGCTCTTGCCATCTCCGTTTGATGCCATAACATTAGGCGTTGTGGGTTGTCGCTTAGTCACTATCTCGAAAGGACTGTGGTTGGTAGCCTCACTCCGCTGCAAGTTGTAGGCAAACTGTGCTACTCCAAGGAGCTTGGCCCAGTCCCACTGGTTGGCACTAACATAGTGCCTCAAGTATAGTTCTAAGAGCGCGTTGATACGCTCCGTCTGTCTGTCGGATTGGGGGTGAAAGCTAGTAGAGAAGTTAAGACCCGTACCCATCTTCTGAAAGAGTCCCGTCCAGAAGCGGCCTGTGAAACGTGGGTCTCTGTCACTCACTATGTTTTGTGGCAACCCCCATTGTTTGACCACATGGTCAAAGAAGAGCTCTGCTGTCTGCTCGGCCGTGCAATTTGCAGGGGCAGGTATGAAGGTGGCATACTTGCTGAATCGATCTACCACTACGATGATGCTGCCACATCCATTAGACTTGGGTAGGCACGTGATGAAGTCCATTGAAACACTCGCCCATGGACCCTCTGGGATAGGTAGTGGCTCTAGCAGACTGGCCGGCTACTGCTGCTCTATCTTGTCTTGTTGACAAACAAGACAAGTGTGTACATAGGCCTCGACGTCGTCACGCATCCGGGGCCAGTAGTAAGAATCCTCAAGGATTGCCTGTGTGCGCCTCATTCTTGGGTGTCCAACCCACAGGGTGTCATGGCACTCCTTGATGAGTTCCCTTCGCAGGTTCCCCCACTTAGGAACAAATAGTCTGTCGCCCGTAGTGAGGAGAAGATCATCCCTAAGCCAAAAGCGCCGTGTCTTGCCATCCTTGGTGAGTTGAATGAGACTCTTAGCTAGGGGGTCATGTTGTAGTCCCTTTTTGATGCGATCCATAAGAGGGTGTTTTGGTCGACTAATGGCCGCGAGTTCTGCCTTGCGGCTAAGTGCCATGGATGGTGGCTTGGAACTTGGTTCCAACTCGACCATATGATCTACCTCCCTTCGGGGTGGTAGTCTCTTTGGTAGCTCCGAGGGCATGACATCGTTGTACTCGTATAGTACTGAGTGGATCTCTGTGGGCATGTCTTCATGTGGGGAGGACTCTGAGGGGTCTTCTGGTTAGTCGAGTAGGGTGGCTAAGTAGCTATCTTCCCCCTTCTTGTACCCCTTGTTGAATTGCATGACAGATAGGGAGCGAGCCTCAATCTTAGCTCCTCGTTCGACTGGCACCATGCATGTGGTATTGCCTTCCATGATACACATGGTGTTCGTGTAGGGGATGAGGAAGGCCTTTACCTTGTCCAAGAATTCTATTCCAAGGACTAAGGCAAAGTCGTCCATGGTTACCTCCGAGAGATCAATGAGGCCATTCCATTGGCCTATATGGGCATGTATGCCTCGGGCAGTGCCGTATATGGCCTTGGCTGCTGAGTTGACGGCCTTCATGGAACCGTCCTCCTTGGTGTACTTGAGGCCTAGTCGTTTGGCCTCGTCGATGCTTATGAAGTTGTGGGAGGCGCCAGTGTCTACCAATGCTCTAGTAGACGTCCCCCCTATGGTTGCTTCAACGAACATGAGCCCTTTAGGTGCTGCCTTAGGGGCCTCCATCTTAGCCTTGATGGCGTTGAGGATTTGAAGCGAACCCATGTGTGCCTCCTGCTCGAGCGTCATAGCATTGGCGGTATTCTTCTTTGGGCAAAACCGTGTCCAATGCATCTCACCACATATGAAGCAGGGTGATGGTGGTTGTTTCTGGGGCTTGTTGCCTCCATCTTTCCAGAAGCCTTCTTTGTGAGGGGCTGTGTTGGTGGCATTAGAGGTGCTGCCCTTGTCTCCCCCACCTTTGCCGAAGTTCCGGGTCTTGTCCTTGGGCTTAGCAAAGTCTTTCTTGGAGCTGAAATCGATCAATGCCTCCGCTTCCGTGATGGCAGTGGCAAGGTCCTTCACTCCACGTCGCCTTAGTTCTGTCTTGGCCCATTGTTGTAGGCCATCCATGAAGAAGAAGAGAGATTCCTTCTCTTAGAGCTCAGGGATCTCAAAGGTGAGAGAAGTGTACTCCTTGACATAGTCTCGGATGGTCCCTGTTTGTTTGAGCCGGCGGAGTCTGCCCATAGCTTCTTCCTCGGCATTCTCAGGATAGAAGTGCCTCTTAAATTCTTTGCGGAAATCAACCCAAGTATCAATAGAAAGTGTACCTCTATCGATGTCGCCATGTCTACGCCTCCACCATAGCATAGCATCATCCACTAGGTAGAGGGTGGTGGTGTTGATCTTTGTCGCCTCGTCCACTATCCCTTTGGCGTCAAAGTATCGTTCCATGCTAAATAGGAAGTTCTCTACCTCCTTGGCCACACGTTCTCCCTTGTAGCACTTAGGCTTGGGGACGTCGATTCTGGGAGCTCCGGCCTCCCGAGTGGTAGTGGCGCCGTTTGAAATTCGAGAGTGTTTAGTACTTGTTGTTTTGATACTGAAGTAAAATATAATAAAATTGTGATTCGTATATGTAATATATATTTTGAAAGAAAAGCTTTAAGTAACCGTGGTTCGGAATCGAACCGAACCGATCTTTTATAATTTTGTTTGATCTGGTTCCTTCACTAATTGATACAATTTTGGTTTGTATTTTTAAGGAAATTTTGTGAATAGTTTGGTTTCAAATTTATCAAGATCTGTGTGTAGCGCTAGAGATAGTATCATTTTTCTTTGCTGTATGGGGAAGTATATCACTAGGCACTTCCATCAGCATCTAACAGAGGACCATTCAGTTTGCCAAGGAAATACAGATTTTAAATAAACATCTTCTAAAAACTTTAAAACCTTAAGCATGCTTGAACATCCCTTGAATTGAGTGATAAACCAGACCTTAACAGAACATTAAAACTTAAAAAAGAAAAATTATAATCTTCAGTGGAAATAATAAACGATGATATATGGTATAATATCTTCCCTCATGGGCTTAAACCACGTGTGTGATTGGTGCTTCAAGTAGCTGATTTTGGGTAGAGAACAAAGCTTTTAGCAATAGAGTCAAAGAGGCACTACAGGTATTGTAATGTTTATTGAGCGTGATTGAGTACTATTGGAACTTCATTATGCAATAACAAGGTTTCTTGGTGACCCTATACATTAGAGAGTGAGCATGAGTAGTGCTTCACCAGCCCTTTCTAAAATAAATAAATAAAAGAGAAGATGAGGACCACACAACCAACAAAAACTTTTTTTTAAGTTTTTGAAAAAAGGCAAAAGTGAATATTACCCCTGTGAATTTACAAAATGGATCAGCTGGAAATAATTATGCGATCAAAAAAAGAATAGTGGTTTGGGTTTCAAAGAGTTACAAGCTTTCAACATTGCATTATTGGCTAAAACAATGTGGAGATTAGAGGCAAGAGATAATTCGCTACTTTTCAAAATTATGAAGGAAAGACATTTCTCTAGCTGCTCTTTCTTATCTGCCCCTTGTAAATCCAATGCGTTCTATGTATGGAAAAGCTTGTGTGAAGCCAAAGATGTGGTGCGAGAAGGTTGGAAATGGAGAATTAGAAATGGGCTCAAAATTCGCTGCTTGGAGGATCCTTGGTTGCCAGGTAAACAACATTTTAAGCCAACTATGGAAACAAATGAAATTCCCTTTCAAACAGTGGCTAATTTAATTGACCATTATAATCATTCATGGAAGATGGATCTCATTTTTAAATACTTCAAGCCTGATGATAGGAAAAGAATTTTACAATTCCCTTTAAAGTTTTGTAATGGGGATGATATAAAAATTTGGGGCATAAATGCTAATGGTTTGTTCACTGTTAAGAGTGCTTATAAAATAGCACTTAATCTCCTCCAATCTAAGAAATTACCTTATGGAGTGGCTGAATGCAATTCCTTTCGGGAAATATAAAAAGGTTGGACAGTTTGGAAGTTGAAAATTTTAAGAAAAATTCAGTTCTTTATGTGGCAAACTCTTCATGAAAAAGTTCCAGTGAATTATGGATTAAGGTTAAGAGGAATATCAAACATATATGCTTGTCAATTGTGCGGGAAATAAACTGAAACAGTGGATCACCTCCTATGTAAATGCTCTATGGCTCAAACTGTTTGGAAATTAAGCCCTTTCAGATTGGATTTTCCTTGGACAGAATT
This sequence comes from Cornus suecica, assembly GCA_963922005.1. Classification (NCBI taxonomy): domain Eukaryota; kingdom Viridiplantae; phylum Streptophyta; class Magnoliopsida; order Cornales; family Cornaceae; genus Cornus; species Cornus suecica. The sequence goes on along the minus strand of OY998240.1, from coordinate 56,917,873 downwards.
GATGTCATGGCAAAAACTATGGATTACCATCTCTCAAGAATAGAAGAAAGGAGAAAATTGGCAAGAATGTTCAAGTTTAGCTTCTATTATTTGCTAGAATTTATGGGAAAATAGGAATGACTGGATTTTCAATGGAAAAATAGAAGAACCACCTGAAATTATAAAAAATGCTCTCAATGAATTTCATGAGTTTGCTAATGTTAAAGGATCAGAAAAGTTGTTTTCGCTAGTCGAAAAAGAAGTTCATGCCCATCCAAAAGATTGGCATCCGCCTCATGAAAGGACCCTCAAATTAAATTTTGATGCTTCTCTTGATACAAACAACAATATTTCTGGAGGAGGGTTTGTGTTGAGAGATCACCATGGTTTTCCAATCAAGGTTGCTTCAGTTTTAGTTCCTTGCTACTAGTCCGCTACTGTGGTTGAGGCTATGATGCTTCACAAAGCTTTGAAGTTGATTTCCTTTTGGGATTACAAGGATGTTATTATTGAAGGTGATTGTCAATCAGTTTTGAAGCTGGAGATTTCGGAAGAAGTTTTGGTTCATTTGTTTGAAAAGATTAGAACATTGTCAAATCTTGTTATGATTGAATCTTTGATGTGGGTGCTTCGCTCTTGTAATAGGGTTTCACATTTTGTTTTTAAAAAGGCATTTCTCTTGAATATCAATGATATTGATTGAGATCATATTCCCTCATGTCTTGTTTATATTTTGATTTGTGATCGGTCCTTTGTTTCTTAAGTTCGTTTTTGTTTCTTTGTATGTTTGCTTTGTTAAAAAAAAAAAAATTACAAAGTTGTAGAAAATCCATTTGAACTATTTTTGTCCCAAATTTAGTCCTTTACGTTAGTAAAATTTGCGAAAGCTCCATTCAACCGAAGTCAAAATTTTCGACAGTCATAGTTTGGATAAATTTAAAATGTGTCCAAAACACCCGGGGTAATATGCATTTTTGCCTCCAAAATACAACCCTTGTATAAATCTTCTTATAGCATAAATAATTTTTTAAATATTTCTTGAAAATATAGTTTTAGTGTTATAGTTGTGAATTTTATTCTTTTGATGTTTTCTTATTAAATAAGTCAATATTAATTAGATAAATAAAAAAATCACTAAACTAAACATGATTTTTTAGGGCTTAAAAAATTACTAAACTAAACATACGTTTTGGGCTTATTTTGGTTTTCTTACTTTAAATTTAGTTTAACGATATGAATAGAAAAGTATAGGTTGGATAGCCAAAAAAGTTAGATAAAATACAAAACATGAGAAATAGTTCAGGATAATTTCTTAGAAATTATATTCACATTATTATATATTGTTGAATAATATATGCATGTCTATTTTTAATTTTATTTTTTACGAAATTACGTGAAATTAATTATTCATAAGACAAACTTAACTAAAATCAAATAGAGTTTGATAGCTTATTATGGTTTTAATAATTTAAAATCACTTTGAAGAACTGAATAAAAAATTAAAAGTTGAATGTATCAAAATAAATAAATAAATAATTTTATTTGTAGGAATGTGAGGGATTGAATTGATAGAAAACTAGTTTAGTCGAATTTATTAAGATATGTCAAAGCTCCAGTTTTGTTTTTTGCACTTTTGTTAGTACATACGAGTGTTAAAGTTATAAATTTACATATTTAACCTCCAAATAGTTGATTCTGGTTCGGCTTAACGGAGTTTTCCAATTATTACAAACTCGACGGACTGAATTGGGAGCAAAATAACTTGGGGGTTTCTATAACTTTGAAAAACTTCGGAGTAATTTGCACTTATATAGTGAAAAAATGTGAAAGAAGGAATTCCTCCTCTCATCCGTAAAAATAATATTTTATTTCCCCTCACATTTATCTCTTTTCAATCATTCTCTTCAACTAAACATAACACACAAGGTAAATAATATCTTTACATTTTTCTCTTTATGGTATTCCATCGCTTGCTCATTTTTTTTGTCAAAAGATGATATTCTTAGTTGGTTGTATTCACCCAATTTTGCAATAATAACCACCTTATGCATGCTAGAACATCCCTTGAATTGAGTGACAAACCAGACCTTAACAGAAAAGTAAAACTTAAAAACCAAAAATTAGAATCTTCAGTTGAAATAATAAAACAAGATATATGGTATAATCTTTTCCCTAAAGCCCCTTTTTAATTTTTCCAACTGATGATGCGTGGAATGGCCGGGTAGAAAATGATGTCGTTCCTGTCAAAAAGAACAAACAATGACCGGAAGAGGTACCAGTGAGGTACTGGCCAAGTAGGCTTCGACGGTCAAGTTAGAACTTGGATCGTTCAGAGAAATATAATAGGAGTAATGGTGGGTGATTATGGCGTACCTCTTTAGGTTGACCCCAACCCTATATTTATAGGGTCTTTAATGTAGTGGTCCTGATAGAGTTGTTGCGTGTCGTATATATCTTGACAGCTACCCATATGTATCCTGATAGGATTCTGATAACTACCCGTAGGTATTTTGTTGAGATGTGTAGAGTACTAGTAGTAGGTAGCCGGTTGACAAATCCTTATCTGGACGTGCCGTACAAATTATACCTATCAGTTACCCCCTGATCCCAAATTCGCTTGACGGGTTTTGGGAACAAAATCTCCCCTTCTTGGTGAACTATTGCAATTTCTCATATATACATATATATATATTTAAAGTAAAATTCAATCCCTTAAAAATCTTCTTTAAGAATTAAAAGGTCGCTTTAGTAATTATAGAAAACTCTCAAATAGGGACTTAAATAATTATGTAAATCTTTGTGGGGGAAAAATCAATTAATTCCTAATTTGTCACCTTTGTATATACATATATATATATATTTAAGAAAATTCAATAAAATAGTAGACTAAGCCTTCCCTACCTCAGCAAAGCATCACATATATACTTGTTGAAAAGTCAAAAATTGTGTGCATATGGGAGGTTGGCGTACACATGTCAAACAATTACATAGTTTAAATAAAAGCGAAATTGTGTGTAAAGCTTACGGAGACTGCGTGACAATCACGCCCGTAAGAGAGAGACAAAAACCTTTATGAGGCTGGCGTGACCTTCACGTCCGTCAGTGGCCAATACACGGAGCAAATTGATCAGATTGAATAACTCAATTTCAATTTCAAATGAAGAGCTAGCAACGGTCATTTATTATTATTATTATTTTGCTATAAATACTAATATGGTAACACTTCCAATTCATAACTCTCTCTACTAACTTCCTTCTATCCCACTTCTTAAATTGCTTTACTTGCTCTTATCTGTTTTTTTTTTTTTTGCATCTTCCTCTTTTTTGGTCTATTTTTTTTTATTTGCCCAAATATTTTTATAAAAATATTATTTGGCACCAAAAAACGTAGAAGACGTAATTTCCACTGTCCATCCGACAATGCTTGATAAGTTGAAGAAGGAATTTGTATTTCCGTATGAGGTTGAGCTAAATTGTCCAGGTCTAAATCGAAGGGCGCACCACTCCCTTCCACATGGGATGTTTCTCTACACCTCATATTTTGCTGTTGGGTTGCGCCTTCCGCTTCCCCGACCGTCGAGAGAGATCTTGGACCATTTTGGTCTCCTCCCTTCCCAACTCTATCCGAATGCCTGGAAGGCTATTCTAGGGGCTCCTTTTCTATGGTGCCTGTGCGGGAATGGATCCATGTCTCTTTAAGAGTTTCTTTCTTGCTATTACATCCAGCGCAATGGTGCCTGGGCCAATTTTTTAACTGCAACAAAAGGTTTCCCACAGGAGACTGATGACAATCCAAAACTTTGGTGGAGTCGTTTCTTTCACGCTAAACGCGATCGAAGGCGAGGACAATGGTCCGTCCGTTCCAAAGGAAGCGGGTAAAAAAAATATATATATATATATATATATATATATTTAACACATCTTCTCTTCTCTTCTGTAGCGAAAAAGAAGCTATCCATTCTTTCACCGGAAGAGAAAAAACATATGAAGGAGAGACTGAAGAGGCAAAAGTTTTCTTGGCCTGACATAAGGAATAGTCTTTTTTTTTATTCAAGTGCTTTGTCGGGATATTGTCTTGGCCTTCGTGGAAGCCCTAATATTCCCCCCGTACCTCCTTTTCCTGACTCTCCGAGTGGGAGTTCGTTAGCTTAGCCATCACATCCGGAGCTCCATTCTCCGGCATCTGGAGGATGTCGGGTAACTGTTGACTCTTGTCAGACCTCCCCTGCTCCTCCGATGACCGACAGTCGGACATTCTCCAATCCTCCCCCAATTTATGGTGGGATTCAGGCACTTTCTACTCTTGGAGATCTTAGTTCATCCCTGATAGTTGGCGGGAGTTGAGCGTCTTCCACACCTGGATATCTTGGCGTACCCCTGATAGTTGGCGTGAGTCGAGCTACTGGAGATCTTGACTCACCCCCAACAATTGGCAGGAGTCGGGCACCTTCCTTCAGTTCTAGTGCAGGTATCATCATTTTTTTATTTTTATTTTTAGTGTTGCTTATTTGGTTTGTCTCAAACATCAATATTTTATTGTGTACACAGGGGGATCTCAGTGGTTTCCCCAGGATGTGCTTGATAACTTTTTAAACAAAAAATGCAAGATAGATTTGTCGCCACCGATTCCCTGCTTTTCCTCCTCCCTGTCTGGCCAAGGTTCTTCTCCCTCTCACCAGATGATAGCGAGAGCATCTTCTGGTCCCGTTAGGACCTTGGATCTTGATTCAAATACTAAGAGCAAGGGGCCTGTCATTCAGACTGGGTTCAGCCAGTTCTCTAGACCGCATATTTTCGGACAGTCTCCGTGGCCTGGGCCCATTTTTGGGATATTCGCCCCTGAGTCCAAATCTTCATCGGGTGATACCGTGATGTCAAGCGTGCAGGTAGCTACTGAAAAGCTCATAAGCACTTTGATGGATGAGGACCTTCGGTCATTGGAGAATAAAAATGACTCTATTGTATAGGTTTATTGGAGATCTCTCCTTGATGCAGGACGGGTTAGTATATCTGCATTATTCATAGTCCTCTTTTTATATTTTATATGTTGAACCATTTTTCTTTTTGCAGAATTTGACTCGAGGCAGGTACATAGCCCATAGATGCATGTGAGCCGAGTCTGAGAGAGATCAGATGGCGGTCAATCATCAATTGGAGATCAACGAGCTTCAGGGCCACTATGAGCGTCAACACCAGCAGCTTGAGACTGCCTGACTGGAGGAGATCAAAAAGCTAAAGGGAACTTATGAGTCTAACCTCAAGAGGGCAGAAGAGGAACATGCCTCTCTTTTGGCCCAAAAGTTAGGCGAAGCAAGGATCACTGCAGTTGAGGAATTCAGACACTATCCTGAGCTTCAGGAGCAACAACTAGTATATTACCTTGGTGGTTTTGAGGATCTTCGCGAGCAGACGACTGATTTTTATCCAGTACAGGATTTCACAGGATTCAACCCTAGTGGACGTCGTAGGTAGTAGTTGTTTCTTTTTCTATGTTGAAATCTTGTAGTGTCGCTGTGATGTTTCATTTTCTTTCATTTTCATTTGATGTACTTTGATAGTTTATGAATAAATACATGTTTATGGACCTTGATCCTTGATTTATGTAGGAAAAATTTGACCTTTCATATTAAGGCAGTTTTTGTGAAAAGATAGGTAGTAATTTTACTCTATTTTATTTATAGGATTTGGGCTTCACTCAGCCAAATCCTTTCAATAATAAGATTATAATCCCGAGCTTCACTCAGCCCCCCTTTCTGTTAGGGGACCCATTTTTTTTGGGTGGAAGAATATGTTTATGATAACACAGTAGGTGCTCAAGAATTATATTAAAAGAATTCTCTTTATTGATAATTAGCGGGATAACTACTCTAACAATTAGTGTAAATTAAATAACTTCTACTGTAGAGTGCTCGATGGCTTATTGCAAACTAAATCTAAGTAAACGAAACTACTCAAAATGATGCTAAAGAAAAGAAAATAAAGGGTAGCCTAAACTGACCCTGATGCTACCTTTCCACTTTTACTGGTGGTACTTCCTCAAGCGCTGCGCATTCCAAGGACTGGGTAGTTGCTTTCCCTGGAGGGTCTCTAGCCAACATACCCCCTGCCGATATGTGTGGGTTACCCTGTAGGGACCTTCCCAGTTGGGAGCCAGTTTTCCCATTTTCACAATTTCACGGTTGCTAGTGAGTGGGGTGACTTCTTGTAGGACAAGGTCTCCTGGTTAAAATCTTCTTTGTTTTACCCGCGCATTGCAATATCGTGACATTGCCTATTGGTATATAGAAACCCTCATCTAGGCTTGCTCCCTCTTTTCCTCAATCAAATCTAAGCTGACTGCCAATTGTTTTTCATTATGTTCTGAATCATAATGACTTGTCCTGTAACTTTCCAATCCGATTTCAACTGGGGTCACAGCCTCACTACTGAAAGCAAGGAGAAAAGGGGTCTCACCCGTGGGTGTTTTGGCCGTGGTCCTGTAAGCCTACAGTATAGCGGGCAGCTATTCAGGCCATAACCCCTTGGCCTTTTCCAGACGCTTTTTGATAATCCCGAGAATCTTCTGTTGGCAACCTCTGCCAGCCCGTTAGCCTGCGGGTGTCCAGGAGAAGAGTAGTGATTTTTTATTCCCAGACCCGAACAAAACTCTAGGAATACACTTCCTCCAAACTGTTTTCCATTGTCAGACACTATGACCCGGGGGACGCCGAATCTGTAAATGATTGACTTCCAGGTGAAGTCTTTGACATTCTTGGCAGTGATTCGGGCTAGTGGTTGTGCTTCCACCCATTTAGTGAAGTAGACAATCGTTACTATTGCAAATTTGGTTTGACCCTTACCCCGAAGCAATGGGCCAACCAAGTCAATTCCCCACTGAGCGAAAGGCCATGGCCCAGTCATGGGTGTTAATTCCTCCGCTGGAAGTCTGGGGACATTAGCAAATCGCTGGCACTTGTCACATTTCTTCACGTACTGTAATGCATCATTTTGTATTGTCGGCCAGTAGTACCCTTGTCTTAAAGCTTTATGGGCTAGAGATCTACCCCCTACATGGTTTCCACATAAACCCTCATGAATCTCTTAGAGGATGTAGTTTGCCTCCGTAGTAGAGACACAACGCAAGTATGGAAGAGAAAGACTCCTCTTATAAAGAACTCCGTTGATGAGAGCATATCTGGTGGCACGAAGCCTTATCTTTCGGGCTTCCATTCGATCTTCTGGTAATTCCCCATTCTGGATATACTTGATGATATGTTGAGCCCATTCCATACCTTGTTCGACTTGCATGATCATTGTAGTCTCCTCCTGGTGAATACTTGATTGATGTAAATGTTCCAAGGGAAATATATCATCCTCTGGCTCAATAGTTGTAGCTAAACGGGCAAGGGCATCTGCATGACCATTCTCTTCCCTTGGTATTGGGCAGATTATGCATTTTATGAATTGACCGATCCATTCCTTTACCTCTAGTAGGTAAGCCTTCATTGTTTCTCCTTTCGCCTCATACTCCCCATTGACCTGGCCTGCAACCAGTCGGGAGTCGGTGTTGACCTTCAGGTAGGGTGCCTACAAGGTTTACGCTATTCGGAGTCCTGCTATCAAAGCTTCATACTCGACTTTTTTATTGGTAGCTTTAAACTTGAACTTGAGGGCGTAAGAGAATCTTTCTCCCTCAGTTATTAAGAGCAAATCTGCCCCGCTCGCTTGCGAGTTGGATGAACCATCCACATATAATGTCCAAAGCACTTCCGGGTCTATTGGTCCTTCTGCCTCAGGAATGAGTATTTCTTCAACAACTTTAGGGGCTTCTTTTAGAGGATAGTTGAAGTCCACCACGAAATCTGCAAGTGTCTGTCCCTTAATCGCTGCTCTGGGCTTGTAGCGAATGTTGAACTCTCCCAACTCAATCGACCATTTCACCAGGCGACCAGATATTTCCGGCTTGTGGAGCACCTGCCTGAGTGGTTGATCAGTAAGGATTGTTATCGTATGAGCCTGAAAGTATGGCCTTAATCTCCTAGCATAAATAACCAGGGCGAATGCCAACTTTTCCATTACTGGATACCTTTCTTCTGCTCCCCGTAGGGCTCGACTTGTGTAGTAGATTGGTCTCTAAATTGACCCATCGTCTCTCATCAGGGCAGAACTTACTGCCGTTATGGAGACAACTAAGGCCCTGTTTGGTAGGTGGTTCGGTTCCAGCTGGTCTGGTCTGGTCTTGTGTTTTATGGGACCAGACCATGTTTGGTAGCATTGGTCCCAAATTTTTTGTTAGACCAAGTAAGACCAAATTAGAACAAAATGGCCTCATTTTAGACAAAACAAAAAGGTGGTTCCTGGTGGTCCGGTCTGGTCTTATTAACAAAATATATTTATAAATAATTAAAAATGAATAAATAATAATAATAAATTAAATAAAACATATTTTAAAAATAAAATATAAATAATAAAAAAATGAAATAAATAATACCTAATAATAATAAAAAATGAATATAATAATAATAAATAAATATAATAATAAATAAATTAATGAATAATAAAATATATTTATAAATAATTAAAAATGAATAATTAATAATATAAATAATAAATTAAATAAAACATAATAATAATAAAAAATGAATACAATAATAATAAATAAATATTATAATAATAATAAATGGACTAAATAAAAAATAATAATAATAAATTAATAGAATAAATAATAAATTACATAAAACATATTTAAAAGTATAATAAAAATAATAAATAATAAACAAAACGATATAAATAATAATAATAAAAAATATAAAATAGATATAATAATAAATAAATATAATAATAAATTATAAGTAAATATAATAATGAATAAATACTTCATAATAATAATAAAAAAATGAGTATAATAATAATAAATTAATATTAAAGTAATAAAATATATTTTTAAATAATTAAAAATGAATAAATAATTTATAAATAAAATGAATTAAATAATGAAATAATAATAAATAAATAGAATATATTTATAAATTAATATATAAATTAATAAATAATAATTTAATAATATAAATAGTAAAAATAATAAAAATATATTATAAAGTAAAGAAATAATAAATAAAGAAAGAAATAATACATAAATAAATATTATAATAAATAATAAATAAATAGTAAGACCAGACCGCTTACCATACAGACTTTTCCAGATGAGATTAGACCAGACCGGACCGGACCGGACCAGACCAGAAAGACCGCCTACCAAACATGGCCTAAGTAAAGTAGAAGTTGTTCCCTTGGTACTGGTCGGGCCAACAGGGGTGGATAAACGAGAGAATTCTTCAAATCCATAAATGTTTGTTCGCACTCAGGGGTCCAATCAAATGCCTTTTTAAGCACCTTGATGAAGGGAAGACATCTGTCAGTAGCTCGAGAAATTAGCTTGTTGAGGGCAGCCACCTTTCCCGTCAACCGCTGCACATCTTTGGTTGATTGGGGAGATTTCATGTCCAAGATGGCCCGAATCTTTTCCGGATTGGCCTCAATGCATCTTCTACTGACCATGAACACCAAGAACTTTTCTGATGATACACCAAAAACGCACTTGATTGGGTTAAGGCGCATTTGGTGTTTTCGAAGCACCTCAAAAACTTCTTCGAGGTCCGCCAGGTGATTCTCCTTTTTGACACTCTTAACTAACATGTCATCTACGTAGACCTCCATGTTCCTTCCAATTTGATATTTGAACATGTTGTTGACCAATCTCTGGTAGGTAACTCCAGCGTTCTTTAACCCGAAGGGCATGACTTTATAGCAGTAAATGCCTTGGTCGGTGATGAAAGATGTTTTCTCACAGTCAATAGGGTGCATGGGGATCTGATTGTAACCCGAATATGCGTCCATAAATCTAAGTAGTTCATTCCCTAAATTAGCTTCTACCAGCATGTCAATTCTTGGTAATGAAAAACTATCCTTTGGACAGGCTTTGTTCAAATCTGTAAAGTCAACACAGAGCCTCCATTTTTCATTTGCCTTTTTTACCAGGACCACATTCGATAACCAGACGGGGTAGTGGACCCCTGGGACAAATATTTTTTTCTTCTGCTTTACAGGCTTGGCAGTAGAATCTATAATTAGGCGATGTTGCATAACTTGAGGATCAATGCCCGACATATCTTCATGTTTCGAGGAAAACATATCTTGATTTTGTTTTAAGAATTGAATAAGTTGATCCTTAACATCATCAGGGAGTAGAGACCCAATGCTTACTGTTTTTTGGTTCCCACCCTCTTCTAAGCTTACCTATATGAGGTCCTTTACTAGCTCTGGTCAGGGAGTATTTTGAGTTGAGACTGATTCGAGACCTTCGATAGTAAGTGATTCCCGTGACCTTTTATCTATTAGAGCGGCTGCATAGCATTCCCGTGCCATAACTTGGTCTCCTCTTACCTCTCCTAGACCATGATCAGTTGGGAATTTCATCAGCAGGTGGTAAGTTGAAGTTACTGCTTTCAATGCATTGAGAGTTGCTCTTCTGAGGATGATATTATAGGTGGAAGGGCAATCCACTACAAAAAAATCTACCATGATGGTAAGCTGTCTTGGAGCCACCCCTACAGTGAGAGGAAGGGTTATTATCCCCAATGGAAAAACATTCTCTCCAGAGAAACCGACTAGAGGCGATTTGGATGGCTTTAATTGGTCTCTTCCTATACCCATCTTCTTGAAAGCTTCAGAAAATAACAAATTTGCAAAACTTCCATTGTCGATTAGCACCCGTCGGATACTAAAATTGGCTACTACCACGGTAATCACCAGTGGGTCATCATGGGGATGTTGTACTCCCCGTGCATCATCGTTAGTGAAGGTAATGACCTGCCCTTCTAGTCGTGGTGATTTGGAAGGTGGAGCAGAGGTATCCACCCTTTTAACCTCCATCATATTTCTAACCCTTCTCGCATGAGCTTTTCGGGTGTGCGACTTCTTCGGGGAGCATCCTGTCAACCTTTTCCTTTATCGCCATTGGTCGTGAACCTGCTCAAATGCCCTCTCTGGACCAGGCTCTCAATCTAATTTTTGAGGTCGATGCATTCATCTGTCGTATGTCCATGGTCGCGGTGAAAGCGATAAAATCTATCGCGTGCCCTTTTTGATGGATCCGACTTCAGCCTAGGTGGCCAGGATACTGAATGATTATCTTGTATCTGAAAAAGGATCTCGCCTATCGGCTTGTTCAATGGAGTGAAGCTAGTGAACTTATCCTGACTCTTTGCAGGTCGAGATGACCTGTCAACAGTCGGTTGGGTTCTCCGGCCTTTAGCTTTTCTCTCGTCCCTCATAGTTATTGCTGGTCTCTTTTTCTCCACCTTCTTTTCTTCAGTCCCCTTTCCTTTTCAGGCATTCATGGCATCCTCCGCATTCATATGCTTCTGGGCTTTAACAAGTAGTTCTGCCATCGTTCCGGGCAGTTCTTTTGATAAGGAAAATAGAAACCTAGAAGACTGTAGTCCTTCCATGAAGGCTTTCACTTCTTCTTTATCATTAACCTCAACAACTTGGAGCATCTCATTATTGAACCGGCTTATATAATCTCGAAGCGACTCTCTTTTATCCTGTTTGACGTTTAACAAGTAGGTGGCGGGCTTCCTATGTCTCCACCTAGCAATAAAGTGCTCGATAAATTTCCTATTTAACTCGTTGAAGTCACAAATAGAACCGGGCCTCAACTTATTGAACCAGACTCGGGCTTACCGCTTTAGGGTGATGGGAAAATCCCGACACATGATAGCATCTGGGACAACCTGTAGATGCATGAATGCCTTGAAAGTCTCTAGGTGGTCAAGAGGGTCCTTAAACCCATCAAAGTTCTCGAACTGTGGCATCTTGAACTTATTAGGTAGGGGAACACTCATCACCAAAGCATCAAAGGGGGAATTAGTCTTTTGTAGGAGTTCACCCATAATAGCGGGGCTTTTGCCCTTCATTGTTTATGCCATATCTTCCATCTGTGCTTTTAGATCTTGGATTTGTTGATCCACACCCACGACTTCTGTAAGATCATCGGGAGTCATGCCTTGTCGGGTGCTCCAGATCACTATCCTCCGTTGATCCTGGTTGTGGCTATGCTCTGCCCCCTCTTTCAAATTATTATGTCCTGTCGCATCCGGGGCGGGAGGAATAGGACCAACCAGTCGTTGAAGAAGCAAAGCGTTATGCTGGATCTGCTGGATCACTTGGTCCATCCCTCAGGCCAAAGCATGAACCTGTTGTTCTAATACTGCCACACATTATGTAGCATCGCTTTGTCTTACTAAGTCTGAATTTTGGGGATTTTCAGAGTTGTGTGATGACCTGTCATCACCAACTTCTTGCTTTCCCAAAGAAACACATGCCTCATCTTGGCCATCAGGTTGGGGAGGATGCACTGGAGGTAGACTGGTATGGGTCGGTGGTACTCCTTGGTTGGTTGGGAGCAAGGGATCATTGGGTTGAAGGAGAAGATCTCTGGGTTCTCCAGAGGCATCACCCACCTTACTTTTGCTTCGTAGTTGAACCATTCTAACGCTTTCTGGAAGTAAGAAGCTATCACTTTCCCACATACGGTGCCAACTGATGATGCGTGCAATGGTCGGGTAGAAAATGATGTCGTTCATGTCAAAAAGAACAAACAATGACCGGAAGAGGTACCGGTGGGGTACCGACCAAGTAGGCTCCGACAGTCAAGTTAGAACTTGGATCGTTCAGAGAAATATAGTAGGAGTAATGCGGTGGGTGATTATGGCGTACCTCTTTAGGTTGACCCCAACCCTATATTTATAGGGTCTTTAATGCGGTAGTCCTGATAGAGTTGTAGCGTGTCGTATATATCTTGACAGCTACCCGTATGTATCCTGATAGGATTCTGATAACTACTTGTATGTATTCTGTTGAGATGTGTAGAGTCCTGGTAGTAGGTAGCCGATTGACAAATCCTTATCTGCACGTGCCGTACAAATTATACCTATCACCAACCATAAGGAAATTTGTGTGTAGTGTCATGTTCTGATCAATAACAATATTGAGTGTGTGTCGAGTTAATCGAATTGACAGATCAGACAAATATATTAAAGCAACATAAAAAAGACTCTTCAATCAAGAATTAAGTGTAAAGAAACTAAAATATACAAGAGAAGTGAAGTGGAGTTAGGTGGAAGCGGCAGTGCGAAGAAAGAACGAGAAAAAAAGTATGAAATTTTGTACTACGAGATATCGAAAATTGAGCAAATTCCGGAGATCTCGTGAAATTGGCCGCTAGTCGCACTACTAGCTCACAAGTGGGGAAAACATCCAGAGAGTTTTCAAGATTTTTGTACTAGGAGATCTCGAACAAATTCTCGAGATCTCGAGCAAATTTCTGAGATCTCGAACCAGCCGAATTCAATTGTGAAAAACAGATTCTTTTAAAGCATACGCTAAAAGACTCATAATCACTTTAGGACGTCTTTAAGGGTTATCATTGGTATATTAGACAATATTTTGAGGATTTTATTGTCAAAAGTCAAAGCCTTGGAGGAAAAGAAATTCTAACCCTAATTGGAGACTATTATTTATATATATATGGATTAAACTCAAAAAAAGAGGTGTGACTTTATATTGTGGCTTTTGTGCTTTGATATTCTTCCATATATCAGATTCATTTGCAGAGAGTGAGAGAAATAGATTGTTTGATCATCCAATATCAAGATTCTCTTTGGATTTTGAAGGTTATTCAATTGTATTTCAACACGTGAGATCTTTATGCACAATTGAGTAATCTGGTTGCTGAAAAATAATCACACCACCTAGTACAACGCGGTTGCATCGATCCGTTGAGAAACAGAGTCGTCAGACTACGGAGATCAGAGCTGGAAGCTTCGTGGTTCTTTGATCTGTTGAGAAGCAGAGCCGTTAGAGTACGGAGATCGGAGCGAGAGCTTCCTGGATCACGAGTGAATTAAGACTACGGGACGTCAAATGAAGAAATGCAAGTAAGTGATATTGTAAGTCCAGTCTTTATAGAGTCTGTATATTCTTTGATTCATAGTGCATCGATACCAGAGTGTATCCGTGATTTTTACTTGGAGTGTTTTTTCAAGCTTTTCCACGTAAAAATATCATGTGTCTCAATTGTTTTATTTTCTGCACTTATATGATTATCTGCATGATATATATAGCTTGTTAGAGAATTGATTAAAATTGATTGTTCCGCAATTAAAATTTTAATTTGTCAATAAACTCATAAAAAACCTATTCACCCCCTAGGCTTAGTTTACTGTCTCCTAAGTAATTTCAGCTACATCTCAAAGCATGCTACAACATAACAGAAAATTGGGAAATTCCTCTATCAAGAAAGTAATTCTTCCCTCCTGGGCCTAAACCACGTGTGTGATTGGTGCTTTGAGTAGTTGATTTCGGGTCGAGAACAAAGCTTTTAGCATTAAAAAAAATGAAGCTTTGGGTGCAATAGTATAACCTCATCTCCCAAATGGGAAGGTGAGGGGTTCGAGCTTCATAAGAGACATTGTGGGTGTGTGGTGTGTGAATTTCTTATCATTCAAAAAACAAAACAAAAAAAAACAACAACAAAGCTTTTAGCATTAGAGTCAAAGAGGCACTACAGGTATTGTAATGAGTAACGTGCTACTATTTTCAATGTTTATTGAGCGTGGTCGACTACTATTGGAACTTCATTATGCAATAACAAGGTTTCTAGGTGACCTTATACGTTAGAAAGTGAGCTTTTTTTTCCTTTTATTTTTTTTTTTATGTTTTTGAAAAAGATAAGATGAGGACCACACAACCAACACAAACGTTTTTTTAAGTTTTTGAAAAAGGCAAAAGTGAATATTACCCTTGTGAATTTACAAAGTTGTAGAAAATCCCTTTCAACTATTTTTTGTCCCAAATTTAGTCCTTTATGTTAGTAAAAGTTGTACAAGTTGCAAAATCTCCAATCGACCGGAGTCAAAATTTTTGACAGTCAATTTGGATAAATTTAAAATTTATCCAAAATACCCCGGGTAATATGCATTTTTGCCTACAAAATATAGCCCTTGTATAAATCTTATTATAGAATAAATAATTTTTTAAATATTTCTTGAAAATATGGTTTTAGTGTTATAGTTGTGAAATTTATTTTTTGATGTTTTCTTATTAAATAAGTCAATATTAACTAGATAAATAAAAAAGGGTAAATTATACAAATCTTTCCTGAACTTTGACATAATTACAGACGCTACCCTTAACATTTTATTAATATCAATTACCCCTTGCATACCGTCGGAAAAAATTTCCGGCCAAAATTAAATGTGAAATGACCTACACACCCTTAATTCAAAAAACATATTTATGAAATATTCTGTATTTAATTAAATGACTCATTTTCCCTTTGAGCCCAAACTCTGTAAACCCATGTTTTATGAGAGAAAACAAGTACTCATATGGTCTCTCCCTCTCTCTCTCAAGCATAGTATCCATACAAAAAAAAACCCAAAACGCCAATTGCAAAACCCATTTTGACATACCCAGCTCAATAAATCATGTATTTCCCCAAATGAAATGAAGCAATCGGCGGCAGGTCTTGAGCAGCGGCAACGACGGCCTCCACATTTTGCAGCTCCGATTTGGAAACGATTGAATGGAGGATTGAATTTATAGGGTTTGGTGATGTGAGAATTCGGGATGATCTTAGGGTTCTTGAAGCTAGGAGATCCAGATTCATGGCGCATATGAGGTGGAGGGAGAGAGACCCAGTATAAAGAAGGATCTGGGCTGGGAGTTACGTTAATTTTAGATATATATATGTATATATATATATATATATATGTAGAGAGATACAAAAGACACAGGAAAAAGAAAAGAACTAGGAGCCTTTGTTCAAAGCTTATCTAATCCTTCAAACATAGATCTGTGACCACTGATTTTGCGATTCACACACAAAAGATTCAAATAAGGCCTCGTTCTGTTGTCTTGTTTTGTCCAAACTTTGAATCCATAGTTTGTTTTTATTTTCTCACAACAAAGTAAAGAGTTAAATTTGGGGCTTTAGGTTTAATATCTTATACTTGTTGACAACTGTAAATGCAGAAAAACTACACAATAATAATTGGAGTAAAAATTGGATCCTTTATCATTCATCAAAGTCATATATTTATACACAATTGTGGTAAATGGGTCAAACCCATGTACCCAAGTTTATCAATCCCTTAAATCAGGGGATTTGATAAACTCTAACCCTTTTTGGACTATTTATTCTATAATTGGACTACTCCTTGTCTTGTGGATCACTTATCTTCTAGAACTTTCCATATGCCCATTATTTCTTTAGCCTACTTGTTTTCAGCCCATCCGCCTTCGGCCCATCGGTCTCTGGCCCATTAGTCGTCGGCCCATCAGTCCTATGGCCCATCTCGGTTGGGCCATGAATTATTTTAACTATTACATAGGCCCCTGAGGTTATGGGCTTGATATCCTTTTTCAAGCCCATGACCTAATAAATGTAAATACATATGTATATATACACTAATAGCTTTTATGGGGAATGAAAACAGTGAGTTGGCATGCCATCATTATCCATTTAATGATATTTCAAAACGTGAGGCCATCACTTCCTCAAATCACGCACCATGACGGCTTTTGCATGTCCTTCGGACTTCGTGCAGCCTTTTGGCCTCCTTCTCCTCCTCTATAAAAGCCATTTAAACCTGCCTGACTTATCACTTCTCACTTCTCATTTTCACTGTTTGCAATTCTGCTCTCAACTCCATTCTCTGAAGCACGTCCCCATCCACTTTTTGAGAGAACTTCCTGGTTTTTGGTCAGTTCCAGATTTTCCAGTAGCACGGTAGCTTGCCTCTACCCGAAGCCTCTCCTGTCGTATCACCGTCAACTGAGTAAGTCATACGGTCTGTTCATTTCTTTTTATCTTCACCTCTGCCCCTCTTTTGTCTCTTCTACCTTTCTTTAACATTATGTCTGATAGCAACGATACCCGTTCGGTTAAAGAGGTCGTCTTGTCATCTACTACTTGTACCGATCCTACTAGTAGCGATAGTCCCCAGTCTACTCGTAAAAGAACCAAAAGACAACTCATCAAAACACCGACCTTCCGGGTTCATCAATGAATGAACCTGTCACTCCTAAGTCTTCTGAACCATTTGTAGTGACCCCACTGAAAAGAGTCTGACCTGAAGTGGACGTTAAACACCTTCGGGCTGAAACTCAAGTACCCAAGGATGTTGATGTGGCCCCTTACCCTGGTTACCTTGATTTCACCAGTAGTCAGGGACTTGCTCCCGGTAGCATTCTGCTATTGGCATCTCACCTTAGGGTTTTAAGGTTTCCCCTTCACCCCTTCTTTCACTACGTGTTTTTCATGCTAGGGTTGCATCCCCTTCAACTAAACCCGAACAACCTTAGGATCATGTCCATGCTTCTGTTGTACAACAGGGACTTAGATCTCAATTTAGGTTTGGCAGATCTGCTCCTTTGCTATTTTTTTCAAAACGCCCGAGCGAGTAAGGGTAGATATAATATTTTCCCTTTCCAAGGTCGTAGCATATGTACTGATACCGAAAAGTCGGATAAGGGATGGAAGGAAATAATGGTAGTAGTGAGCGGCAACTGGTCTTACCCCTTCTCGCGTATATTCCTGATCCCAAAGGTCTTCGGTGCCATCCGTCTGCCCATCTACCATGCCCTTCATAAAGTCTCATGCCTTTGTGAACACTGCAATCTTCATCGGGGAGACTATGCCTATAAATTCCCGGGTTACAAAGATAGGGACCTTCCCCTTACTTTCATAAAACAACGCATAAGCCTCCTGAAAACCCATATCTGGGGAAAGGCCCGATCGGCTACTAATATGCTGACTCTGGAAAACGTTGAATCAATTTCTGACTTGGGCGTTGCTGTTGACAGGATGGAATTGCCTGACAAACCCCTGTCTTCCAGAATCCCTCAAGTTCCCGAAGGGGTTACCTTGGTTGACGCCGTACCACTCTCAACGGCTCCTCCGACGGCTTCGGTACCTTCCCCTGTTCAGAACCCAGTAGCGCCACCAACACAGATTCCAGTAGCTCCACCCCCGCCTCTAGTAAAACCTCCAGCTGTCAGGACCCGGTCTAGTACAACAGGTGGAGTGGCTAATAAAAGGGCCAGAACTCAGTTTGAGACTGTTTCTTCAAGCAAAACTCCTGCAGCTCCTGAATCATCCCAATCCTTGATTCCTTAGGAGTCGAAGTTCCTTATGCCGGACGGGACTCCGGTTTGTGCTGATCACATCACCCTTAATCAGCCAGAAGCTCTTCGAGCTATGGCCAAAAGGATCTGGACACCAGCTGATAGGGTTGCTCATACCAAAATCACCAGAACTGATCTGGCCAAGAAGACTTCAATAATTGTTATGTAGGTAAAGACTTTGTTCACTTTTTTGTACTTAGTTTTATTTGTTGATCGCCCTTTCGGGTAATAATCCTCATTTATTTTACTATGCAGCTTCTCTATGGCGTCCAGGCCTACAACAGCCTCTTGGAGGTCGACGTCAAAGAAATGGCCGACATGAAAGCCCAAATAAAGCAGAATGATACCCACCAGGTTTCTCTAGTCAAGGAGGCAGATAGCCTTCGCCAGACCATCTCCGAACAGAAGACTCTTTTGGAAACCGGTGAGGTGGAGAAGCGGGCCCTGACTGCCGAAAAGCTGGCCCTTGCTGCTGAGCTAGAAGAAGCGAGGGAAACTGTCAAGAAGATGGCAGCCGAAAAGGCTGAGACAGATAAACTCCTGGCAGAATCAGAGAAGCTCTTGTCTCTTGAATCAGAGAAGCTCTTGTGCCGACTAGGAGGTCTTGACATGTACAAAAGATACTGTGTCATTTGTGACATCCGATCGGCCAGGGCTTGGCGACGGAGGCATGAAATGGAGCATATCCCTCTGGAATCCCGGGAATTCAAGACCGGAGAGGAATTCGACTCCCAAATGGGAGTGTCTATACCCTACGAAAACCCTCCTGCCTCTGAGAACGAGAAGCGCTTCGCTGCCATCCTGAAGGTGGAAGAATATCATCCTTCTGATCAGTAGTTTAGGCAATTTAATTTTACTTGTGCTTGCTCCCCCGAAAGGGGTAATTTTTATAATTTATTTCTTATCAATGGACAAGAATTTCCCCCCCTTTTCAATATTTTTTCTATCCTTCTTTTGGTTTTAGTGTTTGTACTTAACCGTTTGCGAGACAATTGAGCCTTCGGGCATCTGGCCCTTGAGGTTTTGTCATTATCCTCTGGTTAGTTCAAGTTAGGTTTAAACCCAAACATTTCGGAATATTTTTAATACAAAATTGAGCCTTCGGGCATCTGGCCCCTGAGGCTGAATTTTATCCTCTGGTTAGTTCAAATCAGGTTTGAACTGAAACACTTAGGAAAATTTTAATAAACATGAAGCCTTCGGGCATTTGGCCCCTGAGGCTGAATTTTATCCTCTGGTTAGTTCAAATCAGGTTTGCTGGATTTTAGTACCATCCGGTGTTACGAGCACTACTCCGATCCCTACTCTGTTGATGTTGGATGATCCGTCCACGAATACGACCCATTTTCCAGTCTCACTTTCTTCTATGGAGTCCTTAGTTTCTGCTTCTAACAGGAAGTCTCCTACTGCCTGTCCTTTGATGGCCGTTCAGGGGACATAGGTTATGTCAAAAATCCCGAGTTCAATCGCCCACTTTGATATTCTCCCGGATAACTCAGGCTTCGCCATTATAGATCTGATCGGAGTTATAATGGGTACTATGATAGGATGTGCTTCAAAATAATGCCGAAGACATCGTTTAGCATTGATCAGTGATAATACCAGCTTCTCTTGCTTTGAGTGACGGGTCTCCGCATCGGCAAGGGCCTTACTAGTGTAGAAGATTGGTGTTTGGCACCCCTTGCCCTCCTTGACCAGAGTGACGCTGGTAGACGTTGCTGATATGGCTAGATACAAGTGTAGCGGCTCATCGGCTTCTGGGGTTGCCAGTATCGGGGGCTTTGCCAAGTAACTTTTGAGTCGTTCTAGGGCCTCTGCTTGCTCTGGTCCCCAGACTTCTCATTTTGCCGCCTTTATTGCTTGGAATAATGGCTTACACCGATCGATTAGCCGAGAGATGAAACGACTGAGGGCCGCTACTCTTCCGGTCAGCACCTGGATCTCATTCCGGGACTTTGGCTTTATTGACTCTACAAGAGCTTTGACTTGCGCCGGGCTAGCTTCTATTCCTGTCCGATCAACTATGTGCCCCAAAAACTGGCCTGAAAATACTCTGAAAAAACACTTGGACGGGTTGAGCTTCATATTGTACTTCCTGAGGGTGTCGAACACCTGCTGCAGATCGGTCAGGTGGTCTCCTTTCGCCTTGCTTTTGACCACCGTGTCATCGATGTAGGCTTCTATGGTAGATCCCATCATTCCTTGGAACACCCTTCTGACCAACCTTTGATAGGTAGCACCTGCATTCTTTAGTCCGAAAGGCATAACTGTGTAACAAAATGTACCTGACTCAGTGATGAAGGCAGTCTTTTCCTGGTCCTCCAGGTTCATTCGGATCTGGTTATACCCAGAGTATGCATCCAGAAAAATCAGGTGTTCAAAACCTGCGGTGGCATCTACCATCTGATCGATCTTTGGTAAAGGGAAACAGTCTTTTGGGCAGGCTTTATTCAGGTCAGTGAATTCTACGCATACCCTCCATTTGCCATTTTTCTTCTGGACCACCACTACGTTCGCCAACTAGGAAGGATACTGGACCTCTTTTATGAATCCTGCTTGAAGAAGTCGATCAACCTCTTCAACTATGATCTGGTTTTGATGAGCCCCCATTCGCCTTTGTTTCTGTTTGACAGGCTTTGCGCTGGGATCTACATTAAGGGAATGTTGGGCTATTGATGGGTCGATGCCGGTCATGTCCATATGGCTCCATGTAAATATGTCAGCATTAGAACGGAGAAGGGACTCCATTTCCTTTTTTTCTTGTGGATTGAGGCCTGAACCAATATAAGTAAACCTTTCGGGATGATCGGGGGCAAATTTGAACTTCTAGTAGGGGTTTGACTGCTACTGGTGACCCCGAACCGTCCTACTGTAATTGCTATTTTCCATCGGATGCCGCCTTGGATGATGACCCTCGTTCTGGTTCCGTTTTTCATTTTAGACTTTTCTTGGTGACAACGTAACATTCTTTTACGTCAACCCCATTCGGGTCGATACACCGCATGACTTGATGCATGGTTGAAGGGACTCCGTGCATCCGATGGATCCAACCTCTTCCCATGAGGAGATTATAAGAAGGTTTGACATCTACTACCACGAAAGACTCTCGGAGCGTGCGCCTTACTGTTGTTACTGGCAGTTGGATCTCTCCCACTGGTTCCACTTTTCTGCCATCAAATCCTGCTATCGGGCTTCTGGACGGTACAATCTCCTGAGGGTTCATTTCTAACTTCTCAAAGGCCCATTTGGTGATAATGTTGGCGCTGCTCCCAGGGTCAACCATCACCCTCTTGATCAAGCAGTTTGAGACCATGAGGGAGATCACCAAAGGGTCATCGTGTGGTGTCTGAATGCTTCGCATATCCGCATAAGTGAAAACTATCCGGGCATCCTCTTTCGGGCCTCTAAACTCGCTGACTTCTCCAACCCTTCGCAATTTCTGAGCTTGTCAAATCTGGGATCTTCGGGCCTCTTCTATCTCTAATCGATTTGGTCCTCCATGGACCATGTGAATGACCCGTATGGGCCCCTTCTTTTACAACATACTCGGTCAGTTCTCCTTTTGCAATCATGGCTTCCACCTGTCTCCTGAGGCTTCTGCATTCGTTGGCGTGGTGACCGTATTCGCCATGGAAGGCACAGTGCCTTGAAATATCTCTCTGATCCATCGGCTGATTGATGGGTGGTGGTGACCGGTAAATTCCTTTGCCCTTTGTCTCCTGGTACAGCTTGGCCAGGGTCACCTTTAAAGGGGTGACCTTGTCCTCAAACCTTGGGCGTTTCTCTGGGACCGGGGAGGGTGCAGGTGGAGCGCTCGGTTGCTTCCGGTCTGGTGCCCGATCTTTTACTGTCGAAGGTTTGGTCGCCCTTGACTCTACTGTTGCAAAGGCGGTCCTTCTGTGTCATATGGCCAACTCCTCTTCTATTCGGAGGTGCCCTTGTGCCCTGGAGTTGAGCTCTCCAATGTCTGTTGGTGGTCTCTTGACCAGGGACTGATGGAACTTGGTTCCAGGGATCAGGGCCATTCTGAAGGCTTCGACAACTGAGTGCTGATGGCAGTTGTCAATTGAAGACATCTCCACGTTGAATCGTGAGACAAAACTTTTTAGGGATTCACCCTTTTCTTGAATCATGGTGAACAAACTAGAGATAGTCTTCTTCTGCCTTTTGTTGCCGAAGTACTGGGCAATAAATAACTCGCAGAGCCTCAGCCAGCTACCGATCGATCGGGACGATTGCTTTTTGAACCACATGAGGGCTGCTTCAGTCATGCTGGTGGGGAAAACTTTGCAGAGTAAGGCCTCGTTCTCGTTGTAAACATTCATCTTGGTATGAACATGGTAGATGTGCTCTGTTGGATCTTTCGTACCATCGAACAGGGTGAACTTCGGTAATCTGAATCTCTCCGGATAGGGCACACTGGTGATCGAGATGGTGAATGGTGTCTGAACGGCGTCTATGGGTGCCTCGGATGCCAGAACGATTGGGGTCTATACCTTTAGATCTTTAAGCACGTCCCGCTGGAATCTGGACATGATTTCCTCCAGCTTTTTCATGGTCAGGACCTCTTCGGGGTTACGTACCCCAAAAACCTATAGAGATGACTCTGCATGCTCTTAACGATCATTATACTACCGTACGTAAGTATATAACGGGGATATATATATATAAGTGTATATATATATAAGTACACAAAATGAAACCATAAGGTACGACTAAGACTCATACCCCAAGAACCTATACCGGTAGTCTACACTACTCTCACCAACGTACGCTAGGTACACGACATCCAG
Organism: Cornus suecica; assembly: GCA_963922005.1. Lineage (NCBI taxonomy): Eukaryota > Viridiplantae > Streptophyta > Magnoliopsida > Cornales > Cornaceae > Cornus > Cornus suecica. The sequence goes on along the minus strand of OY998240.1, from coordinate 56,894,870 downwards.
GTCAAACCTAACAAATCATCAATTACTCACAATATAAATCAGAAGATCCAACAGAGGAGATCACACTCACCTCTAACATCCACAGGAATCAAAATCCACCACTAGTACCAAGGAACACTCACCTCTAACATCCACGGGAGGAAAAACACTCACGTCCTTGCGCACTAACACAACCACCATCAATATATATATATATATAATGTATATATATAACAAACCTCATCACATTCCAAAGGAAAGTCTACCTCTCAAGGCTAGATCATCTTAACCATATCTCTTCATCAATACCATAAATCACATCATCAATAAGATTAATCAATCACTAACACTCTCACTATGGATAAGGAAAACCACCCAATCAACTCACTAAGGGTACACGAACTCAACTCACAAGAACGACCACCTAAGGGTCACTAAAACAAAGCAAAGGAAAAGAGTTTCAAATGCTAAGCCAACAGATAACCGAGACAACAACGTCAAGGTTTAAAACACCCGAACAAGAAAAGAACACCACAAGTGAACAAGGAAAGAACACTATAAGCGAACAAGGAAAACCAAAAGCGAATGGCCGAGAGTGAAAGTTATAAAAATAATGAATCCCAGGGATTCTATAGTTTTTAAAACTCGAACCAATCCATTTGGTATCCATGCCCCTAACGTAAGAAAAACTCATATCACCTAGATGGTGGCATCAACAACTAAGAAGAAGTGAGAGGCAACACTATATGTGTGCACTGAACAACACCAAGCCTCGTAACCGAGACTTAGAATGATCCGAAGAAAAGGAGAAACAGGAAATCCCCTTTCAAAACACTACTGGTCGAGATTTTGAGAAAGAAGTCTCAAAATCTCAGAATCATCAAGACAAGTAATAAAAATAGTTTTCTTTTAGGAAATCACACATTAAAAATGACCGTCTTTCCCCCGGTCTCCATTAGTTGCCATCACCGGCTTTTAAAAGTTGAAAATCATTTTAAAGAAGATTCCAAGATCATTTTATAAAGTGTCAAAACTTTTCATTTCTACGGGGGTAGGCGAAAACGGGTTTTTCCTTTTAAATACAAGGAGTTTACTTTAAAACTTATAAAACACCATTTTCAAAATGACAGCCAAATAAGAGTGAACATAACTCCACAGATTCCTATAATGCCCAAAAGGACAGTAAAGGGAGAACAACACGTTGGATTCACGGACCACAACCATCCGTTTCCAACTCCACAGAATCAAATGAAAACCACGAGGATGAGGTTCGACACCACGCCGTAACCAAGGACTCAAGGATTGACATACAAGTCAACGAATACTTACTAGCGCACAAAACACAGTACAAGGAATGCTTGGGGGGATGAACTAAGCATAAGAAAGAATGGCACAACACTTACAATACTCCAATTACTTAATGAAATCACTTAACCATAACCTCTTCTCATCACTCAAAATCTCACACAATCTCATCACCTGTCTTCTCTAAGGCCTCAATTCTCAATTGATACTCAAATCAATCTCGGATTTCAAATCTCTAACAAGGTCACACAACTGACCACGATCACAAAAATACTAACCATAGTCACGAGACTACTAACCACAATCACAAGACTACTAACCGCCTCCTCTAAGGCCTCAACCTTAAAATCAACTCTACGGTCTCCACTAGCCTCAACCAACCACAGAAATCACAACGTCAATATACCTAACCTCCCCTAAAGGCATAAATGTATATGACAACAAATATAAAGATTATAATCCATTATACCTTTTAAATTACCACATTACTTCGTGTTTCACATTATTCATTTCCGGTTGAGCATTTATAAAATATGAATTTAATTTACAATATTCATAAATCAACATGCTCCAACAGAAATATATACATATCAATAGATCACATGATGATATGCAACGCACCGTACTCACAGACCGCCTGTAGTACACACACACAAAAACACATCCTTCCCAAGGGTACTGGATCATTCTCCACCATTCCCCTAAGGATACAAGCTCACTAAGGAAGGTAGACTCATCGAACCGTCATTCCCAAGTAATTTACACTTTTAAACAAGGAAGACGTCCCCCACGACGCAGTCGTGCACACATAGGGCCTTGGACGATATGTCCTCCCCCTATCGTCTCAGTTTCTTAGAAGATTAGTTCCGCGGGAAGCGAGAAGCACCCCCTGGCCAGTTGTTTCGACGATCCAAACACAAACGTCTACTCGTCCACCACGCACAAAAGAAGTAGACCACACCAAATGAATCTCTCTACAAATGGTGAAAGTCATGCACTACATGCACCAACATCCATGTCTCACAATACATGGTGTACGTAATAAAATCATGTCCAACATAAATATGTCATGCATCATATTTATGAAAATACCCACATGGTAATATATAAATCTCAAAATCTATTTTCATGCTTTAAAATACAATAAAGCAAGTAAATCATATGAAAGCAATTTCATATTCCATTCATGTTTTCAAAATATATATATTTTCTTTAATTCTTTAGAAAATATTTCAATTTCTCATGACATGCCTTTAAAATAATTTAATACAATTAATTCACGTCTAATGAGAGGAACCTAGAATAGCATCTAAGTTTCTCATGTCCCACGTTTATAACATTCTCTAGCTCATTTAATTATCAAGGGAAATTCTAAGCCGTCTATTCCTATTCGATTCATATAGGAAATTATTTAATTACATAGGAAATAATTTAATTAATTTTATTAAATTAATTCCTAAGTCCAATTCCGATTCTAAACGAATTATAGATATTTAATTTAACGATTTAATATATCTATATTAAATTAAATAAGGGTTTTGCACCCCTAAACTACTTCAATAATGCGGAGTGAGAAATAAAATTTTCCACCTAATTTACGTTTACCAAATAGCCCGAACCAGCAGTACCGATGCCCGAATATGAAGCCCGCCGACCAAAATCGTCCGAAAACTATTTCGAATATATCGAAATGTCCGTCTCGACAACCTATACAATATATACGAAGCCCATTAATAATAGGTTAATTAATTTGAGTAAATCTAAAATAACCCAAATGAAATCTATAACCTATAAATGCAATTTCCCGACAATTCAACGTAAAATCACAAAATTAATACTTATATACGGAGCTACTCACTAAAAATCGGCTCAAACCGATCACCGGAAGGTCGCCGAAAAAATGGCCGAAGCCTGGCCGGATCCAGGACTGCCGCGCGGCTGCTGCTCCGCCCCTGCCGCGTGAACCAACCCTACATCACCACCTCCTGCACCGCCGTATAGCTCAACGGCAATAACCACAACACCACCCAGTCGCCGCCGCCGTTCGCATCTCCGGCCGTCGCTGCCAATCGCCGCAAGCCAGCGACTAGTCGCGCAGCTCCCTCTCTCGCCGGTGACACACTCTCTCTTGCCATGACCGGCGACCATGGAGAATGGAGAAGCAGGTTCAGTCGTCACTCGTGGAGAGGAAGAAGAGATAGGGTGTAGCAGGTGTCTGTAATGGCGTGAAGAGAAGAGAAGGAGACTGTAGCAGGTTTCGTGTACGCATATACATATATATATGCTTTATTGCATAACCAACCCTCTAATTCTCCTTAATTGCGAAATGACCCCACTTCAATATATATATATATATATATATAATTAAATATATATATATATATATATAAAGTAAACCCCAATAATTATCAGGAACGTCCGAACATAATCTCGTAAGCCCGAAATAATAACGGGACGCCCAATCAAAAATATATCGGGGTAGGAACCCGACAACCGGAACACCGAGAAAGTAAATTAATACGCTTCACGCCGGATCCGTAAAAGTATTAATACCATAACCGAAATAATTAAAACGATTCCGTGTAGTCGATAACGATAATTCGCGTACTCGTCAAAGAGAAACTTGAATGTCGTCCAGTCGATTTTAAAAGTAAACGCGAAAAATTTACACGCGAAATACTAAGAATAAATATTACTTTATAAACAAGTGACGTCATTTCTGAAATTAAATTTGAATTAATTTCAGGAAAAAAGAATTTAACACGGGGTGTTACAATACATCTGACAAAGAATTCAACACTTTATTTGACGACCAAGCATATAGGATTTCATTATCACTTCATCAGATCTCTATTAGAAGATGGGGTGTTGGCACCTGAGAAGATCTAGGGCATGAAGAATCCAGCCGACATGTTGACCAAAGTAGTGACAACAGAGAAATTGAAGTTGAGGATAAAAATAAGCGCAGCGTAGTACACTGATCGTTGATAGAGTTGATTTATTGATGAAAAGTTGTCAAGCGGGAGATTGTTATGAGATGACTCCTTTTCTTGGAAGGAAAGATAACTTGGGCTTCAAGTATCTTTATTTGACTATGAGATTGACATGGAGACTCCTAATTGGAATTGGTCTTTGATACCAATTGGCCTGTTCACCACTCCATAATCTCCTATAAATATAAGTCTAACCTATTGTATTTTGTGTGCTAGAAAATTGTGAGGTGTGTGTACAGAAAAGAGAGTAGAGATAGAGAAAAATACAGGCTATTATTTTTCTTAGTGTGAGTGAAACACCGGGTGAACGATACACGTATGAGTGAAACACTGTGAACGTTATTCATTATTGTAATCCTCTCAATTGATAGTGAATATTGGTGCGCTCCGTGGACGTTGGTTGATTTCGCCGAATCACGTATAAAACTCTATGTCTTTGTATTTCTGGTGTGTGTGTGATTTTGTTTGCAACTGTGTGTGCGATTTCGATCAGGAGAGTGTAAAAATCATAACAAAATTATCCTGGGTAACTCCAATCTTCACTCCATTTATTTTTGAAATAATCTGTCACCACTTGGTGCTAACTTTTTAAAAAGAATGGCAAGTTATCAGCTATGACCGTGATTTATGCTATAAACAATTTGTTATTTAGTGGTGGAATTTTGAAGGAGATTAGTGTACCTTATATTACTGATTACTCTTTCATCCAAAGTTTCTAATCCTACATCAAAACCATGAATTCATCTAGATTAGTGCTGCAACCTTTAACCAATGTACTTTCAATTGATGTAACCAAGCCCAGCCCCAAAACTCACTCCATTGACTTATCTTATATAGAGGTAGGAGATAAGATAGGTAATGATTTGTTATGATTCTTTTTACAGTTGAATTTATCCCTATGAAAGTAATATGTTGGTGATGATCAGTACCCAGGTTTGTTCAAGAAGCGAGGATCCTCTCCAATATGATCTCTCTCCAACAGTGTATAATATCCACACTAGTGTTTATATATTTTAAAATTACAAATATACTCTAATGTAGTTGTATTTAATTTAATTAGAATTCTTAGATGCTGTGGCCAAATCCAAACCGTTGCGAGAGAGATGATCACACAGGAGAGGATACTTACTATTTTAAAATATATATACAAATAAAATAAATAAAAAATAAGTGAACATCGACTTTTATTTCTCTGGAAGATAAGATTCATTAAAAGCATTGAATTGATTTAAGTAAACTTACTATTTATTGATTTTTTTTTCTTTTGAGGTTGTTGTTTTGATTGAAATGAACTAGTGTTGATAATTATTTTATTTGTTTTGGTTATATTTGAAACAATGTATTGTAATTTGAATTGTAGGATAATTTAGTGGTTTATTTAGTTTTTATTATGTTAAATTTGGTGTTTTAAGCATATAATTTTCAGAATTTGTTCAATATACAATGACATATTTTAAAGGATTTCAATCGTTACAGGATACCTGAGGTTTAAAAATCCGACGAAAATAGAGACAGGGTGACCTTCCACCCCATTTAGTCAGTTTTGAGTGGAGATGTGGTGAAGTTTTCATAACGGTTGCAGGAATGGGGGAGGATACACCATCCCGGAATCGCACTCGTTGCCATCCCTAAATGTGAGTTAGAATTAACATTGCAGTAGTGATAAATCCAAGTATTTATTTTTGTAGTCTTATAATTTATATAAATCTTTCACTTCTAATCTTCAACATGCCTAAACATCCCATGTGCAATTTAAATAATTTTTATAAAAATCTTAAACAATTGAATAATTTTGTACCAATGTTCGAATGTACATATATTTTTTAATCAGATTTAAGAATCTCCCACACATTTGAATATTTGGGTAAAAATCTCACATATTTGAATAATTTTGGGTTATGGTTTGTTGTATCGAGATTCTGGATGATTGTTTGAATGATAGCATCTACAATTTAAATCATTGCTTTATGAGATTCTAGTAATTTTGGGTCATGGTTTGTTGTATCGTGATTTTGGGTGAAAGTTTGAATGAGGGCATGTACAATTTAAATCATTGCTTTCTGAGATTCTAGTAGTTTTGGGTCATGGTTTGTGGTGACGAGTGATACGAAATGTATTTATCCATTTTATACCACTTTTAAAAATGTCAATATAAGTTTATTATCGAAAAACTCGTAACTATAATCATCCAAAATCGCTATCAATATCATCCAAATTCATTACAACTTGACCTCGATATATACTCTGCGTATTTATTTACACGTGGAATTGCCCCACATTACAATTTAACTAAGGGCATATACTTTTAC